>CM035094.1:36261076-36748209 GCA_020205505.1 Panax japonicus | reverse complement strand
GAGTCTTCTCTTCATCTCTGCACATCCGTGGTTTTGTTTCAGCTTGTATATATATATATATATATATATATATATATATATATATATATATATATATATTGACTAACATTATCGAGTTATGCCTCGATTGAGCCTAGACTTCGGTCTGGAGCATTTTGTTCTTAATATATACATATATATATATATATTATACAACATTTATTATCTAATTTAACTGTGTGGTCTACTTTGTTCGATGAGCCCAGACTTCGGTCTGGCGGCGTTTATTCGCTTATATCGTTATCTCTTATTAGATATATATATATTCTATATATATATATATTATATATCTATACTATATATATATATATTATATATATATATTACGGAGAGGCTCTAAAGCGGACCAATGAACGGACCAAGGCAAAAAAACACGCGAGTTTCAGGTCGGTCTCGGACCAACCCGCGGGTTGGCCCTGACAAACCCGCGTGTTTTGCTTGGTCCGTTCATGGTCCGCTTATTTGGTCCGCTTTAGATCCTCTCTGTATATATATATATATATATATATATATATATATATATATATATATATATATATATATATGAACTATGGTCGGACTCTATTCGATGAGCCTGGATTTTACATCCGGTGCGTTTACTCTGCTTTAATATATATATATATATACTTATATATATGAACTGTTGTCGAACTCTGTTCGATGAGCCTAGATTTTATATCCGGTGCGTTTATTCGTTTATATATATATGTATATATATATATATATACACTTATATATATGAACTATTGTCGAACTCTGTTCGATGAGCCTAGATTTTATATCCGGTGCGTTTATTCGTTTATATATATATATATATATATATATATATATATATACATACATTTCGTCCCACCTGGAATTTACTTCGTGATGGTTGATTTCTTTTACAGCTTTCTTTACGTTTCGTCCTGCCTGGTGTTTACTTCATGGCAGTTTATCGCTTTTATAGCTTTCTTTACATTTCGTCCTGAATGGAGTTTACTTCGTGGCAGTTGATCACTTTGCACAGCTTTCTTTATATTTTGTCCCGCCTGGAGTTCCCTCTATGGCGGTTGATAGCTTTACAGCTTTATTTACGTTTTGTCCCGCCTGGAGTTTCCTCCGTGGCGGTTGATAGCTTTTAACAGCTTTATTTACATTTCTGATCCCCCATGGAGGTGCTTCGTGATTGGTGATCATGTCTGTATATATATATTTACAGCTTTTATATATATACATGTTTACTGATTTCATACAAATTACGGTATCATGTACGCCTAAGAATCATGTGATCACAGATTCAGCCTATTGAATCTAGATTCAGTTACCGTGATGGACATTTTCAGCTGTAAGCAGCTTGTAAATTATTATGTGGTGTCTGAATTTTCTCAGATGGTTTCCATACCCACGAGGAAGTCGGCATTATTTTTGTACATTATTTTCGCACGGATGCCTCGCATTCGTAAAATAAAAATCAATCAAGCCGAACACTTAATAAAATGGGAGTGTAAAAGGTCTCAATTACTATTGAGCATCAGGGTTTGAAAAACCTTTTTATAAAATATCATTGATATATCTTGCTAAAAACTGAATTTTTACATAAATTCAAACCCTGTGTATATAGGTTCGAACGAGGCCTCGCACTACTTCCAAATAACAGCACATTGAACCACACACACACACACATTCAGATAATAGTTTCTTGAAAAGAGGCGATCACCGTGGTAACACGGATGTCGGGGGGTGCCTAACACCTTCCCTCCGCATAACCAAGTCCCCGAACCCTAATGAATTTTAGATTCACCGACCCGTTTAGTAGTGTCACGTCACTGGGTCAATGTGCAAACCTTTTCTTGGTTGTGTTGGTACAACTATTTAAAAAACCAACTTGCGACTCTTAACAGTCCATCGTCAACATTATACATGTCGGACCTTTTTCACTTGTTTTTTTCAAACAAATCTCACCTAAAATGAGAACACCAAAGAACGAGTAATGTAAAGGGACATCTAAAAATCCCGACGTCGATAGCTGGCGACTCTATTGGGGACTCCAGTAAGAGGACTTAAGCCGCTATTACAATATTTTCAAAACTGTTATCTGCTTGTGTGTGGATGTTGCATTTATATTTGATCAATGTGTACGAATGCATTTCCTTATTGTACTTAGTGCTTCGCACCACAACTGCTTGTGATATTAGTGCTTCGCACCATATCTGCTTGTGATATTAGTGCTTCGCACATGTCATCATTTTCATGCGGTGAAACGCGATGTATGTGAATGTATGTTGTGTGGTCCCTCCACTAAGAGGCTATCCCGTCGGTGTTTGATTACTGGACTCGTGATAAGACTAATTCTCCAAGGCTCTGGAAAGGCACCTCCCAAATTCACTCCAGTTGAAAGACCGAATTAACTTTCCGTCAAGTAGATTGCGATTATTTGGGAACCTTTATGCCAAAAAGTTGCGAGAGTAACCTAGGATAGGTCAACCTCTGATAAACCCAAAACGGAGGAAAGTCTCTTCATTCTCTCATTTCAAATTACTTGTAAACACAATTACTTGTAAATTCATTCCATATATATCTCCATGTAATGAGAAATATGAAGAAATGTGTACACATACATATTAACATGCTACAAACAGCTGACATCTATTTTGTAGGATAAAATTCCTAAAATAGACACATCACATAGCATGTTATTATACACATTCCCTAAAGACTAAACTATGCAAGTCTTTCACAGGGAACCAATCGGACCTACTACCCGGTCAAAGTCCAAAAAGGCAACAGGCCTACAGTCAGTCATGTCGTCATCTGATCAGACTGAACTTAATCCAGTTTCTCGTAAAGAATTCGACGAATTAAGCAAACAAATTACAAATTTGGCTGTTCTACTCAAAGAATTACACCAGTCTACTCAGGGTCAGAAAATACCCACACATGCTGAATCCTCCACACAAGGGGGAATCCAGGTCATTACAATACCTGAACTGCAGTTGGATCCGACCAATAAGACTCATGATGTTGCCCATCCCACTAGAGATCCAGACACTGGTGACATCAAAAAGAAAGTCCTCCAAATGGAAGAGACCCTTCGTACTATCAAAGGAATTGGAACACACGGGAGTGTTTCATATGCTGATCTATGTATTTTTCCTGGTCTTTATTATCCAGAAAAATTTAAAACTCCTGACTTTGAAAAATATGACGGGTTAGGAGATCCTTACACATATTTAAAGGTGTTTATTGGAGAACTTGGATCTTATGCAGAGGACGAAAAGCTTAGAATGAAATTGTTCCAGAAAAGTCTAACTAGAGAAGCCTAGTCGTGGTACACAAGATTAGGCAATTCAAAGATCCATAGCTGGGAAGAGCTAGCAAATGTTTTCCTTACTCAATACAGCTTTCAAACTCAAATGGCTCCTGATCGGTATCAAATTACGAAGATCAAGAAACAGTCTAACGAGTCTTTCAGAGAGTATGCTCAAAGGTGGAGACGACTAGCTGCCCAAGTTAGTCCTTCCATGAAAGAATCAGAGATGGTCATGACTTTCATAGACATACAAGAAGCTCCATTCTATGAGAGAGTTTTAGCCGGCATCGGCAAACCATTTTCTGAGATGATCAAACATGGGGAGATGGTTGAGATGGGATTGAAGTCCAGAAAGATTCAAGACCTAGCTGCACTCAAAGCTGTTTCTGATCATATCCAGTACGGAAATTATGGGAACAACCCCCGAAGGGTCCATAAAAAGAAAGAGGAAGACGTTTCCCTAATACTACAGGGGAAAAAAGGCAATCAGAACATGCCTATTCAAAGGAGAAACTACACTCCCTTTCAAGCACAGTCTGTAAACCCTCCAATACCAAAAGGTGGAGAAGTTAAACGCCCTCAAGTGTTTACACCCTTAGGGGATACCCTTGAGAACATTCTTAATCTTCTGACAACACAGAAGAAAATTACGCATCTTCTTCCACCAGCCAGCCCTAATGGACGGGGTTTCAATGCTGCTCGGAAATGTGCTTATCATGCCAGGGCACCTGGACATGATACTCAGGATTGTTGGGCCTTGAAACACATGATCCAGGACCTAATAGACAATGGTGAGATCGTGGTCACCAAACTAGATCAGCCTCACATTTAAGACAACCCTCTTCCTCAACACAAAGAAGAAGAGGTCAACATGATAAATTGGAGTACTGGATAGAATTCCAATTTCAACTGGGAATTCTCCCAGACCCTCAAAGAGATGATGATAAATGGGATTATGCCAAGTTCCAGTTCATAATGGAATGAAAGATAAAAGCTTTAGGCAAGCAAATTGAGAAATTGGCAGAATTAGTGACTTATCAACTTCAAGTGACACGTCAGTTAATCAGCCAGGAACATGCCAGTCTCCTACCTCTTGTCATGAATATTCCCTCGTCATTTTCAAAAAATGAAATGCTAGAAGACAAATTGACAAAGAGAGCAAATGCCAAGGCCCATCGGGATTTTGCCAACAAAAGGGAATTCACCTATTTAAGTCAACCTATAGAGGAAATCCTTCATATGTTAATCAAAGAAGGAAGGATCAGTTCCCTTCTACCTCCAATAAACCCCCGTTCAGGACAGTACAATTTTGATGGAGTATGTCAATATCACTCCCAGTCTCGCGGTCACAACACAGAAGAATGCTGGGCACTCCGCTGCCTTATCCAAAATCTAATTGACAGTGGTGTCCTGCGCCTAGCGGACGACGATACTGTGTTACGTGCAAGTGAGAATTCAGGTCCTACTAAGTGGAAGAGTGTGGTATAGTCATATCCACTAAAGTCGATGGGGTTAGCAAATCACTCACAATGCCAACAATTCAACTCAACGGAAGAAACAATCCTTTGAAAGTGGCCGCTCCCGAGCCAATCAACTTGCCGTGCAGAGCACAATATCCTATTGTTAGCTTGCGCAAAGTTCCGTGGAATTATGGAGAAGGTGAAGGATCCACCTCACATACAACTGCTGCAGTGTCGAAGGAAAATCCACTATATATTCCCCAACGGGTGATGAAGCCTACCATCAAATCAAAGGGGAAAATATCCATGGAGAAGATTGAAAAATTCCTCCACACTATGGGTCATCATGAAGCTGAGGTGGTTTTAAGCTTAAGAGAAGCTCCACATCAGATTTCAATTTTGGACTTGGTCCTTAACTTTTGAGGATCACCGGAAGGTCTTGTTGAAGGTTTTAGAAGAAGCCTATTTACCGACATCAGTTGATACGGAAAAATTTCAACATCTGGTTGATCACATTTTCAACAACAATGTGATATCTTTCACTGATGATGACATACCGCCCGAGGGGACCGGTCATTGCAAGCCGTTACACATTGTGGTCTTATCCTCTGGATACATGCTAGCTGGAGTCTTTATAGATGGAGGTTCATCTCTAAATATCTGTCTATATGCTACCTTGGTGAAGATGAACATCAATCTCAACCGAATTCGGAGCAGCCATACTATCATCAAATCTTTTGATGGAGCCCGCCGAAATTTGGTCGGAGTAATTGAGCTCCTAATCGAAATTGGTCCTCATACATTCTGTGTATCTTTCCATGTACTCAAAATAAGTTTGGGATATAACCTTCTCTTGGGACGACCATGAATTCATATGGTAGGGGCAGTCCCCTCCACTCTTCACCAACAGTCGAAATACATTATCAACAATAGCCTGGTCACGGTCAACGCTGAACCAGAGTGTCCTCAGCACGGAGACATACCATTCATCAATGCTAATACAGACGTTGAGCCAATCAGTTTTCATGCTTTAGAAATAAGCAATACCCAATACCATGATATTGGAACGCCATTGCTCGAACCCAAGATTTCTGCTGAGGTAATGTCGGCTACTCAAGAAATGATTTCATTCGGTCATAAACCGGGACAAGCGTTGGGTAAAGATTGCCAGGGTATCAAATACCCAATTCCATTAACCAAGTAAAATGGAATAGCTGGGCTAGGCTATTCTGCCAGTTCTAGTGACAGGAATCCTCATAAGCATCAACAAATTCCTTTATCTTCAACCATGTGGCGTTTATCTTCACCTTCAAACCCTGAGTCCGCACAACCTCCTGTAAATGTGCCAGCCAATGTAATGGCTATGTTATTTCCCAAGCCGGTATCGGTGAAGGAGAAAGGAGTCTTTGTTCCAAATCCCACGGTGGAAGAAGAGGAACGAAGAATCAAGCAAGACGTCATCCGAATAATGTTAGGCATACGTATCATCGTTCATGATAAATATACCAACAGATATACCCCAGACGATGATTGCCCGGACGTAATGGCCATTATTCGGGACAAGGAGGATGATGAAGATCCCTCCATCACTGCGGTCCACCCAGACTTTTCCCTTGCCAATTGGAACAACATTCCTTGCATTGGTCGACAAGGGTAAAACGGGTAGAAACTCTTTCTGCACTATAGATTTAATAACTGCTTACTTTTTTGTACAGTATTAGCAGTTTATTTTGCCAATATATGCTAACACTGTGTATGATCAACACATTTTATCTATACTAAGTGAAAGTATATTTTTTTTCAGGACTCTGAATTTAGATGTGCATGTACTTGCTGATATGGTGCCTCTTCTCCACAAGGATTGTACCTTTGATGTAGAGATGAATTCAGCCTTGATGGATATACAGGATGACATTAAGGTGCCTCCAGAAATTCAAGAATGGGTCAAAGACAAAACCCAAACCCAACCTTGATCAAACAACTTCTTTCAATCTCGGAAGCTTAGAAAGCCCTAAGTTAATCCAGATTGGTTCAGAACTTACCCCAAACTAACGAAATGACATGGTTACGCTATTAACCAATTCCAGGATGTGTTTGTATGGTCTCACAAAGACATGGTGGGTTTGTCCACTGATATTGTCCTTCATTGCCTTCCCATTAAAGAGAGATTTAAGTCAGTCAAACAAAAGCTCAAGCGATTGAAACCTAAGTGGAGTTTAAAGGTGAAAGAAGAAATTATGAAACAATTTCAAGCTGACATCATCATGGTGTCTATATATCCTGAGTGGATATCCAACATCGTGCCCGTGCCTAAACCTGGAGGGAAGGTGCGAGTTTGCGTGGATTACCGAGACTTGAACAAAGCTTGCTTAAAAGATAGCTTTTTCCGTGCCATTTATCCACATTCTCATTGACAATACTGCGCAATACGATATGTACTCCTTCGCTGATTGCTTTGAGGGGTATCATAAAATCATGGCTGCTGAGGAAGATCGTGAGAAAACTGCTTTCATCATGCCTTGGGGAACCTTTTGCTATAGAAAATTGTTATTCGGCCTCATCAATGCCGGAGCCACCTATCAACAAGCTATGATGGTTTTTTTCCATGACTTAATGCACAAAGAGATCGAGATCTATGTAGATGACATCATTGTCAAGTCCCGGAAGGAGGATGACCATATAGACCATCTCAGGAAGTTGTTCAACAGGTTGCGTAAGTACAACTTGAAGTTGAATCCAGCTAAATGCGCCTTTGGTGTTAAATCAGGCAAGTTGCTAGGATTTCTAGTCAGCCACAAAGGGATTGAGTTGGATCCTGCCAAAATCCAAGCCATCGCGGAAATGCCCATTCCTCAGACAGAGAAGGAAATACGGGGATTTTTTGGAAGAATCAACTTCATTAGCAGGTTTATCTCCCAACTCACAGCAAGAAACAGCTAGTCAAAGCTCCCATTTTGGTACCACCCAGGGATGATGTTCCCCTGTTTATGTACCTGTCCATAAGTGACAATGCCATGGGCTGCATACTGGGACAAAACGACGATAGAGGCCAAGAACGAGCTATCTATTACCTCAGTAAAAGGTTCAGCAGCAGTGAACACAAGTACACTCTGATTGAAAAGATGTGTTGTGCTTTAGAATGGGCTTCCATGAGGTTATAGCATTACCTCTATGGTCACACAACCCATCTCATATCCCACGTGGATCCTCTCAAATACGTGTTTAACAAACCCATGTTAAATTGTTGGCTGTCCAGATGGCAGTTGATCCTATAACAATTTGACATCGTATATGTGACTCAAAAGTCCATCAAGGGTCAAGGAATTGCTGATCAACTGGCCGTCGCACCTGCACGGGATTTCAAACCCTTGGAAACATATTTTCCTGATGAAGAAATAATGACAGTTCAGCAACATCATTAGTACGATACACGCCAAGAATGGAAGATGTATTTTGATGGAGCTGTTAATCTGGAAGGTTCTGGAGCTGGAGCAATTCTAGTATCTGGTACGGCAGAGCAGTATCCCGTTTCCATCAAATTATAGTTTTTCATCACAAATAATGCAGCTGAGTATGAAGGCTATCTCATGGGGCTAAAATTTGCTTGTTCAATGGGCATCAGGCGGTTAACTGTTTTCGGAGATTCGGAGTTGGTAATCAGACAATCCACCGGAATCTATCAAACCAAGGAACTACATTTGCTGCCCTACCATCGACAGGTTTTGAAGATGGATTTGGAGTTTGAAGAAATCTCCTTTCTACACATTCCTCGTAATAGGAATGACTTTGCGGATGCGTTAGCAACTTTGGCCTCCTTGATTCATATATCAGATAAGGAACATTTGCCAAGCGTCACAATTTCCCTGCACAAGGCCCCAGCCTATGGGAATTACATTGGAGAAGTATCGGATGAGCTACCTCCCATCCAACATCCTTGGTATCAACATATCAAGGAATACCTACGAGATGGATCTACACCCGCTGAGGCGAGCCCGACTGAGAAAAGGCGGATCCATCGATTTGCTATGAAATTCTACCTGAGTGGAGATGCGCTCTATAAAAGAGATGAAGGACTAGGTCTCCTCAGATGTTTAGACAAAGATCAAGCCCAAAGGATTACGGATGGAATCCATGGTGGAGTCTGTGGCCCCCATATGAGTGGCCCCCTCCTTGTCAAGAAAGTCCTCAGGATAGGACATTATTGGCTATTTCTCAAAACTGATTGCAATGACCACATCAGGAGATGCTATCAGTGCCAGATTCATGGGAATGCTATACATGCCCCTCCACGGGAACTCCACAATATGAGTTCACATTGGCCCTTCTCAATGTGGGGAATGGACGTTATTGGGCCCATTGAGCCTAAAGCCAGTAATGGTCATCGGTTTATCTTCACCATGATTGACTACTTCACCAAGTGGGTAGAAGTAGCCTCATTCTCCTGGGTTACTAAAGAAGTCATCATTGCTTTCATTAGAAATAATGTCGTTTGTCGATACGGTCAACCAGAGGTGATTGTGTCAGACAATGCCAAGAATCTCAACAACAAAATGATGGAGGAATTATGTAGTAAATTTCACATCAAACATATCAACTCTGTCATCTATCGTCCAAAGATGAATGGTGATATTGAAGTGGCTAACAAAAATATCAAGAAGATTATGCAAAAGATGTCCGCCAACCACAAAGATTGGCCTGACATATTTCCTTTGACTCTGTTAGCCTACAGAACCTCAATGCGCACTTCCACTGGGGAAACCCCCTACACTATTGTTACACTATTGACTCAGCTGACTAGAAAAGATAAAAAATTCGAATGGAGAGAGGAATGTGAGAAGAGCTTCCAAGAACTCAAGAGGAGACTCATTTCAGCACCTGTTCTGATAATACCATCAGGTTTGGAGGGATTTATCATCTACAACAATACTTCAGGCAAATGTTTAGGATGTGTTCTCGTGCAACATGGGAAAGTCATAGCCTATGCCTCGGGACAAATCAAAGAATATGAGAAGAATTATCCTACTCGTGATCTAGAGTTGGCAGCATTCGTTTTCGCATTAAAGATCTGGAGGCACTACCTATATGGAGAGAAAGTGGAGATCTATACATATCATAAAAGCCTCAAATATTTCTTCACCCACAAGGAACTCAACATGCGGTAAAGACGTTGGCTCAAGCTATTGAAAGATTACGAGCATACCATTCAATACCATCCTAAAAAAATGAACGTGGTAGCTAACGCGTTGAGTAAAAGATCGTATGCGGGTACGAGTTGAAATAGAATCCCTTGGAGTGTTGATAGACACTCAGCTGGATGAAGACCAATGGGTACAAGACAGGTATCACCAATTGTCTCTAATAGACGAAAGGCGAACCGCGGCTATCTTCCATGGTCAGTTATATTCACAAATAATCGCTAGATCCTACAACAAAAAAAGTATGGCTACTGCAGTTTAAACAACATGACTTAGTTGTGAAGAAGATACTTGACAACCAAGATCAATCTAAGGGAAAATTTTCTCCTAACTGGGAAGGCCCGTTTTCAAAGAAGTATTGACAGGGGGCGCTCTCAGATTACAAGAAATGGACGGTGATGAATTTCCACAACTCATTAACTCAGACGCCGTGAAACGGTACTATGTCTGAAGCAATTCGTAAACATCCTGGTGCCGAACCATCAGATCACCAGTTATTTCGGTTCTTTAACCCTTTACCACCTACAACTTTTCTACACTTTGCCCCTCAAGGAAACATACATTTCAAGCCAGCAGCCTGGCTCTCCTTTGCTTTCTTACGACTTAGGTCATCCCACCGTGGATTGAACCTCTCGCACTTGCAGTTTGGCTACCCGTACATGGGATCAAACTTCTCATACCTGCAGTTTATCCTCAACCTAGGATTAAACTTTCTCCTCCCCGCACTCTGACCTGCACATGGGATTACACTTTTTATATTGCCTTGAGGGGCGACCTATGTCAGCCTGATCTCCTCTTCAATAGGAGTACGTAGGCAACCATTTCACATGGCCCGGTCGCAATAAAACAAAAACAAAAAAAACATTTCTACCTTTAAAAAAATAAAAATAACAAAAACATTCCTACACAATTTCTGTCATACACAGCGTTGAACCTCTTACACCAGGTTCGAACTACGCAGACCTGATCTCCTCTTCAATAGGAGTACATAGGCAGCCAATCATAGTTCGGTCTCACCCCCTACCAACACACAAACCCTTGTCAGTTGGTATTGGGATCATCCTTCAATCCACTACATTCCATTGGCTTCAGACCAAATGGATGGAATTACCTAAACTCCTCCCAAATAGGAGATTCAACAACCATCTAAGCTACGGTCAGACCTTGAAGAGCAACACCAATCCATAAGAGATGGAAATAACTAGGCTTCTCCTAAATAGAAGTACGGGCGACCATCTGTGGTGCGGTCAATCTCAGAGAGGAAAGCCACACTCCTCTCCATATATCCATTCAAAAACCAGTCCCAAGACACCAAAGATGGTAGGTATCGACGTTGGGATTTTTGGGTGTCCCTTTCCGTTACTTGTTATTTGGTGTTCTCATTTTAGGTGAGATTTGTTTGAAAAAACAAGTGAAAAAAGGTCCGACATGTATGATGTCGACGATGGGACTGTTAAGAGTCGCCAATTGGTTTTTTTAAATGGTTATACAAATACAACCGAGAAAAGGTTTGCACATTGACCCGTTGATGTGACACTGCTATACTGGTCAGTGAAACCGAGATTCGTTTAGGGTCCAGAGACTTGGTTATGCGGGGGGAAGGTGTTAGGCACCCCCCGACATCCGTGTTACCACGGTGACCACCTCTTTTCAAAAAACTATTGTCTGAGTGTGTGTGTGTGTGGGTCAATGTGCTATTATGTGGAAGTTGTGCGAGGCCTCGTTCGAACCTATATACACAGGGTTTGAATTTATTTAAAAATTTAATTATTAGCAAGATATAGCAGTGATGTTTTATAAAAGAGGTTTTTCAAACCCTTATGCTCAATAGGAATTGAGACCTTTTACACTCCCATTTTTCATTAAGTGATCGGCTTGGTTGATTTTATTTGACGGATGCGAGGCATCCGTACGAAAATAATATATACAAAAATAATGCCGACTTCCTCGTGGGTATGGAAACCATCTGAGGAAATTAAGACACCGCAGAATAATTTACAAGGTGCTTACAGCTGGAAATTGTCCATCACGGGAACCAAATCTAGATCCAATGGGATGAATCTGTGATCACATGATTCCTAGGCGCACAGAATGCTGCAATTTGTATGAAAGCAATAAGCAGGTGTATATATAAAAGCGGTAGATATATATATATATATATATATATATATATATATATATATATATATATATATATATATATATATAGACATGATCACCAACCACGAAGCACCTCCATGGGGGATCAGAAATGTAAATAAAGCTGTTAAAAGCTATCAACCGCCACAGAGGAAACTCCAGGCGGGACAAAACGTAAATAAAGCTGTAAAGCGATCAACTACCACGAAGAAAACTCCAGGCAGGACAAATATTTATATATATATATATATATATATATATATATATATATATATATAAGCAAGTAAATGCACCGGATATAAAATCTAGGCTCATCGAACAGAGTCTGACACACAGTTAATATATATAAATGTACATATATATATATATATATTAAAGCAATAAACGCTCCAGATCGATGTCTAGGCTCATCAAACAAAGTTCGACATACAGTTCATATATAAATATATATATATATATATATATATATATATATATATATATATATATATATATATATATATATATATATATAGAAAAGCAAGTAAACGCTCTTGACCGAAGTCTAGGCTCAATCGAGGCATAACTCGATAATGTTAGTCAATATATATATATACAGACTGGAATGAAACCACGGATCGAAGTCTGGGCAAAAGCAAGCAACACGACTCTCAATGTGTAGAAGGGTGTGTGCAAAGATGAAGAGAAAGACTCTAAAGTGTGTGAGAAGGCTTACAGCTGACTGATAAAAAGGCTTCTATATCTTTAGAGTGGGTAAACACTGACTTTTGTGGGTACAAAAGAGGCTATATATGAGCTCACAGGTGTTTGAAAGTGGGAAATACACTGTATGGGCGAGTGCAGAGCGAATTGTGCAGGGTTTCCCCGTCTTTTTCTCTTAGAAAATCAGCACCCCAAGCCCTCTATTTATAGGCATATGAGCCGCAGGTGCACCAGAGGCAACCCGGGTTGGCCTGGGTCTCGAAATATGTGCACTTAGGTACTGTAATGTCCACTCGAATTTTTAGAAGTGCAATTCGGGCATCCGTTTGAGTTATACAGGACCTATTTCGGACCGCCGTTGTCGAGAGATGTACGATGGCATGGGATTAGAGTTTGTACGAAGTCATTGAAGATGGGACGATGCCCTCCGATCTTCAAGCTTCAACTTTTATCCGTTACCCCGCACAATAGTCACTCGGGATTGCTTAGCCTTGTGGGACATCGTTGCGTAGAGACGTGACATGGCATCGTGTTGACGAGATGACAATGTTTCCCCTCACCGGCGTTATCACCGGATTGGGCTGATAAAGCAGACGTTGCTCAGACTTCGCTGAGATTAGACTGCTGCAATTGTTGAAGGTCCTCATTGTCACGTTTGAGGTGTTCCTGTCTTCCCGATGTTATCGCCGGGTTGGTGCAGTGTATCTCATTGTGAACGCTGAGACTGAAGCTGGTTGCATTTGAAACAAGCATTTCCGAGGTTATCGTCGAAACTGCATTCCTTGTGTTTATCACCAAGGTTAGTGGCTATTCCCATGGTTGGGACTGAGACTGGATACCTCGGGATTATCTCTGAGATTAATCGGTCTTCTCTTGTGGTGCCAGTATTGTATCTGCAGGTCTCGGAGTTATCTCCGAGGTTGGATTTGTTACTCCCAGATTGCGATTTGGGGTTGATACTGAACTTCCAGTAGTATTCGGTATGGATTTGGATTATCTTTCAAGGTTCTCTCTTAAAAGACGAATCTGTCCTCCTACAATGTTAATAACAGTAGTACGGAAAATTTCGAGTGTCTACAGATGACCCTCTTTATCATACTCATGCATGACGATGCGTGGATAGGATAAAGAATCCTAGACACTTGAAACGCAACAAGGCGAATGTGGTACTATGGGTAGCAAAATGATGCAAATGTATGATGCATGTGTACGGGGTTGTAGCCCAACACACTAGGGATGATTACTGGATCCCTGTTGCTTTAACTGGGGATTGGTAATACTGACCAGATCTGATGTGTAAACCGAATCTGTTAGGATGTTGATAACGATTTGATTCTGATGATATACCTCTTATGTTTAAGAGATCTGTGGGGATAAAGCTTGATCTGTTTGAGGATGTGTATAACATATTCCATCATCTATCCTCTTTGGTAATGTTGACCTCTCCTGGTTAGTATCGCCAGGATATGTCACGATTTTGTTGGATTTACTACCAACAACAAATGTTGTCAGGGACGCCTGACCTTCGTTGACATGTGAATCTACGGTTGAAACGTCTTGTGGGATATATTGTCAAGGCTGCTTGACATTCGCTGACGTGTGAATCAATGGCTGAGATCTGTACATTGTCAAGTTTGCTTGACCTTCGTTGTCGTGTAGATCAATTGAGCATTGCATTGTGACCCCCTTCGGGGATCCGCTGGGGAATATTAGCAGTTGGGTATGAGAACCTCGAATAGCTCTATTACTCTGATAGGTTTAAATGCTATCGGCTGAAATGACATTAAGGTTGCTTGACCTTCATTGATATGTGTGTCAACGGCTGAGCATGCGTTGCTACTCCCACCGAAGATATACGTGGTACACCCCGTCGGGGATCTACTGGGGACGCATGAGTACGCACGCAACTATTGAACGGTTCCCAATGCTTCGATGGGTTTACTTGCCATCGGCTAAAATAATCGTCAAGGCTGCTTGCCCTTTGTTGATAGAAATGTCAACGGATGAACGTGTTGTAACCCCCACCAGGGATCTACGTTGTAACCCCCATCGGGGATCCACGTTGTAACCCCTGTCAGGGATCCATTTAGGGTAACGACCCGGAGTTGGCATCATCGGACCTATACGAGGTATTGCCGGATGTGATTTATGACAAATGAGATTATTGGCAGGGTATACCTCGTATTGGGGTGACTACCAACGAGTGATGTATAGATTCAAAGTCTCACCTGAGAAGACCAGGATTGTATGCTGTTTTGCTCAATCGCGTGGCATTTTTATTCATGATTTGACCTTTCTAGTTCGTGAGAACTCCGTTTCAACTCAAACTGGACCGAGCCGGAGGGGTGGAACCCACATAGAGGACCTGCAGGTGCACCTGCTGCAGCCGTAGGTGAGCTCGCGGCCAGGCATGGATGATAAATCCTACAGCCAGCCTTCGCAGGTTCATTTCCAAGTCATTTTGCATAGAGAAAACCGCGAGCCATCTTCAGATCTACTAAGTTCGGGCTGCTTTCTGCAAATTCTGTCACCGTACAAGTGTTCTACACTATCCTGGTAACGTATGCATGTATTTTTTTTCCAGTTTCTGTCCGTTGGATTATGTGTTATTTCACGAAATGCATCTAAACACATAGTAGTGATTATGTATGCACAAATGACTTGATAAAAAATATTCAACATAGTAAATGTTAGTATTAAACCATACTGAACATAATGATGTGAAAAATTTTGACTTTTGAGACAGTCAAATTGGCACCTTTTTCTGCTATTTTTTGTCCTATTTGAGGTCCAATGAGTAAAAGGTAGAAAGGCAAAGTGCTCCTAGCATTGAGGTTGTCTTTATCCATGATGTTTTTAATTTTTAATGCATATATTATGGATATGACTTTGGGGCAGGTGTACTACTGAATGGCCACCTAGACATGCCTGAGTGCATGTGGATAGTCCTATTTTCAAAGGGGACTATGGCAAAAATTTTCCAAATGTAGGCATTGGGTAGTCATGCATTTTAACTCTATTATATGTTAAAGTAAATGCATGCATGCATATAGTCATAAAATGCATTTTAGAAAGCTCCAGGTAAGGAAATACCACACCTTCTGAGGTGATTTGGAGACTTATTGTCCAGATATTATGGATCTGGATCAGCCGAGCAGCTCTTACAGGATCACTTCTGGCGTACAGAGGATGGCTTCTAAAGTGCCTCGTCCCCGTTCTGTCAGACAGCCTCGTCGGTTGGTGGAGGCCGTGATACGTCCTGTCAAGGTAGATGTGCCAGACGTTGAGGACGAGGAGGCGGATATTCCGATTGAGAATCTTGCTTCTGCTACACATGTCCCTCGCAGGGAGCTTCCAAGCATTCAGGTGGTAAACCCAGAGTTGCTGGGTGATTTGGGTAGACATCCATCGATGTATTTGCATGCTAACGAGGTATGGTGTTAGACTTTGATCTTCCTTCTTTCCTATTGATGAGGATTAAAGGGATCTTATGTTGATCTGTTTTTCATGCAGGTTCCAAGTTTTACACAGCCGCGGGGGAACTGGTTCAGCTTCCACTCCGTGTACTAGGCGCTTCATCCTAACTATAGAGCAGTAGTGCATGAGTGGGGATTCGAGGCATTTTTCTCCATCCCTCCCGTCGTTGTCCCTGGGGTTATCTCAGGGCTTTGTCTGAGCGGTGGTTTCATCAGACTCAGTTACTCCATCTGCTGGATTGCGAGGTGATGATGACGCCTATGTATTGGTGATTTATCACAAGTATGGAGTTTAGAGGGGAGCCAGTGCCTTGCACGGCGAATATTACCCCTACTGCCGTCAGATCTTTAATAGGAGTTCCAACGGGGGCACTCAAAGGCAGGACTGTCCGTTCAGGTCTTTTAAGCGTAGATGTTATGAGCGGGCTATTGAGTGAGCCCATGCCTGATGATGTCAGGATTAGGGATTGTGTTCTACGGCGATTGTTCCTGATGATAATTCGAGGCTGCTTCATAGCAGGTAACTCTTCCACGGTATCTTTTTCTTTGGTCAGTGCCACACGCGATGTGGATCGTATTGGAGAGTACGATTGGGGCTCTTACACCTTTGCCTATTTTCTCCGGGGCTTGCGTCTGCGCTCACAGGGTTTGACCGAGGCTTGGTTAGGATTTTACCCATTTATGCTGGAGAGTATTTCTCTTGTCTTTTCCCATTCATAGGTTAAGAGTGTTTACTGATAGCAGATGTTTTGCCATTGTGTTGGCATTTTTGGGCCTATGAGAGGCTCACATATTTACATCCTGTAAGTGTATTAGGTTTAGATACCTATCCACGAGGACGACGATGGCACCATTCTATTTTGTCGGAGGTCCCTATAGCTGATGGCTTTGCTCATTGCCGTATGTAGTTGGAGTTGCTGACGGCTGATGCCACCACATGGATTCCCTACTCAAGGGAACATTTGACCATCGATTTTGAGGACAGACACCCTGCTGGAGTAGAGTATTTGATTTCCACCCAGAGATTTCCTCTCTTCACATATGGAGGCTGGGAGCTCTATTTAGGAGAACGTGCTATTAGGAGGACCACAAGGGAGATCTGTATAACGATCTTGCCTCCTGCCAGGCGTCTTTGGCCTGTATCACAGTCACCCGTCACTGATATCCCATTGTTTGGGGTTGACGGCTTTGTATTATTAGAGGGCCCATGTACTCAGGAGACGTTCGAGCGTTGGTAGTTCCCTCGCACTATTGGGGCCCAGTCTCGTGCCACATAGTTTATAGGAGACATGGTTCCAGGATCTTTGATGATGACGGATTGGGTGACTTGTGTCCGAGCTCCGACTCATCTGACCCAGATTGATAGTTTGACCCGACAGTTAGACCAGGCACATGTATTTATTCGGCATTTGGGTAGAGATCCAACAGAGGCGGAGTCATTTGTTCCTTTCAGCTCAGGTGCTGGCTCTTTAGACAACCCATTTGGTTTTGCCGGCGCAGATCCTCCTCTTTATAGTCCTGACATCCCTGTTGATAGAGATCCAGTGACTCAGGAGGAGTTAAATCAGGTGGACAGGATTGAGGATGTGGACATCGAGACCGTGGTCTTCTTCTGATGTATATTTTCGTTATATCTTTTGATAGCCCTATGTTAGATATTGGATGGTTGTTCCCCATTCTCGTTATATCTTTTGATAGGCCTCTGTTAGTAGTAGGGCATCTGTGCCCCATTTTCATGTATTTGTAGCAGTACAGAGCTGATGTATTAGATGATGATATATTTAGGAATGTATGCACCATTTTTTCATTCCTTATATAATATTGCCATCCATTATCTGTTATGCATGTATCATGTTATGCATATGTATGTACGTCCAGAGATATTCGGCATTGACCCCTGGATGGTCTTATGACACAGCCTGCACAGATGTCTTCTTCGATAGTTAGTCGTATAGATCATACCCCACCGTCACTGGTGGCATTGGGTATGCGATCGTGGTATGATAGCATGTCACTGCCAGACAAGGTGATTGTAGATCTGTTGCTGCAGCATACCATGACCTTTTGGCATTTCAGGTCCCTGCAGGATTTATAAACGGGATGCTAGAACATTGGCTACCTGATAGGCAGGTATTCCGTTTTGGCACCCATAAGTTGACTCCTACTCTGGAGGAGTATGCACGTTTGACGATGTTGCCCTTAGACAGACCTTGCGTGCACATGGCTTTAGGAGACATGAGTAGACGATTCATGACTCTCACAGGATTAAGTCGCATAGTAGTGCAAGATGAGCTGACATCTGGCCACGTGATCTGTCAGCGTTTTTTGTATGACAGATTTGGCGTGGAGGATAGTTACTCACGACATTCTGGGGATTTTACCGTGTCAGAGGATCATTGGCATTTGGCCAGAGTTGATGTACTGATACTATATGTACTGATATACGTGTACATGTCGCGGTATACGGATGAGATAGATATAGGCTTTATCATGGCCGTGAGAGCTCTCAGGGAAGGTCGTACCATTGTGCCTATGATCGTTGCAGAGACTCTGCGGTCAGCATCCTACTGCTGTACTTACCTGTCAGGCGTGTTTACTAGGAGTTCGGTCATGCTTTATATGTGGTTTATGTCACACTTGCGACCGGTTGGTACCCTTAGACGGCATGGGTATTGCTTCTCCCATGATGTGGCCATGTCATACTCCTTTCAGCTGTCGGAGTGTATAGATGCTCAGTCCTGGTCCGTATTTTTGGCAGACATCAGAGATCCATTTAGCATATTGCTCTGCTCGGGGCTTTGCTCACCATACAGCTTCATTACTCACGCTCCGGGCATGGATTTCCTCCCTCTGGCTGGCTTGAAGGGCATGACTACTTATCACCCACTGGCCGTGATGTCGCAGTTCGACCAGTTCCAGGATTTTTACCCTTTCCAGGGGGCGACAGGTCAGCGTTCAGCTTCTTGATATCTCTCAGCAGGGGACCGATCTCGTGTATACGCTTGCTGGGATCAGCGTGAATAGCTACTTTTTCTGTCAGTTATTCCGGTTATTGTGCAGAGTACTCCGCATGGATGGAGACGGAGATTTTATCAGCTCCAATAGTATTTGATGTACCGAAGAGTGAGTTAGACGATATAGAGCCTACGGAGGACATTAATACCTACATCGATGAGGAGCCCGCTGCTGGGTTGCCAGCATTTCTTCCGGATTCTCCTAGTACCAGTACTTTTGTGATTCAGCACTTGGCACAATACTTAGAGCAGAGTCTTCATCTGATGACCTTTGAGAGAGATCAGATTCGATCTATGATGTCGACTGCTCTTGATGTGAGGGATGCCACTCTTTTGGAGAGAGACGAGGCATTGGCTCATAAAGATGCCGCTATCGCTGAGCATGATGTGGCCAGGTCAGCCATAAACGCAGTGATAGTTGAGTGGGATACCGTCATATGGTCATCATGCAGATGGCTACAGATTTGTTGGGTCGTGTGGGTATTCTCGTACAGGAGACCACATCTTCACCTCCATCTTCAGAGAGGGACGCCATGTTGGGCTTGTTAGCACGCATATACCCTGACTTGTAGATGAGCTTGTATTTACCTGCACAGACTAGCTTAGCCATTTTGTCATGTACATTTTACATTATATATATATATATATCAAACAGCATTACATATGACAGGGAAATATATTTTTGGATCACTTCCCTTTTAGATATGTCCTGCTATTTGCTTGATATTTTGTCTGCTGCTTCAGGGTTTGTGATCTTAATGTATTCTGAATTCCTCCTAGGTAGATGGACATTGAGTTGTCTCTGGATAGTTCAGAATGGATCATCAATCTATGTATCCCTACCATTTTTGGTGTCTTGGGACTTTTTTCTGGATGGAAATGTGGAGAGGAGTGTGGCTTTCCTCTCTGAGATTGACCGCACCACAGATGGTCGCCAGTACTTCTATTTAGCAGAATCCTTGTTAATTCCACCTCTTATGGTTTGGTGTTGCTCTTCGAGGTATGACCACAACTTAGATGGTCGCCGAATCTCCTACTTGGGAGGAGTTCAAGTAATTCCATCCCTTTGGTCTGAAGCCAAATGAAATGTAGAGGATTTGAAAGAGAATCCCAGTACCGATTGAATATGGTTTGTGTTTTGGTAGGGGGTGAGACCGCACCATGAATGGCTGCCTACGTACTCCTATTGAAGAGGAGATCAGGTCTGCATAGTTCGAACCTGGTGGAAGAGGTTCAACACTGTATACAGCTGACATGGTGTAGGAATGTTTTTGTTTGTTTTTATTTTATTACGACCGGGCCATATGAAATGGTTGCCTACGTACTCCTATTGAAAAAGAGATTAGGTCGACGTAGTTCGCCCCTCAGGGCGAGACGAAAAGCGTAATCTCATGTGCAGGTCAGATGCAGGGAGGAGAAAGTTTAATCCTAGGTTGAGGATAAACTGTAGGTGAAAAGTTTGATCCCAGGTATGGGTAGTCAAACTGTAAATGGAAGAGGTTCAATCCGCGATGGGATGACCTGAATTGTATGAGCACAAAGGAGAAAGCCAGGCTGCTGACTTGAAAAGTACGTTTCCCCGAGGGGCAAAGTGTAGATAAGTTGTATGTGGTAAAGGGTTAAAAAACCGGAATGACTGGTGTCCTGATGATTATGCATCAGGGTGTTTGCTGGTTACTTTAAACATAATATCGTTTCACGGTGTCTGAGTTAATGAGTTATGGAAATTCATCGTCGTCAATTTCTTGCAATCTGAGAGCGCCTCCTGTCAATACTTCCTTGACAACAAACGAGCCTTCCCAGTTAGGAGCGAATTTTCCTTTAGCCTGATCTTGGTTGTCAAGGATCTTTTTTAGAACCAAGTCATGTTGTTTAAACTGTCGTAGCTGGACCTTTTTATTGTAGGATCTGGCGATCCTTTGTTGATATAACTGACCATGGAAGATAGCCACGGTTCGCCTTTCGTCTATTAGAGACAATTGGTGATACCTGTCTTGTACCCATTGGTCTTCATCTAGTTGAGCATCGATCAAAACTCTGAGAGATTCCATCTCAACTTCTATAGGTAGTACTTCTTCCATCCCATAGGTTAAAACGTAGGGGGTTTCCCCAGTGGAAGTACGCATCGAAGTTTTGTAGGCTAACAGAGTAAGAGGCAACAGGTCAGGCCAATCTTTGTGGTTGGCGGACATCTTTTGCATAATCTTCTTGATGTTTTTGTTAGCCGCTTCAACTGCGCCGTTCATCTTCGGACGATAGATGACAGAGTTAAGATGTTTGATGTGGAATTTACTGCATAATTCCTCCATCATTTTGTTTTTGAGGTTTTTGGCATTGTCTGACACAATCACCTCTGTTTGTCCATATCGACAAACGACATTGTTTCTGATAAAAGCAATGATGACTTCTTTAGTGACCCTGGGGAAGGAGGCTTCTTCTACCCACTTGGTGAAGTACTCGATCATGGTGAAGATAAATCAGTGACCATTACTGGCTTTAGGCTCGACGGGCCCGATAACGTCCATTCCCCACATTGAGAAGGGCCAAGGCGAACTCATATTGTGCAGTTCATGTGGAGGGGCGAGTATAGCATTCCCATGAATCTGGCACTGATAGCATGTTGATGTGGTCGTTGTAATTAGCCTTGAGAGATAGCCAATAATGTCCCGTCCTGAGGACTTTCTTAACAAGGAGGGGGCCACTCATGTGGGGGCCACAGACTCCACCATGGATTTCATCCATAAGCCTTTGGGCTTGATCTTTGTCTAAACATCTGAGGAGACCTAGTCCTGCATCTCTTTTGTAGAGTGCATCTCCACTCAGGTAGAACTTCATAGCAAGTCGATGGATCCGCCTTTTCTCAGTCAGGCTCACCTCAGCGGGTGTAGATCCATCTCGCAGATATTCCTTGATATGCTGATACTAAGGAGGTTGGATGAGAGGTAGCTCATCCGATACTTCTCCAACATAATTCTCATAGGTTGGGGACTTGTTCAGAGAAATTGTGACGCTTGGCAAGTGTTCCTTGTCTGATATGCGAATCAAGGAGGCCAAAGTTCATAATGCATCAGCAAAATCATTCCTATTACAAGGAACATGTAGAAAGGAGACTTCTTTGATCTCCAAAGCCATCTTCAAAACCTGCCGATGGTAAGGCAGCAAATGTAGTTCCTTGGTTTGATAGATTTCGGTGGATTATCTGATTACCAACTCTGAATCTCCAAGGACAATTAACCGTCTGATGCCCATTGAATGGGCAAGTTTTAGCCCCATGAGACAGCCTTCATAATCAGCCGTATTGTTGGTGCTGACAAACTATAATTTGACAGCAACGGGATACTGCTCCCCCGTATCAGATACTAGAACTGCTCCAGCTCGAGCTCCAGAGCCTTCCGTATTAAATGCTCCATCAAAATACATCTTCCATGATTGGCGCGTATTGTACTGATGGTGTTGATGCACTGTCATTACTCCTTCATCAGGGAAATATGCTTCCAAGGGTTTTAAATCCCCTGAAGGTGCGACGGCCAATTGATCTGCGATTCCCTGACCTTTGATGGACTTTTGAGTCACATATACGATGTCAAACTATTGTAGGAACAACTACCATCTGGACAGACGGCAATTTAACATGGGTTTGTTGAATACGTACTTGAGAGGATCTACGCAGGATATAAGATGGGCTATATGACCATGGAGGTAATGCTGTAACCTCATGGAGGCCTATGCTAAAGCACAACACGTCTTTTCAATCAGAGTGTACTTGTGTTCACTGCTACTGAACCTTTTTCTGAGGTAATAGATAGCTCGTTCTTGGCCTCTATCATCTTTCTGTCCTAGTATGCAGCCCATGGCATTGTCACTTACGGACAGATACATGAACAGGGTAATATCGTCCCTGGGTGGTACCAAGATGGGAGCTTTGACTAGCTATTTCTTGATTGTAAGGAAGGCATTCTGGCACTCATCATTCCATTTCATGGAGGAGTTCTTCCTTAATATCTTGAAGATTGGCTCACAGGTTGCTGCGAATTGAGAGATAAACCTGCTGATGAAGTTGATTCTTCCCAAAAATCCTCGTATTTCCTTCTCTATCTGAGGAATGGGCATTTCAGTGATGTCTTGGATTTTGGCAGGATCCATCTCTATCCCTTTGTGGCTGACTAGAAATCCTAGCAACTTGCCTGATTTGACGCCAAAGGCGGACTTAGCCGGATTCAACTTCAAGTTGTACTTACGCAATCTGTTGAACAACTTTCTGAGATGGTCTAGATGGTCATCCTCCTTCCGGGATTTGATAATGATGTCATCCACGTAGATCTCAATCTCTTTATGCATTATGTCATGGAAAAGAGACATCATAGCTCGTTGATAGGTAGCTCCGTCATTAATGAGGCCGAATAACAACCGTCTATAGTAGTAAGTTCCTCAAGGAGTGATGAAAGCGGTCTTCTCACGATCTTCCTCGGCAACCATGATCTGATGGTACCCCGCAAAGCAATCAGCAAAGGAGTACATGTCGTATTGCGCAATATTGTCAATGAGAATGTGGATAAATGGCACGGGAAAGCTATCTTTTAAGCAAGCTTTGTTCAAGTCCCGGTAATCCATGCAAACTCGCACCTTTCCTCCAGGTTTAGGCACGGGCACAATATTTGATATCCACTCAGGATATGTAGACACCATGATGATGCCAGCTTGAAATTGTTTCACAATTTCTTCTTTCACCTTTAAACTCCACTCAGGTTTCAATCGCCTGAGTTTTTGCTTGACTGGCTTAAGTCCTTCTTTGATGGGAAGGCGATGAAGGACAATGTCAGTGGACAAACACACCATGTCTTCATGAGACTATGCAAACACTTCCTGGAATTGGGTCAATAGCGTAACCATGTCATTCCATTAGTTTGGGGTAAGGTCTGAACAAATCTGGATTAGCTTAGGGCTTTCTAAGGTTCCGAGATTGAAAGAAGTGGTTTGATCAAGGTTGGGTTTGGGTTTATCTTTGACCCATTCTTGAATTTCTGGAGGCACCTCAATGTCATCCTGTATATCCATCAAGGCTGAATTCATTTCTACATCAAAGGTACAATCCCTGTGTAGGAGAGGTATCGTATCCGCAAGTACAGGCACATCTAAATTCAGAGTCCTGAAACAAAATATGCTTTCACTTAGTATATATGAAATGTGTTGATCATATACAGTGTTAGCATATACTGGCAAAATAAACTGCTAATATTGTACAGAAAAGTAAGCAGTTATTATATCTACGGGGCAGAAAGAGTTTCTGCCCGCTTTACCCTTGACGACCAATGCAAGGAATGCTGCTCCAATTGGTAAGGGTAAAGTCCGGATGGACCGAAGTGATGGAGGGATTGTCACCATCCTCCCTGTCCCGAATGATGGCCATTACATCTGGGCAGTCATCGTCTGGGGTGTATCTATTCGTATGCTCATCATGAACGATGATGCGTATACCGGACATCATTCGTATGACGTCTTGCTTGATTCTTCGTTCCTCTTCTTCCACTACGGGATTTGGAACAAAGATTTCTTTATCCTTCACCGGTACCGACTTTTGAAATAACATAGCCATCACATTGGCTGGCACCTTTACGGGAGGTTGTGCGGACTAGGAGTTTGAAGGCGAAGCTAAACGCCGGATAGTTGAAGCTGAAGGAATCTGCTGATGCTTATGAGGATTCCTGTGACTAGAGCTGGCAGAATAGCCTAGTCCAGCGGTTCCAGCTTGCTTAGTTAAGAGAATAGGGTATTTGATACCCTGGCAATCTTTACCTAACCCTTGTCCCGACTTATGACCCAACGACATCATCTATTGAGTAGCCGACATTACTTCGGCAAAAATTTTAGGTTAGGGCAATGGTGCTCCCGTAGCATGGTATTGGGGGTTGCTTATTTCCAAAGCATGAAAACTGACTGGTTCAACGTCCTCATTGGCATTGATTAACGGCATGTCCCGGTGCTGAGGAATTTTTGGTTCAGCGTTGACTGTGACCAGGCTATTGTTGATGATGTATTTAAACTGTTGATGAAGAGTGGAGGGGACTTCCCCAACCATATGAATCCATGGTCGTACTAGGAACAGGTTGTATCCCGAGTCTATCTTGAGCACATCGAAAGATACGCAGAATGTGTGAGGAACAATTTCTATTGGTAGCTCAATTACTCCGACCGAGTTACGGCGGGCTCCATCAAAAGCTTTGATGATAGTATGGCTACTCCGAATTTTGTTGAGATTGATATTCATCTTCACCAAGGTAGCATATGGGCAGATATTTAGAGAGGAACCTCCATCTATTAAGACTCCAGTTACCATATATCTGGAGGACAAGACCACAATGTGCAATGGCTTGCAATGACTGGTCCCTTCGGGTGGTATGTCGTCATCAGTGAAGGATATCACATTGTTGTTGAAAATGTGATCGACCATATATTGAAACTTTTCCGTATCCACTGATGTCGGGAGATAGGCTTCTTCCAAAACCTTTAACAAGACCTTCAGGTGATTCTCGGAAGTTAGGACCAAGTCCAAAATTGATATTTGATGTGGAGCTTCTTTCAAGCTTAAAACCACCGTAGCTTCATTATGACCCACAGCGTGGAGGAATTTTTCAATCTTCTCCATGGGTATTTTCCCCTTTGATTTGGTGGTGGGCTTCATCACCCGATGGGGGAGATACAGTGGATTTTCCTTCAACACTGCAGCAGTTGTATGTGAAGTGGATCCTTCACCTTCTCCATAATTCCACGGAACCTTGCGTAAGCTAACAATAGGATATTGTGCTCTGCATGGCAAGTTGATTGGCTCGGGAGCGGCCACTTTCAAAGGATTGTTTCCTCCCTTGAGTTGAATTGTTGGCATTGTGAGTAAGGTATTAATCCCATCAGCTTCAGTGGATATGACTGCTACCACACTTTTCCACTTAGTAGGGCATGCATTCTCACTTGCACGTACCACAGTGTCGTTATCTGCCAGGCGCAGTACACCTGTGACAACCCGAGAATTTTGAATATTTAAAAAAATTTATTAATTGATTTATGGTTCAAAATAGAACCTAGACAGAAAATAAGTGTATGCGTTTAATATTTTTAAGAATGAATTTTGAGGATTTCAAAATTCTGTGAAGGATTTAGGTAAATTATTCAGGATTAAGGGAATAAGAGTTATGTTCTGTATATATGTGTGCATGATGTGGTTAAGGGTCAATGGTTGACCAGATAATCTATATCGGTGACAAACCCTAAGTATATATTATTTTTGAACGTCAACGTTCAGTTAGAAAACCCTAGCGAATTCTTTGAGAACCCTAATGCTAAGTATAAAACCTAAGGGTTAAAAGATTATGTGAGAAGTGAATATGAATATTATGTGATGGTTTAAACTTGTTTATTATATAAACAAATAAAAGAATTAAGTTATGTAACCTAATATATATGTATTGGGTGTGATAATTAAATAACCTAAGAGGTTATGATATGAAAGAATATTAGTATATAAATATATATTAATTCTAAGAGATTTATTTTATACATCTCAACTACTTAATTTTATAACATAATTATAGGAATTCTAATTGGGTTAAGGAAATAAATGTGCATGAGTAAGGATTTATGTTATAGTAGAAGAAATGAAAACCCAATTAAATAATTAGGGAATGGTAATATTAGAAGTGTTGGAAGATGTTATTAGTTTTGACCCAAGAAACTAATTTGAAAGCCCAAAAGAATTAAAAGAGTGGCCCAACCTTTAGCCCAATGGAAGAGGGACTTTTTAGACATTTAGCAAGTTAAATAATGGAATAAAAGCAAAATAAAAGGGGCAAATCCAAGGCCACTTGGCCGGTCATGATAAGGAGAGAAAATGGGGAATGGATGTAATCATTACTTGCTCCACATCTTCCAAAGGATAAGTACTTAATTGGCTAGGTGTCTCTCTTTTATTTGGCCACCTAATTTTATTTAGATTACAAGCAACCTTCTAACAAGTGAGAAAGAGAAAGCAAGAGAGAGTTGTTGGGAGATTAATATTAGATATACAATTATATCTATACAATTTTCTACTAAACCACAAAAGCCATTTCTCTCTCATCCTATTACTTCCTTTTAGCTAACAAAAAGAAAACCAAGATGGGGAGAGGGAGAAGCAATTTTTGGCAGCTCCAAGAGGTGAGGGAGAGGTGTTTTGATCTTCAAGCTACCCAAGATCATCATCTACTTTGAAGGATTAAGAAAAACTAGCAAGATATCAAGGTATAAATCACCTTTTATCTAAGTTATTCTTAGTTGTTTAAATGAAAACTTGGATTGATGATTTCGAATTTCAAAACTCTAGATCTACATGATCTAGAGTGTGTTATGTGTGGATCTATCCATCTTGTATGTTAAAAGTTAGATCTAAAGTATGAAATGGAAACTAGATTTTTCAAATGTAGAAAATCTTAATTTTTCTTAGCCCCGATTGTGTTAATCTTGTGTTTAATGATTGTTTGATGGAATAGATCATGTATTATGGTAGAATAATGGGTATATGAGGTATTAGTAAATATTATGATGAGTTAGGTTGGTTATTATGTGTGAACATGAAAGTTTTCTTAGAACTCATCAAGATTCGAAAATCAGATTTTGATGAAAACGGAACAAGAAATTTAAACGACCATATCTCCTATTATATTTCAAATTTTGGAGTGTGGTCAAGTCCTAGAGTTAGATCTATGAGTCTTCTAATGTCTACAAGTAGAATCACTGAAAAAGGAGTTGTAGATTTAGACTATTTTTAACAAAGCACGAAAAACTACAAAATGCCAAATAGTTTCTGCCCAAACTTTTAAAATGGCATTTTCGGCAACTTAATTTGTGAAATAAATTTCGGCCTTTTGGAAAATGAAAATATATGGTATTAAGTACCTCCTGTCCAAAAATGAGTTCATTCCGACTTAAAATGACCAAGTTATGACCATTTCAATTTCTGTGATTTTTTGATGAAAATCGCTATAACCGGAGTTCTATTACTCCGATGGCCATGAAATTTAAACTGGAGGCTCACGTTAACACGTATGAGATTGTGTCAAGATATGGGAATTTTTGGAGTTAGACACGAGGTAGCTAATTTCTTAAGGAATTAACTAAAAATTATTTTTGAAAAATACTAAAGCAAGTTGGAAAATTATGAAAAAAATATTTTTTGTGTATGAAATATATGTATATGTGTTTGGACAAAGGATGGAAAAATAATAATTTGATTTGGTGTTTTCGTTAAAAGGATATGGAATCCAGCTTGCTGGATTGAAAAATCTGATGAATCCAGCTTGCTGAATTGAATATCAGTTTACTGTTTTGAAAATGAGTTGAATCCAGTTTGCTGGATTGCAATCTACTTACTGGATGTGATATCCAGTTTGCTAGATTGCATTTTAGTTTACTGGATTGGCCATCTAGATACTATATTTTGAATCCAACTTACTGGATTTTGAATCTAACTTGCTGGATTCCAAATCTGGGTTGCTGGATTGGTATTTGACTTATGTGTTCAAGAAACACTTTTAATATATGAGATTAAAGTATTTAAATCATAAATATGATAGTAATGATTGAAAAATTAGTTTAAATGATAATAATTATTTAAAAATTATTACGAGCTTATGAAAAATATTTTAATTGTTAACAATGTACACATTCATGCATTCGTACACATTCATCCAATGTAAATACAACATCCATACATAAGCAGATAACAGTTTTGAAAAGATTGTAATAGTGGCTTAAGTCCTCTTACTAGTTTCCCCAGCAGAGTCGCCAACAGTCGACGTCGGGATTTTTGGGTGTCCCTCTCCATTACTTGTTCTTTGGTGTTCTCATTTTAGGTGAGATTTGTTTGAAAAAATAAGTGAAAAAGGTCCGACATGTATGATGTCGACGATGGGACTATTAAGAGTCGCCAGTTGGTTTTTTTAAATGGTTGTACCAACACAACCGAGAAAAGGTTTTCACATTGACCCAGTGATGTGACACTGCTATACAAGTCGGTGAAACCGAGAATCGTTTAGGGTCCGGGGACTTGGTTATGCGGGGGGAAGGTGTTAGGCACCCCCCGACATCCGTGTTACCACGGTGACCGCCTATTTTCAAGAAACTATTATCTGAGTGTGTGTGTGTGTGTGTGTGGATCAATGTACTATTATGTGGAAGTTGTGCGAGGCCTCGTTCGAACCTATATACACATGGTTTGAATTTATATAAAAATTCAATTTTTAGCAAGATATGGCAGTGATGTTTTATAAAAGAGGTTTTGCAAACCCTGATGCTCAATAGGAATTGAGACCTTCTACACTCCCATTTTTCATTAAGTGATCGGCTTTGCTGATTTTATTTGATGGAAGCAAGGCATCAGTACGAAAATAATATATACAAAAATAATGCCGACTTCCTCGTGGGTATCAAAACCATCTGAGAAAATTCAGACACCGCAGAATAATTTACAAGCTGCTTACAGCTGGAAAATGTCCATCACGGGAATCGAATCTAGATCCAATGGGATGAATATGTGATCACATGATTCCTAGATGCACAGAATGCTGCAATTTGTATGAAAGCAATAAGTAGGTGTATATATAAAAGCGGTAGATATATATATACAGACATGATCACCAACCACGAAGCACCTCCATAGGGGATCAGAAATATAAATAAAGTTGTTAAAAGCTATCAACCGCCACAGAGGAAACTCTAGGCGGGACAAAACATAAATAAAGCTGTAAAGCGATCAACTGCCACGAAGAAAACTCACGACAGGATGAATATATATATATATATATATATATAAGCGAGTAAACGCACCAGATATAAAATCCAGGTTCATCGAATAGAATCCGACACACAGTTAATATATATAAATGTATATATATATATATATATATATATATATATATATATATATATATATATATATATATATAGAAAAGCAAGTAAATGCTCCAGACCGAAGTCTAGGCTCAATCGAGGCATAACTCGATAATGTTAGTCAATATATATATAAATATATATATATATATATATATATATACAGACTGGAATGAAACCACGGACCGAAGTCTGGGCAAAAGCAAGCAACACAACTCTCAACGTTTAGAAGGGTGTGTGCAAAGATGAAGAGAAAGACTCTAAAGTGTGTGAGAAGGCTTACAACTGACTGATAAAAAAGGCTTCTATATCTTTAGAGTGGGTAAACACTGGCTTTTGTGGGTACAAAAGAGGCTATATATGAGCTCACAGGCGTTTGAAAGTGGGAAATACACTTTATAGGCGAGTGCAAAGCGAATTGTGCAGGGTTTCCCCGTCTTTTTCTCTTAGAAAATCAGTCCCACAAGCCCTCTAATTATAAGCATATGAGTCGCAGATGTACCTGCGGCTGAGCTGCAGGTGCACCAGAGGCAACCCGGGTTGGCCCGGGTTTGTTGGGTCGGGTCGTCTCGAAGTACGTGCACTCAGGCACTGTAATGTCCACTCGAATTTTTAGAATTGCAATCCGGGCATCTGTTTGAGGTATACAGGACCTATTTCAGACCACCGTTATCGAGAGTTGTACGATGGCATGGATTAGAGTTTGTACAAAGTCATTGAAGATGGGATCCTCCGGTCTTCAAGCTTCAACTTTCATCTGTTACCCCGCACAATAATCACTCAGGATTGGTTAGCCTTGTGGAACATCGTTGCGTAGAGACGTGACATGGCATCGTGTTGACGAGATGACGATGTTGCCCCTCACCGGTGTTATCGCCGAATTGGGCTGATAAAGCAGACGTTGCTCAGACTTCGTTGAGATTGGACTACTACAATTATTGAAGGTCCTCATTGTCACCTTTGAGGTGTGCCTGTCTTCCCGATGTTATCGCCGGGTTGGTGCAGTGTATCTCATTGTGAGCGCTGAGACTGAAGCTGGTTGCATTTGAAACAAGCATTTCTGGGGTTATCGCCGAAACCGCATTCCTTGGGTTTATCACCAAGGTTAGTGGCTATTCCCATGGTTGGGACTGAGACTGGATACCTCGGGGTTATCTCTGAGATTAATCGGTCTTCTCTGGTGGTGCCAGTATTGTATCTGCAGGTCTCGGGGTTATCTCCGAGGTTGGATTTGTTACTCCCAGATTGCGATCCGGGGTTGATGCTAAACTTCCGGTAGTATCTGGTATGGATTTGGATTGTCTTTCAGGGTTCTCTCTTAAAAGATGAATTTGTCCACCTGCAATGTTAGTAACAGTAGTACTGAAAATTTTGAGTGTCTATAGTAGGGATACACAGAGATCGATGATTCATTCTGAACTATCCAGAGACAACTCAATGTCCATCCACCCAGGAGGAATTTAGAATATATCAAGATCACAAGCCCTGAAGCGGCAGGCAAAATATCAAGCACATAGCAAAGCATATCTAAAAGGGAACTGATCCAAAAATATATTTCCCTGTCATATATATAATGTTGTTTGATATATACAATGTAAACTGTACATGACAAAATGGCTAAGCTAGTCTGTGCAAGAAAATACAAGTTCATCTACAAGTCAGGGTATATGCGAGCTAACAATCCCAACATGGCGTCCTTCTTAGAAGATGGAGGTGAAGCTGTGGTCTCCTGTACGAGAATATCCACACAACCCAACAGATCTGCAGCCATCTGCATGGTGACCATATGATCATCAATATATGCGTTCATCTATGCGATTATGCCAGTGGTAAAGGACCTCACGGCAATACTATCTGTCATAGCTACATCCCAGGCAAATATAGTACTATCCCGCTCAACTATCACTGCATCTCTGGCTGACCTGGCCTCATCCCGCTCAACAACACCGATATCTCTGTGAGCTAATGCCTCATCTCTCTCTAATAGAGCTGCGGCTCTCCCGTCAAGGGCAGTCAACATCAAAGATCAGGCATGATCTCTCTCAAAGGTCATCAGATAAAGACTCTACTCTAGGTACTGTGCCGAGTGCTGAATCACAACAGTACTGATACTAGGAGAATCCGAAGGAAATGCTGGCAACCCAGCAGCGGGCTCCTCCTCGATGTATGAATCTATGTCCTCCATGGGCTCTATATCATCTGACTCACTATCTGGTACTATGGACACTACCGCAGCTGATAAAATCTCTGTCTCCATCCATGTGGAATACTCTGCAGAACAACCTGGATGACTGACAAAAAAAGAAGCTATCTCACGCTGATCCCAACAAGCATACACGCGGGATCAGTCCTTTGCTGAGAGATATCAAGAAGCTGAACGCTGACCTATCGCCCCCTTTAAAGGATGAAAGTCCTGGAACTGGTCAAACTGTGACATCACGGCCAATGGGTGATAAGTAGTCACACCTCTCCAACCAGCCAGAGGGAGGTAGTCCATGCCCGGAGCATGAGTAATGAAGTTGTATGGTGAGCTAAGCCCCGAACACAGCAATATACTAAAAGGATCTTTGATATCTGCCAAAAATATGGACCAGGACAGAGCATCTATACACTCTGATGGCTGAAAGGGGTATGACATAGCTACATCATGGGTGAAGCAATACCCATGCCGTCTAAGGGTACCAATCGGTCTCAAGTGTGACATAAACCACACGTACAGCATTACCGAACGCCCAGTAAACACTCCTGCAGGATAAATGCAACAATAGGATGTTGACCGCAAGGTCTCTGCTACAATCATAGGTACAATGGTATGACCCTCTCTAAGAGCTCTCACAGCCATGATGACACCTATGTCTATCTCATCCATATATCGTGGCATATAGACATACGACAGTATGCATAGCAGCAGTACATCAACCTTGACCAAGTGCCAATGATCCTCCGGTGCGGTAAAATCCCTGGAATATCGTGAATAACTATCCTCCGAGCCAAATCTGTCGTACAGAAAATGCTGGGATATCACGTGGCTAGATGTCAGCTCATCCTGTACTACTCTAAGCCACAATCCAGTGAGAGTCATGAATCGTCTACTCGTGTCTCCCAAAGCCAGGTGCACGCAAGGTCTGTCTAAAGGCAGCATCGTTAATCGTGCATACTCCTCTATAGTAGGAGTCAACTCGTGGGTCCCGAATCGAAAAACCTTCCTATCCGATATCCAATGCTCTAGCATCCCGTCTACAAACCCTGCGGGAACCTGAAACGTCAATAAGGTCATGGTATGCTGCAGCAAATGATCTACAGTCACCTTGTCTGGTGGTGACATGATATCATACCACGATCGCATACCCAATGCCACCAATGATGGTGGGGTATGATCTATACAGCTAACTGTAGAAGAAGACATCTGTGCGGGTCGTGTCATAAGACCATCCAGGGGTCAATGCCGAATATCTCTGGACATACATACATATGTATAACATGATACATGCATAACAGAAAATGGATGGCAATATGATATAGGGAATGGAAAAACTATGCATACATTCCTAAGTATATAATCATCTCTGTACAGCGACAAATACAGGGAAATGGGGCACAGACGCCCTACTACTAACAGAGGCCTATCAAGAGATATAGCGAGAATGGGGCACAGCCACCTAATATCTAACAGAGGCCTATCAAAAGATATAATGAGAATACACATCAGAAGAAGACAGCAACTCCGAGAGTCTACAACATGACGGTCCAGGATACGGTGGCAGCTGGAAACAGAACTCCAGGTGCTATGTGAATCACTTATATATCTTATCTGTTTTCCTACATATTTATAGTAGATGATTTTATTTTGAGTTCTTTTAGAAATCAAATTTCTGCCTAATCAGAGTATTATGAAGAATAGTTAAAGATCAGTTCGATCAAGTATGATCGAGGTCTATGTGCAGTGATTATATGCTATGTACCCTTCTGCGTATGAGTTTTTAAAGCGGTGATTCCGGGGACGGAATCCTTATAAGGGAGGGTGAATGTAATAACCCGAGATTTCCTATATAAAATAAATAAGAAATTTTGCGTATAAATTTTTTTTTAATTATTTAATGATGAGAATAAGTGAACGATAAATACGAATATATTTATTTCTTGAAAAATTAGAAATAATTTTGGAATTATAAATTACCACAAATTATATGGTAATTAATTTTTATAAACAGAAATATTTTTATTAATTATTTTCCATGAAAGCATGATTGAAAATAATATATGAAGTGGCAATTAGATTTATATAATAAATATTTTATTATATGAATTGTTCAGAATATTTAAATCAAGTATTTTAACTTGATATGCGAAAGAGAAGCCAGCTATGAGATCCAAAACCCTGGATTGGGATTGTGATCAAGAGATGAGAATAGTAATATTATATTATTGATATAATGATTTTACAGTACCATAATTATGTACTGTGTATGTGCGGACAGATAATATTGAGCAATGACGGTCAATTAGGTCATAGCATATTACCGTGCTGTGAAACCCTAATTATTAAACTCAGTTATGAGATATGACTGAGTAGTGACTGTGTATATGAAGGTTACTGTGTATAAGATGTCGGTAATTAGAAGAAACCCTAATTACTATTTTTATGCCGATAATTAGGACAAACCCTAATTATTACAACCCTAATCGGTTGAAGTTAGAGATCGTAATGACTGTGTTAGTAACATACACAGATAATTAGAGAAGCATAATGGTCAATTAGAAACCCTAATTGATGACGTTAAGAAACCCTAATTATAGAACCCTAATTTTCTATAGAAAACCCCAATTTAAAATTATTGGGTTTAATTATAATGTTAATGTACAAGTGTTTTAATTTACCAAATGATAGAATTAATTGGTAAATGATAAGAATTACCATCTAGTGATTAAATACTACATTTAATTGCTATGTATAAAAATGCCCATGAAATTATATGTGAAATTACCAAAATGCCCTTTTAGTGTATTATTAGTTATATTATTTATGGAATTTTAAAATATAAGTAATAAATCCTAATGGTTATGGGTAATGTCTATAATACCCTTCATGGTAGACATGAGAAGTCTAAACTACCCTTGCACATTATTAAAGGAAGGAACCAATTATTAGGGTGGAAATGACTATTTTACCCTTTTTGTCCATTTAGTGCATTATTGGTGAATTATTGTGCATTATTGTGTTACCCATCACCACAAATCCGGCCATTCATTCTAGAAATCACCAATGGACTGTAGTATTACCATCAATCAACCATTACAATCATTTCATACATGATATATATGGATTAAAAAGAGAGAAAATGCATATTTACACTAAAATTACTCTCAAACACTTAGCTATTTTCTCTCAACCCCAAACCTCTGAAATTGTCTTGCCCATAAGCTCATAATCAAAGCCCAGCCATCACAAACAACAAATCAGAAGCATCAAGAAGTCAGAAATCAAAAATCAAGCTTGAAAAGGTAGGAAACCTTAAATTCTAGAAATCCTTCGATTCGATGTTAATTGATGCAATTGATTGTTTAAAGTTGTGTAATAAGTAGTCTATTAATGTTCTGGGTTGTAAAAACACAGACCCATAGCATCAAAGTGCTCAAAATCAAAGATTTAAGCAAGTTGGAAAAACCGAATCTGTAGTCTGATAGTCAAATGTCAGGGACCATAGATACTTTATAGATCATGATTTTTGATGTTTAAAACTTGTAACATGTATACTGATATGTGGTCTTTAATATTAAAAAAGAATCAAGTCTATATCTGTTATATATTAGGAGATATAATCGGTCAAACATGGTTGACCGAAACTGCCCAATTCGCGAACCCAGAAATTCTTAGAACAGTCGTCCGTGTTGTACTTTGACCGGCCAGATCATATTCATGTTGTGCTTTTTTAATGTTATGAAGCTTTTAAGTTGTAGTCCTACATATTGTCTACACACTGGAATTGATAGATCACATAAACGTTACACGATCATCAAGATATAGAGGTCCAAAGTAGGCATCACGAACTGTTCTTCACGAAGAACAGCTCTGACAGCTACTTTGAGGCTCGATTTCTCCCAGATCTTATGTTGTTTAAACGTTATGATTGTTGGTAATTGTAGTCTGGTAATTCCTCTACAAGACTCAATTCATATATTTCCCAGAATCATTAATACCAGATAGTTATTAATGGTCAAAGTAGCCCCCTTGAACTGTCTCTGACAGTGTTCTTGAGATGAAGAACACCTATAGCGACGGTTGTCTGTCGCTATAGCCTTTAGCGACGGTTTATTTATTTTATTTTTCAGAAATTAATTTAAAAATTAGAAAAATTAGATTTTAATTATTAAAAATACCAAATAAATTCTGAAAATTTATTTTAAAGTCCGAAAAATAGTTTTTAATTATTTTAAGTATATTTCAAAAATATTTATTATTTTTGGAATATAAAAGGTATTTATTTATTTAATTATAATATTAAATAAATTATTTAAAAATAGTTTTAATTCATGAAAAATCATGAAAAATTATATTATGGTATAAGAAAATATTTTGAGTTATTTTCCATGACTTTTAATATTTTGTGATGAATTTCATTAATTAATTAATATTAATGATATTAAAGTTATTTAATGATTATATTAAATAATTTAGTTTAAAAATGATTTTAATATTATAAAAATCATTTTGAGTGAAAATAAGGTATTTAAAAATATTTTAAGTTATAAAATATAACTTTTAATATTTAAAGGATAATTTCATTAATAATTGAAATATTAATGATATTAAGATAATATTAATGATATTTAGTTTATTTAATAATTATTATTAAATAAATAGTTTAAAATGGTTTTTATTTATTTAAAAATCATTTAAAAGGGATATTAAGGATTTAAAAATATTTTAAGTTATAATTAATTACTTTTAATATTTGGATAAATAGTACATTAATATTTAAATATTAATGTTAATTATTTAAAAATGATTTTAATTGTTTTAAAAATCATTTAAGGGTAATATAAATGTTTTAAAAATAGTTTGAGTTATTATAAATAACTTTTATATTTTGGCAATGGCTTCATTAATAGTTTAATATTAATTAATTATTAATGATAATAGAATTGTTTAATGTTTAAATCATTTAATTATGATTTCGATGTTTGAAAGTTATAGCCGGTCAAACTAACTGACTTGAGAACCGGTCATGAAATTCAGGCTTTGATGAAGAGCACCCATAATAACAGTTATGTCACTATAGATCCTTTTAGAGACAGATTTGAATTATTTTAAATTTTCAATTTCTGGAAAAATTCCAAAAAAATGATTAAAAATAAAATGTCTGATATTTATAGATGTTGAGGTATAGAATAAGAGTCTTAGACTCAGTATTTACCCGATAATGCTGTCGGTACGCCGACAAATGCCAGACCCTATAATAGAAAGACAAGGCTTCTGTAAGAGCATGGATGAGATATTTGAAAAATGTATATTTCAAGTATAGAATATGAACTAAAAGTATGATCACTGTGATTATGTGATGACATGATTAGACTATGTGCTGACTGTAATAGACAGTACTATGTGTTATGATATATTGTTCTAATCGAAAGAATGATCTGATTATTGATAGGTTGTGATAAAGAGATAAAACCTAAGTTGAGATTTGTAATCAACAAATCAGGCAAGTATCTTACCTTTGCATTTCCTTTATGCAATGGACATGAGTAAGAGAGTTTCATAATTCTTTTCTATTCCTGTACAGATTATGTACGCTTTGATTATCAACATGTTAGCTCAGATATATATTCTGTTCATTGATTTCTAAATGGTTATACAAGTGTCCCCACTTGGAAAATCATGGCATTTATTCACATGTTGATACACTTTTTCAATTGCTCGTATACATATATGTTGAATTACATATTATTGTTGAGCAAGATTAAAAACCTTCGGGTTTGGAACCAGGCATGTATGAACATCCCTATATGGGAAAAATTTTGCGCCCGAGGCTGACAGAATAAAACGATGAATTTCGTTCAGAGTTATGTAGTATTGATCAATACAGGGTACAACGGGGCTGATCACCCTCCGTGCCCGTAAGACAGAGCGGTTTGCGGATGAATTTCTGCTAAACCTTTTCGAAAATAAAAAACAATGTTCATGGTATGTTTCTTAAACCCTATTCATGGGTAGAGCCAGAGCCTAATTTCAAGAATTTGAAAGAGAGTTGTTATGTGAATTTTTTATCAGTACAGATTGCTTCACAACTTTCGATTCGTTGTAGAAGTGTTATGCAAAGAGAATACTTATATTCTTTCAGCTTATATATATAATTGTTACTACTTGCTGGGCACTCAAATGCTCACCCTTGCTTAAATTAAACATTTTCAGTTATGTATGAGCAACCTGAAGGCTCAGGCACAAACAAGGGGAAAGGAAAGCTGTTTGAATAAGTTGTATTATGAGTTAATGGTTATAGTTGTATTGGTTTCTATTCATGTATTGTAAGAAATGTATTTGAAGGTCACGTACCTGGGGAAGTAAACTTTGATGTATGTAAATTAAGTTCGAATTATATTATCATTTAGTATTATTCAGCTTAAAGAAATGGTATCGTGGAGAACCGAGTTCGAGTTACAAGTACCCGGATTTGGGGTCGCCACAGGCTCACTAGGGTGGGGCTGGAATAGGTGTTATTACATGGGAACTGTTTAAAAAGGTATTCTTCGAGAACTATTTCCCTACTAGCATGGAAGGGAGAATGGAGATTAAGTTCCTCGAACGTAAGTAGGGGGACATGACTGTTCCCCAATACGCGGCCAAATTCAATGAATTGGCAAGGCTTGCTCCACACCAAGTGGACACAGAGGAGAGGAAGGTTCGTAGGTTTGAGCAGGGCCTAAAACCCTGGCTCTATAGTAAGATATCGATTTTTCAGAGTGCTTCCTACGGGACCATTCTGGAGAAGCCAATAATAGCGGAGGGTGGTAGTGAGGCGTTGACCCAATACCACAAGGATAGAAAGAATAAGATTAAGGGAGAGGGAGGAAATAAGGCAGAGGTTGCCAGCGGTAGTGACAATGTGCCTAAGAGGAAGAATTTTAACCCTGGGAATACTAGGGCAAAACAAGGGGATCCTAAACGTAGGATGGAGGCATGCAAGACATGCGGTAAGACTCATCTAGGAGTCTGTCTGAAGGGGAAGACTAGTTGTTATAACTATGGGCGGGAGGGTCACATATTTCCCAACTATCCTAGTCCTAAAAAAAGTAGGGGATGTTTTGTTTGGGGGTCGGTGAACCACATGGCAAGAAATTGCCAAAAGAAAGGGGCGGAGGGTAGTAAAGGTTATGGTACTGGCAATTTAGTCATTACTGGACCAACACCATGTAGGGTTTTGATGCAGAAATGCACAGCGGAAATAGAACAATTTAAACCAAATTCGAAACCCTAAACAGGATCCATGCGAAAAAATAGTTAATTCAGTGGTTAAAAATTATACCGATTAAGAAAGCGATTAAACGATGCGGTCGAATCTCCAACGCAAATCGAACAAACTGCGTCTCTACGGTATCCACACGAACGCTCCACGGATCATCATACGATCTATAGAAGAAGGAATCGCGATACTAGCCACCAAGGATGAGTATTTACGAAACTGTTCTCTAGTCTCTCTCTAAGAGCGGCTAGGGTTTTTCTTTTGATTAACTTTCAAAAAACGCTGATATATCATATATATAGCAATAAATCGAAATTAATCAAAAACCCTAATCTACTTAAAATAAAATTCGAATATATATATATATATATATTATATCTTAATTAAGTCTTACTTAATTAATATATATACATATACAAATCATCCTTTTAATTTAAATTCGTGATTTAAATACTATCAATCATATTGATATATTTAAATCCTTACAATTTAAATTAATTCCCTTTTAATAACATTCTTTGTGTGTGACCCTATAGGTTATTATTACGTTGAAAATAATTTTATAATCATATTATAAAATTATAAATAGTGAGCGGCATCTAGTAATGCATCACTGCTACCCAAGTATTAATAAGATCGATGATTCGATGCAACCTTTTCGTGACCAATGTTTCAATGTAATTTAATCCTTTTAACCTTAATATCCCAGATTAAACTCGAGTCATGGAATGTGTCATACTCTTCATAATTTAATCTGAGTTTTTTTTTATCAATGAGTAGACTATATGAAATAAATCACTATTTGAGCATAGCCATGCATTTCATAGTCCTACTCAATCAAGAGGCCTATGGATATCACCCCTAATATATAGGATGGTTAAATTCCATCTAGATCACTCATATTCCTCACACGATTCATGATGTACCCAATAATCACCTTTATAGTCCACCCTATTAAAGGTGACATTTGATGATATCAAAGTACATAAATTCTCATGTAGAAATATAGTGATTTCAGGTCGGAGGACTGTAGCATCCCCGAATCCGGGCCCCGAATCGCCGCGGATCCGGTACACTATTTCTATAACTATTTGCGGAAGATATAAACATAAATTGTTTATACAATACATTACACACTATTCTCCAAGGTCGAGTAACCTTAACTTATTACACAATTCTTAAAATATCTATTACACAACAACATTTATCAAATACATTATTACAAACTAGCTGCACAATTTATATCCCAAGCTGTACTTAGCTTTAATCGTTTCCTGTATACGAACGCATTTGTTTTACCTGCAATGTTTTATCATGATATAGCAAGGGTGAGCATGAAAGTTGCTCAGCAAGTTTATATACAATAACATAACAATATATCATGATTGAAGAGTATGAATAATTGGTTGGCTATAATTCAACAATATGATTGTAAACTAGCAGGAACAAAATTTTGACTGAACAAGTATTTTACATGAACAAACATTTCTGAATCAACTGGTAATGAAGGTGATCAGCCTTTCATACCTGACTTATACATGCAAGATGTACAGATTACAAATTTTCATGGTAATCAGTAATGATTAACCATAAGCTTGAATAAACTACTCTTATTAGAGTTAAGTACAAGAAAACTTGCCTGAACCGTTGATTACCGCAACGCAATTAAATAACGCTTTACCCCGAAGACCTAATATTAATAATATAGATCTCCAATATTAGAATAATATCATCACACATAATAACCTAAACACATTACCACGTAAGCCTATCAGCCTATAACACACATAAGACTAGGTATCAAGTCAAACTATTGCAGTCTGAGTTGAAACCAACACAATTCTATCATCCCGACAGTCTAGTCGGACTATTATCGAGTTTAAGTTCAATTAAACTCTGACTTAATACTTAACCATATCACAGATAACTTTCTAATCAGCCAAAACATTTTTCCTAGACTCGTAATAATTTTCAGATAATTATTACCATTTATCAATAATTTTCAATCATTAGTACCGTATTTAAATGAATTAAATACCACTTAATACCTTAATCATTAATATTTATTTAATATAAAATATTAATGAAAATCATAACATAATATTATAATATAATTATAATATTACAAAGTATTTTTAAAATCATTTTTATATGATTTTTAAACCATTAAATCCATTATCCAATAATTAATTAAAATATTAATATTTTCATGACTAAATATCAAAAGTTATAATTTATAACTTAAAAATATTCTTATAATACTTAAATCATTTTTATATGATTTATAAAGCATTAATTCCATTTTTCCTTAATTTATTTAATATATTTATTAAATAAATTAATTATCATTAATATTGATTAATTAATGAATTTCCTCACAAAATATCAAAAGTTATCAAAAATAACTTAAAATATTTTCCTTTATCATAATATTATTTTTCATGATTTTTCATGAATTAAAAACTATTTTTAAATAATTTATTTAATATTGTAATTAAATAAATAAATACCATTTATATTCCAAAAATATTAATTATTTTCGAAATATACCCAAAATAGTTAAAAACTATTTTTCATACTTTAAAATAATTTTTCAGAATTTATTTTGTATTTTTAATAATTAAAAACCATTTTTTTCTAATTTTAATTTAATTTCTAGAAAAATCATAAATAATCTGTCGCTAAAGGTCTTTAGCGACACTTGTCAGTCGCTATTGGTGTTCTTCAGTGTTCTTGAGTGTTCTTGACAGATTTCGGGTTGCTTGGTTTGACCAGAATTTAAACTATGTTCCCATCGATTTCTGGGCATGTGATTGACTTCATGTTGTAGTATTTATGTAATACTACAATTTCCAACTTGTTTCATGGCTAAACAACATCATATGATCGAGATATAAGTCTCCAAAGTTACTGACAACGCTGTTCTTCATTTTCTGGGTTTTCCAGAAAATGAAGAACAGATAAGGGTGCTACTTTAGATCCTTGTATCTTTCATTCTAGGCTTTGCTTCTGTGATCTAAAGGTTTAGTATTGTAGAACATATGTCAGTGTACATTTTTATTACATCAGATCAACATAGAAACATCAAAACAGTAAGATCTAGACCGGTCAAACAAGGGGTCAGAAACTGTTCTTGGTGAATTCTGGGTTTTCCAGAAATTCATCCGGACAGTTGGTCAAATCTACTTTGACCGTGATTTTCATCCACTCCAGTTATGATCTAAAGGATCTTATGACTTTAACATGTAGTATAAATACCAGACAACAACATAACAACAACATCTTAGCCAAATAAACAAGATACAGCAAGATCTAGGCGTTCAAACATGCTGTCAGACCACTGAAAATCTTCTGGGTTACCCAGATTTTAACTTTTCGTGAACGGTCAACGGTCTTTGACCTCTTATATCTTGATATATACACATGATCTAGCTCTGTTTTCAGTTCCATATTATAGACAAAATGACATACTACAAATCTATAACATCAAACACAAGATATCATTAACACACACAGATCTATGGACCCTGACATTTGACTGTCAGGCCATATTTTTCCATTTTTCCAGATTTCTATAAACATTAAATCCGAGCCTCTAGGTGTTATGGATCCATGATCCAACAACCCAGATCTTTAATTGACACCCTATAACACATATTTGCACAATCAATTGCAACAATTAACGAGGAATCGAAGGATTTCAAAATTTTGAGATTTATACCTTTTATGCTTGATTTTTCGATTTCTCACTTTTGTTTCTGATTTTTGGTTTGCTAATTCTTGATCCTGGCTTAAATTCTCACTCCCTCTTACTCTAAAATTTCGAAAGTGGAGAGAGAGGATGGCTTGGTTGATTTGAAAAAATGTAGCATTTTCTCTCTCTTTAATTATTTATACAATTCTTGATCCAATGAATGTGGCTGCTGATTTGGGCTGATTTGCTGGATTTGTCAAAGGCTAGGCTAGAATAGCTCTAGGGTTGTTCACCAAACCCATGATCTTGGCAAGATTTCCAAGCCACTTAATTTAATACACTAAAAGGGCAATTTTGACATTTCCATTTTATTCTAGATTTTTCAATTCATGAAACCCTTAGGGTTTAGGGTTTAAGCATACCAAAATTTATGGTTTGGACAAATTTAGGGTTTAGGTTTTAATCCTCAACTTTGCAAAAATTTAATTTCTACAATTTCCAATTTCGGTTTTCAAATAAGAAAATTAACATTTTAAAGTTATAATTAGTATTTACTAATTATATTAAAATTCCTTACTCATACTAAAAACTTACTAATTAGGATTAGTATTTTCTAATTAAAATTGCTAATTACGTAATTAGGATCAAAATGGTCATTAGGGTTTATAAACCGTTATTTAGGGTTTCTAATAGAAAATTAATTTTCTAATTTAGAAATTTAATCTCGTAATTAGATTAGAGTTTCTAATTACTCATAATATTGAAATAATTAGGATTAGGGTTTCCTAATTAGCATTGCTAATTTTAGCAATTAATTCCACCATTGAACAATTAGGGTTTCTGACGGAACAATAAGTGTTCCATAAATTTGAAAATTAGGGTTTGTTAATTAATTAACATTTACCCTAATTAATACTTAATAAATACCACATAAACATTAACATTCTCCGTTATAATCCCAGATTAGGGCTTCAATTTAACAGAATCTGAAACTAGGGTTTTCAGATCTGGCATTAGGGTTTTAAATTTGGAATTAGGGTTTTGTAATCAATTTGTTAAGATTAACCCTAATTAATCTTTTAACTATTTACACTTATGCCATTAAGTTCCCGATTTAGGGTTTCATGCACCGAATTAGGATTTCGGATTCCCGGAACTGAAACTAGGGTTTCCAGAACCGACTTTTATGGTTTCTTGTTAAACGTTAGGATTTTTTAACTTAACATTGTCGTTCTTAATATATTCTTAGGGTTTGTTACAGATATAATTTATCTGATCAACCCATGACCCTTAACCACATTCTGAACACATTATTAACCATATACACAGATCTTAATCACATAAACAATTAATCCTGAATAATTCACCTATTTCCTTTATAGAATTTTGAAACCCTCAAAATTCCTTCCCAATAACATCAAACGCATACACTTATTTTCTATCTAGGTCTAATATTTGACCTTAAATCAATCATTTAAGATTTTAATAAATTGCCCAAATTTTCGGGTTGTCACAAGTACCATTACATCATTGTCACTATGAGAATCGCTAATGACACTTCGATGCTCTATATAGAATTCTCATGGTGGGTCTGTCCAGTAAATCGTTCTCTAACACATACCTATGCATTGACTTAATATCTCATATATTTATGAGCAATGAGATTTGGTCATCAGTCAATCCACATACTAGTCTCAATGCATCATTGTTGTCCTATCAACAATGGTACTCGACTAGGGACATTTAAGAGCAATGATACTAATTGTAATTATATAATCTCATGTTCAAGTCACATACTTGAAAATATATAAATTGTATCACTATTCTAAGGAATTTTATTATGTTAACATTTATATAACGCAGTAAATAAAACCATAATAAAATCATTCATTTATTTAATCAAATATAATATCAAAATGTTAAGCAATTATATCAAATAATTGGCCTCTCGGGCATAACCTCTAACACACCATCATTGGGTAGACCCTCAGCCCGAACATTTATTATGACCGTCCAAGATGCAGATGCATCAACGGATGTAGTAGCAGGTATCATTCCAGTCAACGAAATAAATGCTTACGTGTTATTTGACTAGGGTGCTACTTGTTCTTTTATAGCATGTAGATTTGCTAAGCAATTGGGATTAAATCCTGAAAAATTTGAAATACCTTTAGACGTTAAGGTAGCAAACGAGGAGATAATTCCCATTGAACACATTCATAGGAATTATTTCATAGATATCAGGGGTAACAGGTTATCGGTAGATCTTTTACCGATAAGGTTAAGGGAATTCGATGTGATTCTCGGTATGGATTGGTTAATTAACCATATAGCGATAATAGATTGTTATAGAATGAGTGTAAACCTAAGGCTTTCTAAGAAACCTGAGGCGGTGTTTTATGGTAATAAATCACCGGGACGTTCTTGTTGTCTAACCATGACACAAGCTAGGAAGATGTTGAAGAAGGGGTGTAAGGGTTATCTGTGTCATGTGGTGGATACCCAAAGAGTAGGAACATCATTGGAACAGATAGCGGTAGTTCAAGAATTTGTGGATGTTTTTTCGGAGGAGTTACCCGGTATTCCGCCAGATAGGGATGTAGAATTCGTAATTGATTTGTTGCCGGGTACGGCACTAGTTTCAAAGGCACCATATAGAATGGCGCCAGTTGAAATGAAGGTGTTAATGGTTCAGTTACAGGAACTATTAGATAGAAAGTACATTCAACAGAGTGTGTCTCCATGGGGAGCACCGGTATTGTTTGTAAAGAAAAAGGATGGATCGTTACGACTTTGTATCGACTATCGAGAGTTGAACAAGTTAACGATTAAGAATAAATACTCGTTGCCCAGGATCGATGATCTATTTGATCAGTTAAAAGGGGCAAAGTATTTTTCTAAGATAGATTTGCGCACAGGGTATCATCAACTAAAGGTGAGGAAGGAAGATATACCTAAGTCAGCATTTAGAACTCGTTATGGGCATTACGAAAATTTGGTTATGTCGTTTGGGTTGACGAATGCGTCAGCCGCATTCATGGAAATGATGAACAAAGTGTTCAAACAGTATTTGAACAAGTTCGTTGTAGTGTTCATTGATGATATTCTAGTCTATTCTATGACGTTAGAAGATCATGCTGAACATTTAAGAATAGTGTTGGTGTGAAACCCCAGATTTTATGAATAAAGAATTAATTTTCTCGAAATAATTTTTTAATATTATGGTGTGAATTTGAGATAATATTATAGTTGTGGGTAGTATTTATAAATTTTGCAAAGTATGCAAGTTGTTATATTATATTCGATTGGTCAGGGAATATTCTTTGTGTCGGAAAATATTCGTACGACAGTACAATTATTGGTGGACCCCACAACGGAATTATTATCGGATTGAGAAAACGATAAAAATATTTTATTGAAAATAACGGCGGAAGTTTTACCGTTGATACTGTTGAACTACTGGGTAGTAAAAGTACAGTAATACGCGTTGTTGCATAGTAGTACACGGTATTGATTATTGATATTTATGTGAGAAGTCGCTCAGTTTGATTCAATTATTGTCGATTAATAATATGAATTATTATAGCGATGATGACGTTTTGTTTTATTCGTATTATTAACGTAATAAAACAGAAACATCTTTTTATATAAAACAGAATACTTTATTAAAGTTATTCTATAAATAGAATATATTATATTTTATTATGCATAGTGTTGCATAGTATTGCATAGTGTTTGTATAGTAAAAATCTTTTTATATAAATAGAATATATTATATTTTATTTAAAAAAAATTCTTTAAATATGGACCGTCAGATTAAAGTAAATCAATCTGGACCGTTCATGGATTAGTTACTATGCATTCCATTTTCCTATAAATAGAAGCTCATTCCTTTATTATTTTCTTACGAATTCACTGAACTCTAGAGAGAGAAACTATAGAGAGATAGAAGAAAAGCTTTTTGCTACTTAACTTTTCTTTTCCTATATCCAGTTTCTGTTACGGTAAGGGATATTATTCTTTTGTATTCAAGAAGATAACTTCTGTTATTCCATTTCTTTATTGTTCTGTTAGAATAACTTGTATACGCGGGCTACCCTATACTTGGTGACATTCTTCTATTATTCTGTCTTTATTATTCTGTCGGAATATCCTGTCTGTGCTATACGCCGGACCTGGTTCCATTTTTATTATTCCATCTTTATTATTCTGTCGGAATATCCTGTCTGTGCTATACGCCGGACCTGGTTTCATCATTTATTATTCCGCATTTATTATTCTGTTGGAACATCCTGTCGGTGTGAATTTCACCTGACCTGGTTCTGTTATTATTCTGTGGAAATAACTGTCTATGCGAAGTACCGCATGCATGGTGATATCTTTTGTTATTACATTCGGTATTATACTCAGTTGATTAAAATTTTGACTTCTATACTCCATGAAATTAGTGGAATATCCTTGATATTTGCGCTTCATCCAGTATCTTTTCGTGAAAATATTTTTCTGATCATTCTTGAATTTTACTCTACAAAACAGTATCACGTGGACAATTTGGACATTAGTAGTTCTTGGACAAATTAATTCTTGAACTTGTTTTACTGAATTCTTATATCATTGTCATCATCCTCATGTTTATATTATGTTGAAAGTCATCTGTGGCCTGTAGTGCATAGATGGACTTGGTATGATTATGACCATGAATTATTCAGTGTAATCATGGCCGTAACGTTACAAATGATGTGGAAAAAGTCCCCATTGACCTGTAGTGCATTGATGGACAGTTTTTGGTATGATTATGGCTATGGATTCTCTTCGACCAAGGGTGCAAAGATGAATTGTTTTATGGCATGATCAGGACCGTTGATGAAAACACAATTATCTTTGGCTCGTAGAGCATGGATAATTCGTGGTCGTGATACTAAAGAATATCATTGGCCTGTAGTGCAGAGATGATTTCATGATGTGGATTATTTATTAAGCTGAGTCTCAGCGATAACAGTGATGAAAAACCTTTTAAATCATAAAAGATAGTAGAATTTATTTTCTACTTGACTCTTTTAATGGATTGCTTGTTCCGCTGCAGTTAAACTTGATGTTGTTATATTTTATTAGTTTAACATTGTTCAAGGCTAACGATAATTTATTATGTATTATCTTAGTCATAATATTTATTACTGGGCTAGTTGAGCTCACCTTTTCTTTCACTATTCTCTTCAGGAAATGAGAACATAGCAGGGACTAGTCGGGGAACAGAGTGACGGTCCAAAGGATAGCATTAGTAGTCCTCATTATTCTATGAAATAGTGTATTAATAATTGTAATGAGGACTCTTTTTGAGTTTGTATAATCTCTAGTAGACAGTAATTGTATTCAAACTCACAGTTATGTTTTGTCGTATTGTACACGACTGTTGTATTAGTAAGTTGTATTTGAATTATGTACCATGTATCTGACGACCCAAGATGGGTGATGTATACCTAATTTTGGGGTCGTCACAGTTGGAAACATTACGAAGGGAGAATTTTTATGCGAAATTCACTAAGTGTGAATTTTGGCTCGAACAACTGCTGTTTCTAGGACATGTTATAGACAAAGATGGCATATCCGTAGATCCAGCGAAGGTGGAAGCAGTGAATGAGTGGGAGCAACCGAAAACACCAACCGAGGTTTGGAGTTTTCTTGGGTTAGTGGGATACTATAGACAGGACTTTTCTAAATTAGCTACTCCGTTGATGAATCTGACAAGGAAGTCGGTGAAGTATGTATGGACAAAAAAGTGTAAGCATAGTTTTCAAGAACTAAAAAGGAAGTTGAGTGAGGCACATGTATTATCTTTACCAGATGATATGGGGAATTTGGTATTTTATAGCGATACTTCGCATAGGGGACTAGGTTGCGTGCTCATGAAGCATGGCAAGGTCATTGCGTATGCATCACGTCAGTTAAAAGATTATGAGAAGGTCTATCCTACTCATGACCTAGAATTGGCAGTTGTAGTGTTTATTTTAAAAATATGGAGACATTATTTATACGGGGAAAAATGTGAGATATACACGGACCATAAAAGTCTGAAATATATCTTCATACAGAAGGAGTTGAATATGAGGCAGATAAGGTGGTTAGAGTTGATAAAAGATTATGATTGTGATATCTTATATCATCCGGGGAAAGCGAATGTAGTAGCCGACGCGTTAAGTCGGAAGGGTAGAGAAAAGCTATCAATGTTAACGACTCAGAATGAGTTAATAACAGAGATGGCAAAGATGGAATTAGAAGTTAAGTTACCAAGTGAAACGGGGGAGATGTTATTCTCAAAAGAGACTCGACCAACGATAATGGAATGGGTTAAGGAAGTACAGATAAGTGCTGAAGAATGCGAGTGTGTGAAAAAGATAATGAAGGATGACTTAAAGACTAAGTATAACCTTGATAAAGAAGGTTTACTTCGTTTTGAAGGAAGAATGTGGGTTCCAAATAATTCCAAGTTGAAAGAAGAGATTATGTGTGAGGCCCATAGTTCGAGGTACTCGATACATCCTGGTAGTACTAAGATGTATCAAGACCTTCGTCAAAACTTTTGGTGGTCGAACATGAAGAGAGAGATTGCAGAATACGTTAGTAAGTGCTTAACATGTCAGAAAGTTAAGGCTGAACACCAAAGACTGAGTGGATTGATACAGCCACTAGAGATTTCGGAGTGGAAATGGGAACATATCACCATGGACTTTGTGGTGGGACTTCCAACAACGAGAAAGGAATACGACGCTATTTGGGTAATAGTGGATCGGTTAACTAAATCGGCTCATTTTCTACCAATAGGAGTTAGGTATAACCTAGAGTAGTTAGCTAAGCTTTATGTCAAGGAAGTCATTTCTAGACATGGAGTACCTATTTCGATTGTGTCTGATCGTGATCCACAATTCACGTCTAATTTTTGGGGGAGTTTGCAAGAGCAAATGGGAACGCACTTGAGATTAAGTACGGCGTATCATCCACAGACAGATGGACAAAGTGAACGAACGATTCAAACGCTAGAAGATATGTTAAGATCTTACGTTATGGATTTCAAGAGGAGTTGGGATGAACATCTACCTTTGGTAGAATTCGCTTACAACAATAGTTTTCATGCTAGTATAGGCATGCCGCCTTACGAAGCGTTGTATAGAAAGAAGTGCAGAACACCACTTTGTTGGGATAAAGTAATTGAATGTCGAATGTTGGGACCTGAGATGGTACAACAAACGGCAGGCATGGTGAAGCTGATAAGAGCTCGATTAGTAGCGGCTCAAGATAGACAACGGAAGTATGCAGATCCTCATCGAGAGAAGAGGGAGTTTGAAGTCGGTTCATATGTCTTTCTAAAAGTATTGCCTTGGAAAGGAAAGATACATTTTGGGAAGAAAGGGAAGTTAAGTCCAAGGTTTGTGGGACCTTTTGAGATTTTAAGAAGTGTAAGAGAGGTAGCTTATGAAGTAGCCTTACCTCCAGAAATGGAAAGAATACACAATGTGTTTCACGTGTCTGTGTTGCGTCCTTATAAACCGGACTACAAACACGTAATAGAATATGAGTCTATTTAAGTAGAAAAAGACTTAACGTATGAAGAACTTCCGATTCAGATTATTGATAGGAAGGAGCAAGTCTTGAGAAATAAAGTAATACCTTCAGTAAAGGTAATTTGGAGTAACCACGATGCTGAAGAAGCAACGTGGGAGCTCGAAAGTAAAATGAAGGAAAAGTTTCCTCATTTGTTTACGTAAGAATAGCGAGATTCTGGGGACAGAATCCTTATAAGGAGAGAAGAATGTAACGCCCGAGAATTTTGAATTTTGAATGAATTAAATTTTTATTTGATTATGTAAATTAAATGAATTTAATTGATTTATTATGTGAGTAAGATGTTCGAAGGTTGTTCTATGACCTAGAATATACGGATGTGGTTAGTATTCTGGATTTGTGCTAGTATTAATGGTTGTGAATTATCAAGATGAAAACGAAGGTGAGAATGTTTGCGTAAAAACACTATTCATCTGATTTCGTTCGGAGCTAGGATTTAAAATTTTGACAAATGCGTAATGATAGAATACGAAGATAGTATGGAATATTCAATAATAATTTTGTTATGGCAAACGAAGTTTTCGCTTGCGGATGTACAACCTAAGGGTTTTGTGACAGAGGTTTTCGAAAGGGAAATCAAATGCGTATAGTCGTTTCGAATATTATACGTATGAAATACGAGTATTATATTAGTATGAATACGAGTATGGTATGAAGAATAGTACGATGTATAATACGATTATTGTATGAGTATTAGACGAAGAGAATACGGGAGTTATACGCGTAGAATACGAGAAGTATTAATGGAGTCTGAGCAAAGAATTTAGGTATAATTCAATTGGACTTAAACCAATAGCAAGCCCAACAAATTATATATGCAAGCCCAAGTCAAGGCCCAATACTAATTATGTCAAGCCCAATCCAAAAAATAAACAGCGGGTCGAACCGGTGGGTCATGGGTCGGGTAAAACCCATGGGGAAACCTATGGGATGATCCAAAGGGGGAGTGGGTCGACCACTTGGTGGCCAAGAAAGGTAGGCAACTTTCTCACCACGTACTTTACTTGGTGACAAAGTTGATAAAGGAGGTGGAATAGTAAGGAATTGGACCATTTTGCCCTCATATTGTTTACTTATAAATACAAATCTTGGGTTGAGCTTTTGTTGTTTTGAAAATCTTGTTCAACCTATACTGAGAGAAAGAAAAGCTAGAAATGTTTAATCATTCTACTTTCAAGCAAACTAATAGACGTTTATCAAGAACGTTAATTACTTCAAAGGTAAATTCTCATAAACCAAAATCTTCATCTTTTCGATTTCTTTCTCGTAAAAAAATCGTAGATTGGTGGAGCATGTTTATTGAGGAGATATAAGGATGTCTATTAATGACCAAATCATTGATAGGTCATGACCAAATAGAAATCGTAAGTGTTTACGTGAGTTAAAAACCATAGAAAGTCTTGAACTTGAATTTAGTTTTGGATGAACGTTTTGAAAACCATTATAGCCAAGGAATGTTCCTATTGTTTAGTTAGGATGACTATGATGAATCAATGGAGTTTTCCATTTGATTTGGCTTATATAACACGAGTAACGAAGTTATGGCGAATTTTGCGAAAATAGACGTTAAACGTCGAAAACGTAGAAAGCCCGAATTAAAGGTCAAAAGTTGTCGTGTGGCTTGAAAACATTGGTTTCCAATGTCAACACGTGAGATAAGGTAATTAAGAGTCGTTGGCGAAAGAATCGTCGCATTCCGACTTATAGCGAAGAAAACGAGTATTGAACGGTCGAAAACGTTAAACGAACGCTTAAAAATGAACTCAAAGGTGAATTCCGAGTTAACGGATTCGAAAATGTGAAATTCTTATATGAACACGTAAAGGATGTAATTTGTGAGTTGTAGGCTTTCGAATGGGTCAATTCGGATGTAAAACAAACATATTAGGAAGCCAAGAGTTTTGTTAGAAAAGTGGACTGTTTTGGCTAACTAGTGCACAGACTCGGCGCCGCAGCGCCAAAACCAGTACAAAGTGGTCGCGCCGCAGTGCCAGACTCAGCCGAGTACCCTGCTAACTTGCGCCGCAGCGCCACTAGAATATAAAGGATGTCGCGCCGCAACGCCGGCAGTAGAAAAATGTTGACCAAGTTAAGTTTTGTTCCATTTGAATGTAGACTTAAGGTAAGACATTAAAGGTACTTAATTTACATAGTAAGACTGAACTTAAATTGCTGATAAGGTGATAATGTAAGAAGATTTAGGAATGTTTAAATAGAAATTAAACGAAGAACGTGAGAACGTAATAACTATACTGTAAATGACGTTCAACATTGGTACTTAACCAATAATGATCGAATGTCGGTTAGTAACGTAAAAACGTTAATGAACCGTAATGAAGTAGAGAAAGTCAAATCGACTTTAATAACGAAGTTAATTCAAATAAGACATTGAAGAGAAAGAAGTTGGTTATAGACAATAAAGTTAGTTTGTTTGATAACTAATTACAGTGTGCTATGTGAATATATCATGTAGATCCTGTAAAGACTGAGAATTGTTGAATTGTTTATTCGAAGACGCTTGAAGGAAAGTCTTTCTTAACGCTTGTATAACCTTCGTGTTAGCCAAGTTTTACGTGATGCATGTTATACAATGCATGAATGCTTTTAAAGAAAGAGTCGATGCATGTTTTAACTCGGCTAGACAAGTATTAAAGAATGAATGGATTTGTTTGTAAGTCTGATGATATAGAACTGTTAACGCTATCTAATGTCAAGTATTTGGTACGGATGAGAAGGTAAGTTTGTCTATGTACAAACAAAAAGTATTTTCATCGATTATTCGATGGGCACGCGAGGTTGCCAAATGTTGAACGTAAATATGTTTAACATAAGAGTGTTGATCAACATAGAGTACAATAGGCTGATCACCTAGAAGTGCTCATAAGTAAAGACGGATGGATGGCCTTAGTGTCGGATGTCCTTTTCAAGTATGAAAACGAAAAGAGTATATTCATGGTCTATTGACCAGTTCATCATTCCTAAGATATTATATATATATATATATATATATATATATATATATATATATATACTTTGGAATTGTTGTTATGACACGAGAAGTACTAGTCAAATGTTTCATAGTGCTTCGTAGATAATTGTTAAGATATGGAAATAAAACATGTAATTGTTAAGGTGATATTCATATGATTCTTTGTTAAGACTTGATGAGCTAGTTATGCTCATTCTTGCTTGAACCATATGTTTGCAGCTAAAGCCGAACGAATTGAGAGTTCTAAGAGAGATAAAGGCAAGGCTAAGATGGACAATTAATCGTCCTGTAATAGATTAGTGTATTGTATGTAATATACTTATGAAGAACAACAAATGTATTCGGTTAAGAACTTGGGAAGGGATTTGTTACAAATGTAATACAAAGATAGTAATTACACTCATTTTGTTGTTATCTCAATGGAATGATTGTATGGATTGTAGTATCGTGGAGCACCATCTGTCGGGTTGGAAGATAGCCAGATTTGGGGGCGTCGCAGTTGCTCCACAGCAACCGGTTGCTGTGGATGGAACCCCTTATATATATATATATATATATATATATATATATATATATATATATATATACATCAAAGAACAAGAGCATTATTCTTAAATAGCATTCCCCCTTAAATAGCACTCCTTTATTAAAACTACGTAGTTTTGGAGTGGATGTGGGTGGCATTTTTGTAAATAAAAAAAACTAGTGGGACCACTCTCTTTTAAGCCACTCCAAAACGACGTTGTTTTAATAAAAGAGTGTTATTTAAGGAGGAGTGTTTTTTTAGAGGAATATTTTTGATCCTTGCTATATATATATATATATATATATATATATATATATATATATATATATATATATATATATAATATTCTCAATTATTTTATAATTAAAATAAAAGTTTATGTTAATCTTAAAATAAAAGTTTATGTTAATCTTAAAATTAAAGGTTTATTTTAATATTAAAATAAAAGAGTTTATTTTAATCTTAAAATTTGATTTTATGCTAACTAATTAGAGTTGGAATTGGATTTCAAGATAACTAATTGGAGTTGAAATTAGATTCCATGTTTACTTAAATAAAGGAGTTTATTTATATATGAAATAAGATTTCATATTATTCAAAATAAAAGAGTTTATTTATAAATAAGAAAGAGAATCAGTATTTCCTTAAATAAAGGAGTTTATTTAGATATGTAATATGATTTCATATTATCCAAAATTAAAGCGTTTATTTTGACTTGGAATTGGATTCCATAATTAATTAAAATAAATGAGTTTATTTTGATTAAAAATTTTGATTAAAATAAAATAGTTTATTTTATTCAAAGTTGGATAAATTAAAATAAAAGAGGTTTATTTTGATTTAAATTTGGATTAAAATAAAAGAGTTTATTTTGATTCAAAATTAGATTTTATGCTAATTAAATTTGCCCATTAAATGATATCAATATATATATATATATATATATATTGAATGATTATTATTCATGAGATTAATTTATTTATTGATGCATATGTAGATGTGTATGATAATAAATGAGATTGATTATGGACTATTGACCAATGTGACTGGATTTTATTTTAGTTGGATGCATGAATGTATGGATTTTATTAAATGGGGTCTACGAACCTCGTCTTCTCTAAATAAAAGAATATATGTAAAAATGTTAAAAAAACAAATTCATTTACAGAATTTTAAAATTTCTAAATTACTATCACTGCGAAACATATTAGATGTTAATTAATCGGACCGAATTATTCGAATTGGTTAAGGAATTTGAGAATAGTTCTCATGGCTGAAAAGCTATCTTATGTCCTTAATACGTCTTTCCTGCAATGGTTGCAAACAATGCAACTGAGGAAGAGATTTCTACTTTTAGAAAGTGGCAAAATGATGCACAGTTAGCTCAATGCATCATGCTCACATCCATGAGTAACGAGCTTCAGCGTCAGCATGAAACTATGGATGCTCTTACTATATTCCTGCACATCAAGTAGTTGATGGTGAGGAAAGTAAGACTGATAGATATCAGATATCTAAGAAGCTCTTCCGATCTAGAATAACCGATGATACTACAGTACATACACAAATCCTTAACATTATCAATTGGGTTGAATAAATTAGGATAACGGGTTTTGTCATGGATGGGGAATTGTGCCAAGATTTGATCTTGCACTCACTCCCAGACTCCTTTCACAATTATTGTGAATTTTTCATACGAATAAGCTAGATATCAACTTCGCTGATTTGCTTAACATGTTGAAAAATATTGAGAGTCACTTTCCAACCAAGAAAGACCAAGTCTTACTGGTAGGGTTCAAATGATCTTCTAAAAAGAAGAACGATTCTAAGAAGGTAAATAGAAAAGGCAAAAACAAATGATAATAAGAACAAAACTGATACGGATAGCAAAGGAGTTTGCTTCCACTGTAATAAGCCTAGACATTGGAAAGAAACTGCAAGAAGCATCTTGCAGAGGATAACCAAAAAAAGCTTAATGAAGTTTCGATTACAAATAAAATTTTGTTCATAATTTAAAATAAATTTTTCTTTAAGTCAAGGTTCTACTTGGGTATTGGATACCGACTTTGGTTATCATAAATATAGATTTATGAAGGGACCAAGCAGAAGTAGAAAGCTAAACAAAGATAAGTATTCCTATGTGTGGAAAATGAAGCAAAGGTTGTTGCATTAGCCATAGAAACTTATAGTTTAGCATTGCCTACGGGCAAATCTATTAAGTCAATAAGTTGTTATTGTATTCTAGTCCTCGTTAGAAACATTATTTCTATTTTATTGTTGGACAATGAAATCTTTTGTATTATATTTAAGAACAATTGTTGTTCTATTTATAATAATAATGTTTTGTATAGAACTGGAATATTATTTAATGGATTTTGTATACTTGACTTACGTGAAAATAATTTTGCATATTGAACAAATTAGTATAAAAAATAAAAAAAAGAGATGATCATTCAAAGATTTGAATGTGTGTATTTTCTGAAATACAAGTGTGAATTATTTGAAAGGTTCAAAGAATTCAGAAGTGAAATAAATTGGCAAAGTATTAGGATTCTTTGATTGGATCAAGGAAGGAATACTTGTGCAATGAGTTTCTGGATCATCTCAAATGGTTTTCTCACAATGGACGCCTACTGATACGCAATAATTGATTGATGTATCTGAAAGAAAAAATCATACCTTATTGGACATGGCGCACTCCATAATGATTTTACCAACATTCCAGTATCCTTCTAAGATAATGCCCTAGAAATGGCTATATATCTACGAAAAGGTAACCTCAAAATTTTCTCACATAAGTTGGACAACCCCTTATCAAAATTCCTAATCTTAAGTATATTAAGATAAGGGGTTGTCCAGCTTATGTGAAAAGGTTGTTCTTAAATCTAATACAAAAGATTTCTTTGTCCAACAATAAAATAAAAATAATGTTTCTAACGAGAACTGGAATACAACAACAACTTATTGAACAATTAGGACAACAGGTTTTGTCATGGATGGAGAGTTGAGATAAGATTTGATCTTGCACTCACTCTCAGACTCCTTTCACAATTGTTGTGAATTTTTCATATGAACAAGCTAGATATCAGCTTCGTTGATTTGCTTAACATCTTAAAAAATGTTGAGAGTCATTTTCCAATCAAGAAAGACCAAGTCTTGCTGGTAGGGGTCAAAGGATCTTCTAAAAGAAGAACGATTCTAAGAAGGTAAATAGAAAAGGCAAAAACAAAGGATAAGCTTGGGACAAGATTTGACAAGTACAGATTTGTGGGACATCCTAAAGTAAGTTTAGGGTATATGTTCTATAATCCTACTTAGCAAAAGGCCCTTCTAAGATAAAGATGTTTATCATTGAAGGGGTTAGTGGGAGGATAATTGATCTTGAAAAGTTCAAGAACCACAAAACACTATAAGTCAAATAAGAGGAACATGTAGATGGACCTATTGTACCACAACCGAATCATAAATATGGAATAGAACCGAAGATACCTAGGAGGTATTGTGACGCCCCCAAATTCAGGTACTTGAAACCCGAACTCGGTGCTTCACGATACCATTTCTATGAGAAGAATAATAATAATAATAATATAAATATCAAACTTAATTTACATATATCAAAGTCTAAATCCCAAGTACGCGGCCTTTAACATTCATTACATCATAGATAATAAATATCATTGTCTTAATAAACTTTAACTATTACATAGAATATTATAAAACTCATTTGAACAGCTTTCCTTTCCCCTTGTTCTTGCCTGAATCTTCTGGTTGATCATACTTAGCTGAAAACATTTAAATTTAAAGCAAGAATGAGCATTTGATTGCCCAGGAAGTAATAACAACAATATATATTAGCTGAAAGAATTAAATGTTTTCTTTGAAAGACACTTCTACAACAAATCAACAGTTATGAAGTAAGTTGAACCAATAATAACAACATATTACTTCCATATGAAATTTTTGAAACTACGTATTGACTATAACTGGAGATCAGTCAACATACTATAAACATTATTTTCTATTTTCGAAAAGGTTAAACAGAAATTCATCTGTAAACCGTCATAACTTACGGGCACGGGAGGTGATCAGCCTGTTATGCCCTGTATTGATCAATATTACATGCAAGAACGATATTATCGTTCACTCTATCCACCTTAGGTGTACAAAATTTTTCCCATATTCGGGATGTTCATACTTAGTCGGGAATCCAAACCAAAACAATCTGGTTGGATACAATAAAGTTCTATCTTACTCAATAATATTTTTAAATATGTGTCTAGCTGAATCAAGTAGCTTAGACAACTTTTAATTAATGTATACATACCGAAACTCAATAGGTATGTATCAACATGTGATTAAATACAATGATTATCTAAGTGAGGACACTTTTCTAACCCTATATAGGAATTAACGAACAGAATAAATATCTGAATTATACAGTAATACAATGATCGGATGATTTAAGAACTTGTATGAATTCAAAGATTTGATACATAATCGATAACAATAGAGTTAATAATCTGACAGAATAATAATATAATTCTGAAACTTTCTTACTCATGTCCATTGCATAAAGTAAATGCAAAAGTAGGATACTTGGCTGTGCTGATGCTTACAATAACGCAACTTAGATTAATCTTTTATAAAGTGACCTATCAGTAATAAGATCATTCGTTCGATTAGAATTTTATATCATATCACATAGTACTGCTATTTACAGTCTTCACTTAACCTAATCACATTGTCACATATGTTAACAGTTATTGATTCACTAACAAACACATATCTAGTCAATTTATCTAATTCTAGATCAATTTCTAAAATATTTTGGTGTACCGACGGCTTTATCGGATAAATAATTGAGTTTATATTTACTTCAACTTTACTCTGGAACTTCAATACTATAGTAGATAATTTAAATATTAATCATATTATTTTTCAAGGTATTATAATAATTTTGAAATAATTATTATAATTTTTCATGATTTTTCAAACACTGAAATCATTTTTAATTGATTTAAATATTAACTAATTCTATTATCATTAATATTTAATTATTAATAAAACTATTGCCAAAATATTAAAATTATTTATAATAACTTAAAATATGTTTAAAGTATTAATATTACCCTTAAATGATTTTTATTACATTTAAAATTATTTTTAAATAATTACCATTAATATTATAATATTAATTTATTATTTATCAAAATATTAAAAGTCATTTATTATAACTTAAAATATTTTTAATTCATTTATATCCTTTTTAAATGGTTTTTAAATAAATAAAACCATTTTTAATTTATTTGTTCAATATAATTATTAAATAAGTTTAATATCATTAATATTTAATTATTAATAAAATTTACCTTTAAATATCAAAAGTTAGATTTTATAACTTAAAATATTTTTAAACTATTAATTTTCATTTAAAATGATTTTTATAATATTAAAAACATTTTCAATTAATTTATTTAATATAATTATCAAATAAATCTAATATCATTAATATTAAATAATTAATGAAAATTATCTTAAAATATTAAAAGTTATGTTTTATAACTTAAAATATTATTAATTACCTTATTGTTATTTAAAATGATTTTTAATACAATAAAATCATTTTTAATTAATTTATTTAATGTATTTATTAAATGAATTAAATACCAAAAATATCCAAATAAATATTAATATTTATGAAAACTATGTCAAATTATTAAAAGTTAATTTTTATAACTTAAAATAATTTTAAAACTATTTCTGTAATTTACAGAATTTATTTACTATTTTTAAATAATTTTTAGAAATTAAATTAATTAATTATAATAAGTTTGTCGCTAAAGCCCTTTGGCGACAGTAAGTGTCGCCATAGGTGTTCTTGAGAAACCCATGTGTTCATACTCGGTGTTCGAGTGAGCTACTTTGACCAAGCTTAATTCCATGTGTAATGTGTTTCTGGTCTAGTTAATGGTTAGATATTATAGTAAGGATGTAATACTACACAATCTAACAACAAACATGGTCAAAACATACATCATCTGCAAGATCTAAGCTCAAGAAAAATCTGTCAGAGTTGTTCTTGACGTTTCTAGGCTTCCCAGAAAATAAGGTCTTGGCCGGTCAACCTTTTTGATGGCCCTCTATCATGCAATCTGTCCATGGTAAATGTGTTCTGAACGTCGGGCTGTCTAAAGTAATCAACAGACAACATGTTTCAATCCATGTTCAAAGCTAAACATAATTAATCAAAAGGATCTGGGCTCAACAAGTTCTTGTCAGAACGTTTCTGGGGTTTTCCCAGAAACCCAGTAGTTTAACCTATCACTTTCATGCTCGATTTCCTTTATGTTATGATCATGATTTATGTCGTTTAATGGTTCAAATCTATTCTATACATGACAAGGAACATTAATATATAACAACAAATCAATTTAACAATAACATATCCGCAAGCTATGACTCGGTCAAAGCTTATCAGAAAAATGTTCATACCTTTTTCTGGAAATTCCAGAAATGTAAAATCAGTACAAGTTGCCTACTTTGACCAGTTGTTACATTTGATCTGTTGATTTTTTATGGAATCTTAAGGCCCCAGTCCATATTACCAGCTACAACATGTTCATAACAACATCAAATCACTTATTACCTGATAGATCAAGAAGCTAAAAGATGTTGTCAGACTCAGTTTTATAATTTCTAGGTTGCCCAGATTTGGCCCGGTCAACGGGTTTTGACCGATTATAACTTACAATCTACACATCCAATGACCATGATTCTAATTGCAGATTAAAGACCACATATCAGGCTACAGTATAAAACATTTAAACCACAAAATCAAACACAGACAGAGATCTATAAGGCCTGACATTCACTGTCAGAGCTCAAAAGCAAAATTTTCCAATTTTTATAAAATACTAGATCTGAGCCTATAGATGTTATGGATCTAACATCTATCAACCCAGTTCACTTAATTAGACTCCATACTACATATTTAACACAAAAAAGCTAACATCTAACATAAGATCAAAAGTCAGATTTCTAGTTTAGGGTTTACCTTTTTATGAACCAATCTTTGATTCTAGGCTTCTGATTTGTTAGAGGATTTCGTGGGGCTTGTTTTGTGACTAATCTAGCAAGGCAATTTTATGGGTTTGAGCTTGAGAGAGTTTGGTTGGGTGTTGGTTGTACAATTGAGTAAATAATGCACTTTCTCTTTCTAAATCTATATGTAAAACATGTATGCAATGAACTTGGTTGATCACATGGCTGAGATTTGTAGCTTATAGGCTCATAGCTAGGTAGAGTAGGGTGGCTAGCAAGATATTGCTAGATTTGGCTAACAATAATTCACCAAATGGGACAAAAAGGGTAAAATGGCAATTTGTGTTTTAATTTCAAGGGTATTCTTGTCCAAGGTGCTTGAAACTAGGGTTTAATCACTAGATTTTACATCTTAAAGTTTCCCAAATAATTACTAGGGTTTGAAAAATTAAAATTAAAGTATAATAAAATTTTAATTTAAAACACACTAATTAAATTAGGGTTTTTAATAGAAATTAGGGTTTTAAATAATTAGGGTTCCTTAACATCATTAGGGTTCCCAAATTAACAATTCAATTTGCTAAAATAATAATAATTAGAGTTTCTAAAATTTGCAATTAGGGTTCCTAATTAGAAAATTAGGGTTTCTAATTTTAAATTAGGATTTTCAAATATTAATTAGGGTTTTTCCTAATTAACAGAAATTCTATAATACGATATTTAATTCTATAACACCATTCCTGATCGATCTTAAATTCCAATTTTGAGTTTCCAATTAGGGTTTATGACAGTATTACTAGGGTTTGTCGTGATATACCAGAATTATCTGACCAACATCAGTCTACTCATATACTGTACATATTTATAGCACTGAAAAATCAGAATATAATGAATATTATATTATTATTCTCATCCCTCAATAAAATTTCAAATTTAGGGTTTGGATTCCGTACCTGGTTTATCTTTCATATATAACATTTTTAATTAAGTTAAAATAATTAACTTAATAATCTGAACTAAAATTCATATAATAAAATAATATAATTATTATAATAATTCTATAATCATTTCATATATTATTTAAATAATTTAAAAATCATATTTTCATAGAAAATAAATAATAAAGACATCTCTACTATAAAATTAATTATTATAAGTATATACTTTATAATGATCAATAATTCTAAAATAAAATTATTTGAAATTATTTATGTAATAAATAAATTTTATTTATCACATATATACATACACATTACTTGGCACATATTCCCATCTTTAAAATAAAAAAAAATTATATGCAAAATTTCTTATTTATTTATATAGAAAATATCGGGTTATTACAGGTATGGATTCATCATAGATGATGATGATGATGAGGTACACATCATAGAAGATGATGATCCAATTACATACGATAAGGTAAGAGTTGTAGACACTTAGAGAAATGGATTGAAGCAAGCTTCTCAAATATGGAACATTCATTTTGATGAGATAATCAAATAAGTTTGATTTTATAAAAAAAAAAAGAATAAACCTAGTATGTACAAAAGGGTCAGTGGGAGCGTCGTGACATTCCTAGTATTATATATTGATATACTACGGATAAGGAATGACATGCCAATGCTAGAATCGGTAAAGATAAAATTGTCGAAATATTCCTTCATGAATGATTTAGGAAGAGTATCTTAATTGGGGATAAAAATCTATATAGATAGATTTAAAAGGATTCTCAACTTAACCCAAAAAAGGTATATTCATTTGATGTTAAAGTCGTTTAGTATGACAAACTCCATGGGATGTATCATATTGATGAGTCATGGAGTGTATCTCTCTTAATAGTCCTCATAGACTCATAAAAGAGAGATCGCATGAGTAACTATCGTGTATACAATGAAATATACGAGACCTGATGTTGATCAGTCATATTCTGGAGAAAACCACTATAAGACAGTGAAAAATATCTTAAAGTACTTAACTAACACTAAGGATGTAATTAAAATTTATGGTGGGTCTAAATTAAAACTAGAGGGCTTAACAGACTCAAGTTTTTTAGACAGACCAAGACGACAGAAAATCCACTTTAAGGTAAAGCTTTACCTTGAACGGTGGTGCAATGAATTGGAAAGGTTTCAAACAGCAAAGAGTTGTTGGTTTAGTGATAAAGACAAAGTATATAGTTGTAAATGAAGCTGCAAGTTGATTGTTTGGGTGAAAAGTTCATTAAAGAACTAGTTCTTAAGTCTCATCTTGGATCTAAACATGTGTTATGGAACTTTCATTTTATTATAAGAATCATTAAAAGATGGGAAATAACTATAGAGATAGTGGACTCTCAAGAATAACATTACATATCCATTAACTAAAGCTTATCCAACAGCAGGATAATCCTCACTTATAGTATAAGGGTATGAAATACCATGGCGATTGGCTTTAGTGCAAGTGGGAGATTGAAAGTAGTATGCACACAATCCAATCATGTTTGATGATAAAGCATATATTTTGTAACAATCTTATTCATTTATTAATAAAAAGTATTAATTTATTAAAGGCTTTTAATTATCTACATGATGCTGCTTTATAATATGTGATAAACCCATAGTTTTAAGCAATGCTTTTAGAATAATGATGATGATCATCATTCTAATGAGATCTAAATTCTTAGAAAGCTTAAAACTAAAATAGTTCCCAATCGTTGGATTACTAAATTGGGGATTAGTGAATCCGGATAGATTGGTACATACGTTGCTTCCTCATTGGATGAGGATGATTGATCTCTTCATCATTTGTGTAGAGACACTAAAGCAAGTATGTAGGTGCTTATTAGAAAATAAGTTCACTGAAAGTGGCTCGCTAAGGAATACCTAATGGAGTCTTACTTGTCTGTCAATAGGAATTCCTATAGTGATAGTAGTACAAGTGATCTTTGGACTTGAGATCATCATAGTATCTTGTGTATGATGAGTTATACTTTGACTTATTCTTTAAGACCCTTAGGGTATTGTCGACGTCGAGATTTTTTAGTTATCCCTTTTCGTTACTTGTTCTTTGGTGTTCTCATTTTAGGTTGGATTTGTTTAAAAAAATAAGTAAAAATGGTCCGACATGTATAATGTCGACGATGGACTGTTAAGAGTCGCCAGTTGGTTTTTTAAATGGTTGTACCAACACAACCGAGAAAAGGTTTGCATATTGACCCAGTGATGTGACACTGCTAAACGGGTCAGTGAAACCGAGATTCATTAGGGTCCGGGGACTTGATTATGCGGAGGGAAGGTGTTAGGCACCCCCCGACATCTGTGTTACCACGGTGACTGCCACTTTTCAAGAAACTGTTATCTGAATGTGTGTGTGTGTGTGTGTGGGGGTCAATGTGCTATTTATTTGGAAGTAGTGCGAGGCCTCGTTCGCACCTATATACACTAGGTTTGAATTTATGTAAAAATTCAATTTTAACAAGATATGGCAGTGATGTTTTATAAAAGAGGTTTTTCAAACCCTTATGCTCAATAGTAATTGAACCTTTTACACTCCCATTTTATTAAGTGTTCGGCTTGATTTCTTTTATTTCCGAGATGCGAAGCATCTATAAGAAAATAATGTACAAAATAATGTCGACTTCCTCATAGGTATGAAAACCATCTTAGGAAATTCAGACACCGCAGATAAATTTACAAGCCGCTTACAGCTGAAAAAGTCCATCACGGGAACCGAATCTAGATTCAATAGACTGAATCTGTGATCACATGATTCCTAGGCTCACATGATGTTGCAATTTGTATGAAAGCGATAAACAGATAATATATATATATATATATATATATATATATATATATATATATATATACAGAAAGGATCAAGAACATAATTCTTAAATAGCATAATGCCTTAAGTAGCATAATTTCATCAAAACGACGTCGTTTTCATGGGACGCGGTGGCATTTTTGTAAATACCATGCCACCGCGTATTTACAAAAATGCAACCGCGTCCCATGAAAACGACGTCGTTTTGATGAAATTATGCTACTTAAGGCATTATGCTATTTAAGAATTATGCTTTTGATCCTTCCCGTATATATATATATATAAGCTATAAATATATATATATATATATATATATATATATATATATATATATATATATATATATATATATATATATACAGACCTGATCACCAACCATGAAGCACCTCCATGGGGGATCAAAAATATAAATAAAGTTGTAAAAGCTATCAACTGTCACGGAGGAAACTCCTGGCGGGACAAAACATAAATAAATGTAAAAGCGATCAACCGCCACGAAATAAACTCTAGGCGGGACGAAATATATATATATATAAGCGATAAACGCATCGGATGTAAAATACAGGCTCATCGAACAGAGTTCGACAACAATTTATATATATAAATATAAATATAAATATATATATATATATATATATATATATATATATATAAAAGCAAGTAAACACCCCAGATATAAAATCTAGGCTCATCGAACAATGTCCAACAATAGTTAATATATATAAGTATATATATATATATATATATATATATATATATATTAAAGTAGTAAACGTTCCAGACCGAAGTATAGGCTCATCGAACAAAGTTCGACACACAGTTCATATATATATAAATATATATATATATATATATATATATATATATATATATAAGCAAATAAACGCTCCAGACCGAAGTTTAGGCTCAATCGAGGCATAACTCGATAATATTAGTCCATATATATATATATACAAACTAAAATAAAACTACGGACCGAAGTCTGGGCAAACACACGCAACACGACTCTCAACGTGAAGGGTGTGTGCAAAGATGAAGAAAAACACTTTAAAGTGTGTGAGAAGGCTTACAGTGGGCTGCCAAAGAAGACTTCTATATCCTTAAAGTGGATGAAAATTGGCTCCCACTGGTACAAGAGTAGCTATATGTGAGCTCACAAGTGTTTAAAATGAGAAAACACTCAGTATATTGTAAGTACAGAGCAAATCTGACAGGTCTTCCTCGTCGTCTCTCTTCTTAAAATAGCCACCCCAAGCCCCTGTTTATTGAGGGGGGGAGTCGCAAATGTACCTGCGGCCAGCTGCAGGTGTACCTGAGGCTGCTCGAGTTGCCCCGGGTTTCGCGGGTTGCGTCGTCTCGTAGTACGTGCACAGAGGCACTACAATATCCGCTCGAACTTTCAGAATTACAATCTGGGCATCCGAATAAGGTATGTAGGACCTATTTCGGACCGCCTTGTCGAGAGTTATACAATGGCGTGGGATTAGAGGTTGTACGAAGTCAGGAAGATGGGACGGTGCCCTTCGGTCTTCAAGTTTCAAAATCTATTCGTTACCCTGCATAATAGTCACTCGGGATTGGTTTTCCTAGATTCTTGTGGGACATTGTTGTGTATGAAATGTTAAGACGGCGTCATGTGGCTTCAAAGTGGCTAGATGATGACTTTGCCCCTCACCGGAGTCATCGTCGGTTTGGGCTGATAAAGTAGACGTAGCTCAGGGTTATTGCTGAGATTGGACTACTACAAATGTTGAAGGTCCTCAGTATCATCTATGAGGTGCGCCTGTATTCCCGGTGTTATCTCCGTGGATTGTACTGAGTGCCTCGATGTGAGTGCCAAGGTTGAAGCTATCACATTCATTTGAAACAAGCATTTCCAGGGTTATCGCCGAAACTGCATTCCTTGGGGTTATCACCAAGGGTGGTAGCTGTTACTCCCAATGTTGGGACTGAGACTAGATACCTCGGGATTATCTCTGAGATTAATCAGTCTTCTCCGGTGGAATTTCCGATATTGAACCTGCATGCCTCGGGGTTATCTCCGAGGTTGGAATTGTTACTCCCGGTGTGTGTTCTGGGGTTGATACTGAACTTCGGGTAGTATCCGAACTTGACGTGAACTGTCTTCCAAGGTTATCTCTAAAAGACAAATATGCCCTCCTACAATGTTAGTGACAGGTGTGCAGAAAATTTCGAGTGTCTACAAGTATATCAAAGAGTATGCTTAGGTATAATAAGTTGTACATGGAGATAATATATGATCAATAAAAAATCTACCGCTTCTAGTAAAAGAAGAGAAATGTCCTATGTGATTCGATAAATGACAACACAGTAGTCCTTGGCTAAGGCAGAATGAAATTAGAAAGGAGTTTCTAATTTGCATTATTTGGTGTTGTGCATTTAAGAGTCGAAATACATATAATTAAATAAAATAAAACTTGACAATAATTCCATGTCTTATATTTAATTGAGACATTGTATGGTGGAAGGATTGAATTGTACGATAACTATTTATTCAAAGGTTCTTTTATGATTAATGTTGAAATCTATATTATCTGGAAAATCGTTAATCGCTAGGGATGCTTATCCCTATTGTAGAATAAATATTATTTATTTAAATAAATTAATATCTTAATTTATTTATTTAAATAAGATTAGAATTGTTCTAATTGATTTATTCACAACCGGTTTAATATGGAGAACCTAAAGGGTCACACCATAAAAGGAAGAATAATTATTTAAGAAGCAAATGGCATAATCGTAATAATAAGTTAAGTATATTTAATTTAATCTATGGTGATAGAATAAATTAAATAACTTAATATTTATTATTTATTATTTAATATTTTGGAAATATTAAATATAAATTAATAAGAGGAGTCTTATTATTATTATTATTATTATTATTATTATTATTATTATTATTATTTAATTCTTAAAAGAGTTTGAGAATTAATTAATAAAAGTACTCTCATATATTCCTAATAATATTAGGAGACTAATTAATTAAAAGATTTTAATTAATTATTCCTAAAAAATTAGGAGTCTAATTAATTAAAGGAGTTTAATTAATTAAAATAAAACCAAATTCCTTAATTGTTAAGGTGGGTTTTCTACATCTATAAATAAGATGAGTCTTATTATGGATATGGTGGTTGACACTTTCACAACAAACGTATTCACGTAATTCCAATAGTTGGGAGAGTACACCAATCATGAATATTACAAACCTAACATATCTCCGCTACACCAATCATATTTACTCTCTTACTAAGGTAAGGGGTATTATTTATTTCATATTCGTAAGATATATTATTTTTCGTATTCGTAAGGAATATTATTTTCGTTCAATATTCGTAAAGAATATTATTTTCGTTCAATATTCGTAAGGGATATTATTTTCGTTCAATATTCGTAAGGGATATTATTTTCGTTCAATATTCGTAAGAAATATTATTTTCTTTCATACTCTATAGTATGTAAGTAATATTATTTTGTTTCAAATTTCTAAATCTACACTTATTTTGATAAGTATTGCTTCCATAATCCCGGAAATTAGTAGAATATCTTTGAGTTTTATGCTTCATCAAGTATCGTTTCACTAGAATATTGGTCTGAACTTTCTTATTAATTTTCAATATTTTCATGTTGGGTTACTATTCATATGGTACTATTCATGAGATACTATTCATACGGTACTATTCACGGGGTACTATTTGCGATAAAATTGGTTTTTTTTCTGTTCAAATTATTTTTGATACATGAATATCATTCGTGAATTTTACTCCACAATTAGTTATCATGTTGATAATTTGGACATTTTTGAACTCTGGATAAATTGAATTATAAATCTCTAATATTTATCTTTGATCTCACTTGATTGATTCCTTATATCATTGTCATCATCCTCATGCTTATATTATAGTGAAAGTCATCTTTGGGTCGTAGTGCATAGATGGACTGTAAGACTTCAGATTTTATGAAATAAAAGTATTCAAATTTTTTATAATTATTATTATATTCAGTAAACGGTTAAATTGATAAAAAGATAAAGTTAAGAGTGATATGTGAAAATTTTACAAAGTAAACAAGTTGTCATAAAATATTCTTTTTGTCGGGGAATATTCTTTTTGTCAGGAAATATTTGTACGATAGCACAATTATTGGTGGACCCCATAATGGAATAACTGTCGGATGTAGAAAGCAACAAAAATAACGGCAAAACTTTTACTATTAAACTGTTGAAATACCCGGTGATAAAAGTAAAACATTAATACGCGTTGTTGTAGAGTAGCACACGGTATTGCACAATATCTCTAATTATTGATACTCACGTAAGAAGTCACTCAGTTTTATTCAATTATTACAACAGTAGTTGTTGTATAGTATCTCATATTATTGATTCAATTATTGTCACAGTATCATATGCACAATATTTTATATTATTAAATCAATAATTGAGACGACACAGTTATTCATATTATTATTTGCATTATTGATAATGTCTAGAAAGTTATGTCGATGAAAGGAGTTATGTTATTTAATTTCCCGCCAATATGGAGAAGTGCTTATCGGAAAGCCTCCTCTTTCCTAGGAATGATCTGGTTGTCAATATTGTGAGTTATAATATTAATAATGAATAATTTCTGAAAGATTAAAAATGTGTTTATTGAAGATAAGTGATTTGTGATAAATATTATTCAATTTTTGATATAAATAAATTAGTTTGTCATGAAGTATTTGTTATAAGTTTGACTTATTACATGGACCCCCACTTACTCATTTTTCAAAATCGTCGGTAGAAAGTTATCTCAATTTTGTTTTATTATTATTATAATAGTAATAAAACAGAAAACTTTTTATATAAAATAGAATTCTATTATATTATATATAAAGTTATTCGTTTTATTAGATTATAAATAGAATATATTATATTTTATATAAATTTTTTATTTTATTAGAATATTTTATTGCACAGTGATGAATGGTAAAAAATCAGAAAATCGCGTGAATTCGTCTGTGACTTCGCCCGTGAAATTTTTTACTGTGCGTCTAAATAGTGCCCTGCCATTCTCCTATAAATAGGATGTTTAGTTAAGAAATGAAAATCACACCAGAATCAGAGAATTCTTCTTCTATAATATCGTGCGTATTTCTTTCTAGTATAAGGATACTTTGAGTGTAGCAAATAGTGCAAGTTTTCTCAAGAATATCTCCACTATACCAGTCAGAATTAGTCTCCTACTAAGGTAAAGGGTATTATTTATTTCATATTCGTAAGAGATTATTTATCAAATTTGTAAGGAATATTATTTTCGTTCAATATTCGTAAGGGATATTTTTTTCATTCAATATTCATAAGAAATATTATTTTCTTTAATACTCTATAGTATGTAAGTAATATTATTTCGTTTTATATTTCTAAATCTACACTTACTTTGATAAGTATTGCTTCTATAGACCCTGAAATTAGTGTAATATCCTTGAGTTTTGCGCTTCATATGAATATTGGTTTGTACTTTCTTATGAAATTTTAATATTTTCATTTGGATTACTATTCACGGGTTACTATTCATATATACAATACTATTTATACGATACTATTCATGGGTACTATTCATACATACGGTACTATTCATGCGGTACTATTCACGGGATAATATTCACAACAAAAAATGATTTCTTTTCTGTCTAAATTATTTTTTATACATGAATATCATTCTTGAATTTTACTCCACAATTAGTTATCACATGATTGATTTCTCATTGTCATCATCCGCATGCTTATATTGTGGTGAAAGTCATCTTTGACCCGTAGTGCATAGATAGATTGTTGATTGTTATGATTATGACCAAGAATTATGTATTGGTATAATCATGACCTGTAATATTACCGATAAATGATGTGGTAAAAGTCATCTTTGGCCTATAGTGTATAGATGGACAATTAATTGGTATAATTATGACCATGAATTATGTATTGGTATAATCATGACATGTAATGTTACAGACAAATGATGTGGTAAAAGTCATCTTTTGCCCGTAGTGCATAGATGGACTATTGATTAATATGATTATGACCAGGAATTATGTATTAGTATAATCATGACCTGTAATATTACAGACAAATGATGTGGTAAAAGTCATCTTTTGCTCGTAGTGCATAGATGGACTATTGATTGGTATGATTATGACCAGAAATTATGTATTAGTATAATCATGACCTGTAATGTTACAGACAAATGATGTGGTAAAAGTCATCTTTGGCCCGTAGTGCAAAGATGGACTGTTGATTATTGATTTTACAGTTGAACATCTTTGGCCCATAGTGAAAAGATGGACTATTGATTATTGGTTTTACAGTTGTATGTCTTTGGCCCTTGATGCAAAGATGGAATGTTGATTTACATGATTATAAATATGAATTGTGAATTTAACTATAATCTTTGGTGGTTCAGGTGAAGACAGGTGATGAGAGTTCTCTTTGTCTTGAGTACAACAAAGAACTGTTGATGGGTATTACAGGGATGAAATATTAATGATGAACTTTTAATTTGGAGGAGATAGTAGACATTATGTTCTACTTGACTCTTCTAATGGATTGTTGTTTCCGCTGCAGTTGTTGATCTAAAATTTGTTCTCTATTGTATTCTATCAGATTTTTCCCTGTTGAGGACTAAGGATAATTTATTATACATTATCTTCATCATAATATTCTTTACTGGGCTAATTGAGCTCACCCTTTTACTTCACAATTCCTTTTAGGTAGTAAGAGTGTAGCTAGGTCGAGCGGGGATACTAGAGAAATAGTGTGATGATCCGAGACTGTGGAAGTTTATCAATACATTATAAAGCAGCATGACATGCAATATATAATTGTATTGAGGACTTAAGATGGGTGTGTCAAATTTTATACATCACTTAATAATTGATTTTGGTGAACAAAAATAGGGTGATGAGAACCCGACTTTGAAAGCGTCGAAGATACACACCATTGGAATGAACAAGATAGTAATATTCTCGTTCTTCTTTGGGGGTCTATTGGGTCAACCAAGGTTAATGCTCAAGTCCTATGATATCTATTATAACTTAGATGCATGGCCTCCCATGTATAAAGGATTTCTTAAATATTTTTCAAAGATTTTAATTTCTAAAATAGTTATCAATTGTACCTTTATGTAGAGTATCATTAATTTGGAGTGTGAGAATTGTTATTTGTATTGAAACTCACAACTTATGTGTTGTCGTATTTTTCACGACAGTTTAACAATTATATTAATAAAATTTGTATTTAGATTTTGTACCATGTATCCTGGCGATCCAAGATGGGTTTTGTGGACCTATTTTAGGGGCGTCAAGTGGACTGTTGATTGGTATGATTATGACCAGAAATTGTGTATTGGTATAATCATGACTTGTAATGTTACAGACAAATGATGTGGTGAAAGTCCCCTTTGGCCCGTAGTGCATAGATGGACAGTTGTTTGGCATGATCATGACCACTGGTGATACTAACAAATATCATTGGCTCGTAGTGCATGGATAATTCGTGGATGTGATACTAACGAATATCCTTGGCCCGTAGTGCATGGATAATTTGCTGACGTGAAATATTTATCGAGTTGTGTTACAGAGATAAAAATATTGATGATGAACTTTTAAATCATAGAAGATAGTAGACATCATGATCTACTTGACTCTTTTAATGGATTGTTTGTTCAGCTGCAGTTGTTGATCTAAACTTGTTGTCTATTGTATTCTATCAGTTTTTTACACTATTGAGGACTAAGGATAATTTATTCTACATTATCTTAGTCATAATATTCTTTACTGGACTAGTTGAGCTCACCCTTTTCTTTCATTGTTCTCTTTAGGAAATGATAATATAGCTGGGACTAGTCAGGGAATGGAGTGATGGTCTAAGATTGTTGCTATAGTAGTCATCACTATTCTATAAAATATTGTGATAATAATTATAATGATGACTTTATTTGTGTAGTAGCCCCAAATCCAGGTCCCAAATCACCTCGGATCCGGTATACTATTTCTATAACTAATTGCGGAAGATATAAACAGAAATTATTTATACATTACATTACATACTATTCCCCAAAATCGAGTAACCATAACTTATTACACAATTCATAAGTTATCTAACACTTAACATTATTTATCAAATATGCAATTACAAACTATCCGCACATTTTATCCCAAGCCGGACTTGGCATTATCTTTTCCTGTATCCGAACGCATTCGCCTTATCTGCAATATTTTATCATGATATAGCAAGGGTGAGCATGAAAGTTGTCCAGCAAGTTTACATACAATAATATAACGATATATCATGATTGAAGAGTATGGATAAAAGGCTTGCTATAATTCATCAATATAATTGAGAACTAGCACGAACAAATTTTTGACTGAACAAGTATTATACATGAACAAACATTTCTGAACCAACTGGTAATGAAGGTGATCAGCCTTTCATACCTGACTTATACATGCAAAATATACAGAATACAATTTTCGTGGCAATCAGCAATGATTAACCATAAGCTTGAATAAAACACTCTTATTAGAGTTAAGTACAAGGAAACTTGCCTGATTCGTTGACTACTGCTTACGCAATTTATGTTAATCTCTCACGAAAGACCTATCAGTTATAAGATTGATCTTTTAATCAGTATAACATACTTTATTCCATAATACTATCTAATACGTAATCAAATATTAGATAACAACTTAACACATCAATATTATTATCATCCTTTGATAATTATTCATTCACTATATCATATCCCTTATGATTTAACACTCGCTTTTCATTTCATAAACTATTCATTAACATGTAATAAGGCAAACACTAATCCAGCACCCTGGATTCTATATCTAACAACCAAATTTGTAATTCAGCAACTTGAATTCCAAATCCATCAATTTAAACCTCAATCCAACAAACCGGATTCAACACATTTTCAATTCAGCAAACTGTTTTCCAATATTCGTATCACGAAAATACCAAATCAGTGAATTATTCTCCTATCCTTTGGTCAAACATATATACATGTATTTCATGCACAAAAATTATTTTTCCATAATTTTCCAACTTTCTTTGGTATTTTTCAAAAATTAATTTCTAGTGTGTAGCTTAAGAAATTAGCTACCTCGTGCTTAACTCCAGTAATGTCCATCTTTTGGCATAACCTTATATATGTTAACGTGATGCTCCATTTTAAATTTCGTGGCAATCGGAGTTGTAGAACTCCGGTTATAGCGATTTCCGTTGGAAAATCACAAAAATTGTAATGGTCATAACTTGGTCATTTTAACTCGGAATCAGCTCATTTTTGGACACGAGATACATAATACCATATATTTTCATTTCCCAAAAGCCTAGAATTTTTCTCATTAAATAAATGTCCGAAACAGCCCCCGGAAAAATTTGGGCAGAAACTTTTTGTCATTTGGCAGTTTTGGAGTCCTTAACCAAAACTTAAATAGAATGAAATCTATAACTCCGATTAATGATCCGCCAATTTTGTTGGGTTCGTATCTTTCCGAACTACATTTTTCATCTATAACAATCCATATTTGGACATGTTAAGCTCCCGGAATTTAGCCCGGAAGTGGCTGTTACAAAACTGTCCTTCTAACAGTTTTCTTAACTTTGAATAGTTTGGGAGAAATCCCATAGCTTGGTCATTTTTCAACCTATTTGAGTAATTCTAAAGGGATTTTACCCTTAACACAAATATCTAGCATCCCAAGAACATAAATAATATATATTCATCATATATTTCAAGAAAAATCAAAACCTAGCTCTCACTTTAAAAGTTTAACTTTTCCGGAAAAAATCCATTTTTCTCTTCCTTTGATTCCAACCAAAATCAACACCCATTATGGATAGATCCAAACAATAAAACACTCATTAACATGTATATACATGGCTTTTGAGTTTAGAAACAAAGTTTTTTATTTCATCAAACAAGCATCAAACAAAATCAAAGTTAAGAGAAAAAAATCATGTTTTCTATCCTTTGAAAAACCTAACTTCACTTTTCTTGCTTTTGATCTAACTTTTGATCTACAAAAAAGTTGGATCTACATATTAAACACTTATATACACATAGATCTAAGGTTTTAAGCCTCAAGATCACAACTTCAAGTTGTCAAAAATCAAATCAAAACACAAAGGAAATAGACATTTTTGCTATACCTTAGCTTTTCTTCTTCTCCTTCTTCTTAGTTTGGTCATGAAGCTTGGATGTCTCACATAGAACTCCCCTTTCTCTTCTCCATGTGGCTACCGAAATGATCTTTCTCTCTCTCCCTCTCTCTTGTTCTTGAAGAATATCAAAAAGAAAGAAAGATGAGATAGATTTTATTAAGTGTAGTTTTTATCAATTTGTCCAAACTCACTCTCCTTTTTCTCTTACTCCATCCGGCCATGTCTTATTTTGATCCACCAATTCTCTCTTTCTCCCTTTCAATTGCCAAGCTTTACTTGCAAGTAATACCAAAGTGTTGGCCTAATCAAAAATGGACACATAGGGAGTTGGTAGGAGTTGTTCACCAACTAAAGCAACTAAATCACAACATTCATCTCCCCCTTTTTCCTAGCTTCTCATGGCCGGCCATGTGGCCATTTACTCACCAAGTTTGGCTTTTTGATTTCATGCTTATTTGATTTAACAAACGTCCAAAAATTCCTCTTCCACTTGGGCTAAAAGTTGAGTCATTCCTTTAATGTATTGCTTGAGCCTCTTACCAATTTCATTGGCCAACATTTGGGCTATACATATACATAGTCCAATTCTTTAATTCTTATCCAGCCCAATTCATTTAATTAGGGTTTTCACTTCTCCATTAAAACACCAATCCTTGCTCATAAACATTTATTTCCTTAACCCAATTAGACTTGCTATAATTAGGTTATAAAATTAATCAACCGAGATGTATAAAATAAATCTCTTAGAATTAGTAAGTATTCTAAATACCACAATTCTCTTTTTCCATAACCCTTAAGTTATAAAATCCTTCATTCCTAATATATATAATTAGGGTTACACTAGTTTCTTTTGTTTGTTTATATAATAAACAAATATAAACCATCACATAATGTTCATATTCCTTACACACAACTTTTTAACCCTTAGGGTTTAATACTTCGCATTAGGATTCCCAAATTAGGGTTTAAATTCTCGATACTGAAATTAGAGTTTCTGAATATATCGTTAGGGTTTTCTAACTTAATCACCATATTCATATCATGAATTTTGGGTTTCGGATTCCCGGAACTAAAACTAGGGTTTCCAGAACCAATTTCTACGATTTCTTATCCATTGCTAGGGTTTTCTAACAGAAAGTTGGCGTTCTTAATATTTACTTAGGGTTTGACACATATATAATTTATCTGATCAACCCATGACCCTTAACCACATTCTGAACACATCATTAACCATATACACAGAGCATATTTACATAAATCCTTAATCCTGAATAATTCACCTATATCCTTCACCGAATTTTGAAATCCTCAAAATTCAATCCCAATAACATCAAACGTATACACTTATTTTATGTCTAGGTCTATTATTTAACCTTAAATCAATCATTTAAGATTTTCATAAATTGTTTAATTTCTCGGGTTGTCACATTCACCCCTCCTTCTAAGAATTTCGTCCCCAAAATTCACCTTACACCTTACATCGTGCACCCTACACCATTCACACATATTTCATATGCTACCCAATACACCACTCACAAGGGTAAAAATTTTAAAATTGTGCTGAAGAATCGTATAGACTGTTTGTTTTTTTTCATTTTTGCAAAGGTTTTATGGAAATTCATCCGCAAATCGTCATTACTTACGGACACAAAGGGTGATTAGCCCGATATGCCTTGTACTGGCCAAGTACTGATTTTATCTGTTTTCCCATCACTGCCAAAGGCACAAAAATTTTACCTCAATCTTATTTGATTCCACAGTAAAACAATTTGGTTTGGGAAATTTCTTTCAATAAAACATTTTTGAGAATGACGTCATGATGTCGCACTGTATTTAACAGTCCGTTGAGGATTTCGTCATTTTGTGACTTTGTTATACTACATCATACTGTAGTGGGCTGACGATCCTTAGATCATATCCAACACCAAGTAATTCTGCATTGATAACTCCATCATTTTTTTATCATCTCTGCACCAGGTCACATGGTACATAAGTGATAAATAAAAACAATTTTTTTTTAAAAGGCACATAGTGCATATTTAGCTTGATGTCAAAAATTGAGGTTTAGCAAAGCTAGGGTTTAGGAAAACCTAAATCTTCACTAATGATCATATGCTTAACAATCTATCTGTTCCTATAATCCTTAACACTCCATTCACACACAACTATACCCAGTTCAAAAAACCACACTTATGAGTTCATAACCTGGCCACAATTATATGAGTTTACGAACTTACCCTAGTCTGACCTTTGGCGTCCGTTCGCTGAGGGGCTCATAAACATTTCATATAACTATAAGTCAAGAATGTCACATAAGTATGAGTTCTAAGAACTCGTACTTAATCCTATATTCTCTAACTATGACCTATTTATCTGTATATAACAACTAGCGTGACACAACATTTCAATTATTACCAATGCCACCAACTAAGTAGTTTTTACACCAAGTACAATTTCCCGCCCATACAAGAAATCATATAACTCAGTTGCTGACACGAGTCCTCATTGAAATCCCCACCTAATCTTAACCCCCTTTTTCAATACGAATTCAATTCGTATTCATAATCCATAACTCTTTTATGAGTTTTCATAGTACAACTGATACACAGCATCTTGCTGTAAACTTTTCAATCATTAGATTGATTCTTTTCCCACATCATAACCTTATCAGATCACGGGGTGACCTTATCGTATATATTACGATTCAATTCTATGCACTATGATCGTTTTTGTTTTACGATCTTCTATCCCTGCACTTTCAGTCTTTTAGACTCGATCTGTTCACCATTACTGTTCAACTTTATTATCAGAGTTAGGGAACTCTGTGCTTTACACTCGCCGAGATTCGTCTTTGAATCTTACCGACCAACTAACTCTATTTGAGTTAGCACTTATCCTAATCACTGCGGTTATTGGTCTCAGGAATTCCTACCTAAGCTTCATAACCAACAGCTCTGATATCAACTGTAGCAGCCCGGAATCCAGGTCCCAAATCACCTCGGATCCGGTATACTATTTCTATAACTAATTGCGGAAGATATAAACATAAATTGTCTATACATTACATTACATACTATTCCCCAAAATCGATTAACTTTAACTTATTACACAATTCATAAGTTATCTAACACTTAACATTATTTATCAAATATGCTATTACAAACTAGCCGCACATTTTATCTCAAGCCGGACTTGGCATTATCTTTTCCTGTATCCGAACGTATTCGCCTTATCTGCAATATTTTATCATGATATAGCAAGGGTGAGCATGAAAGTTGCCCAGCAAGTTTATATACAATAATATAACGATATATCATGATTGAAGAGTATGAATAAAGGACTTGCTATAATTCATCAATATAATTGAGAACTAGCACGAACAAATTTTTGACTGAACAAGTATTATAATGAACAAACATTTCTGAACCAACTGGTAATGAAGGTGATCAGCCTTTCATACCTGACTTATACATGCAAGATGTACAGAATACAATTTTCGTGGCAATCAGCAATGATTAACCATAAGCTTGAATAAAACACTCTTATTAGAGTTAAGTACAAGGAAACTTGCTTGATTCGTTGACTACTGCTTACGCAATTTATGTTAATCTCTCACGAAAGACCTATCAGTTATAAGATTGATCTTTTAATCAGTATAACATACTTTATTCCATAATACTATCTACTACTTAATCAAATATTAGATAACAACTTAACACATCAATATTATTATCATCCTTTGATAATTATTCAATCACTATATCATATCCCTTATGATTTAACACTCGCTTTTCATTTCATAAACTATTCATTAACATGTAATAAGGCAAACACTAATTCAGCACCCTGGATTCTATATCTAACAACCAAATTTATAATTCAGCAACTTGAATTCCAAATCCATCAATTTAAACCTCAATCCAGCAAACCGGATTCAACACATTTTCAATTCAGCAAACTGTTTTCCAATATCCGTATCACAAAAATACCAAATCAGTGAATTATTCTCCTATCATTTGTTCAAACATATATACATGTATTTCATGCACAAAAATTATTTTTTCATAATTTTCCAACTTCCTTTGGTATTTTTCAAAAATTAATTTCTAATGCGTAGCTTAAGAAATTAGCTACCTCGTTCTTAACTCCAGTAATTCCCATCTTTTGGCATAACCTTATATATGTTAACATGATACTCCGTTTTAAATTTCGTGGCAATCGGAGTTGTAGAACTCCAGTTATAGCGATTTCCGTCGGAAAATCACAAAAATTGTAATGGTCATAACTTGGTCATTTTAACTCGGAATCAGCTCATTTTTGGACACGAGATACATAATACCATATATTTTTATTTCCCAAAAGCCTAGAATTTTTCTCATTAAATAAATGTCCGAAACTGCCCCCGGAAAAATTTGGGCAGAAACTTTTTGTCATTTGGCAGTTTTGGAGTCCTTAACCAAAACTTAAATAGAATGAAATCTATAACTCGGATTAATGATCCGCCAATTTTGTTGGGTTCGTATCTTTCCGAACTACAGTTTTCATCTATCACAATCCATATTTGGACATGTTAAGCTCCCGGAATTTAGCCCGGAAGTGGCTGTTACAAAACTGTCCTTCTAACAGTTTTCTTAACTTTGAATAGTTTGGGAGAAATCCCATAACTTGGTCATTTTTCAACCTATTTGAGTAATTCTAAAGGGATTTTACCCTTAACACAAATATCTAGCATCCCAAGAACATAAATAATATATATTCATCATATATTTCAAGAAAAATCAAAACCTAGCTCTCACTTTAAAAGTTTAACTTTTCCGGAAAAAATCCATTTTTCTCTTCCTTTGATTCCAACCAAAATCAACACCCATTATGGATAGATCCAAACAATAAAACACTCATTAACATGTATATACATGGCTTTTGAGTTTAGAAACAAAGTTTTTTATTTCATCAAACAAGCATCAAACAAAATCAAAGTTAAGAGAAAAAAATCATGTTTTCTATACTTTGAAAAACCTAACTTCACTTTTCTTGCTTTTGATCTAACTTTTGATCTACAAAAAAGTTGGATCTACATATTAAACACTTATATACACATAGATCTAAGGTTTTAAGCCTCAAGATCACAACTTCAAGTTGTCAAAAATCAAATCAAAACACAAAGGAAATAGACATTTTTGCTATACCTTAGCTTTTCTTCTTCTCCTTCTTCTTAGTTTGGTCATGAAGCTTGGATGTCTCACATAGAACCCCCCTTTCTCTTCTCCATGTAGCTGTCGAAATGATCTTTCTCTCTCTCCCTCTCTCTTGTTCTTGAAGAATATCAAAAAGAAAGAAAGATGAGATAGATTTTATTAAGTGTAGTTTTTATCAATTTGTCCAAACTCACTCTCCTTTTTCTCTTACTCCATCCGGCCATGTCTTATTTTGATCCACCAATTCTCTCTTTCTCCCTTTCTCCCTTTCAATTACCAAGCTTTATTTGCAAGTAATACCAAAGTGTTGGCCTAATCAAAAATGGACACATAGGGAGTTGGTAGGAGTTGTTCACCAACTAAAGCAACTAAATCACAACATTCATCTCCCCCTTTTTCCTAGCTTCTCATGGCCGGCCATGTGGCCATTTACTCACCAAGTTTGGCTTTTTGATTTCATGCTTATTTGATTTAACAAACGTCCAAAAATTCATCTCCCACTTGGGCTAAAAATTGAGTCATTCCTTTAATGTATTGCTTGAGCCTCTAACCAATTTCATTGGCCAATATTTGGGCTATACATATACATAGTCCAATTCCTTAATTCTTATCCAACCCAATTTATTTAATTAGAGTTTTCACTTCTCCATTAAAACTCCAATCCTTGCTCATAAACATTTATTTCCTTAACCCAATTAGACTTGCTATAATTAGGTTATAAAATTAATCAACCGAGATGTATAAAATAAATCTCTTAGAATTAGTAAGTATTCTAAATACCACAATTCTCTTTTTCCATAACTCTTAAGTTATTAAATCCTTCATTCCTAATATATATAATTAGGGTTACACTAGTTTCTTTTGTTTGTTTATATAATAAAAAAATATAAACCATCACATAATGTTCATATTCTTTACACACAACTTTTTAACCCTTAGGATTTAATACTTCGCATTAGGATTCCCAAATTAGGGTTTAAATTCTCGATACTGAAATTAGAGTTTCTGAATATATCGTTAGGGTTTTCTAACTTAATCACTATATTTATATCATGAATTTTGGGTTTCGGATTCCCGGAACTAAAACTAGGGTTTCCAGAACCGATTTCTACGGTTTCTTATCCATTGCTAGGGTTTTCTAACAGAACGTTGACGTTCTTAATATTTACTTAGGGTTTGACACATATATAATTTATCTGATCAACCCATGACCCTTAACCACATTCTGAACACATCATTAACCATATACACAGAGCATATTTACATAAATCCTTAATCCTGAATAATTCACCTATATCCTTCACCGAATTTTGAAATCCTCAAAATTCAATCCCAATAACATCAAACGTATACACTTATTTTATGTCTAGGTCTATTATTTAACCTTAAATCAATCATTTAAGATTTTCATAAATTGTCTAATTTCTCGGGTTGTCACAATTTGAGTTTATATATTTTCTATAAGACAATATTCGTATTAAAACTCACAGTTTATACTTTGTCGTATTTTGCACGACAATTCAATAGTTGTATAAATGATGTTGTATTTAAATTATGTACCATGTATTTGGCGACTCAGAATGGGTTGTGTTGACCTATTTTGGAGGCGTCGCAATACATACACACACACACACATATATATATATGTGTGTGTGTATGTGTGAAATTAAAATTATAAATATAAAATTAGAGTTTGGAAAAAATAGGTTTGGATTGATTTTGGGTTATATAAAATAATTATGGGTCAGTTAAATAACTAAAATCATATTATTTATATTTAATATGGGTTATGTGATTTTGATTTAAATGGTTATGGATCGAGCAATCTGAATGTACTTGATCAACGCAACGCATATAACAGGAAAGACGATGGAGTTCCATACACATTAGAACAACAAAATTGTACTGCGTATATCATAAAAATTTTATGTTTCATGCATATATTTATAATAAATTTTATGTTTTATGTTTAGATATTTTCTATATATTTTTTAAAATTAAATAAAATTATATTAATTTAAATTTAAAAATGTATCAAATTGATTTTAAAGTTAAATTATATCCGGATGGAGTACTATTTTTTTAATAATAGATCCTAAAAGATCTCTAGTTATTTTATTCAAATATAATATTTTTATTATGGTCTACAAGTTTTTAAAACTATGAGTTATGTCATTAAATGTTATTATGCTATTATATTGTAAATTTGGAACTCACAATTTGATATTTTTAAAACCAAATTTACATAAAAAAGGGAATTAATTCATTATATTGAGGTTGATGGGAGTATATCACAAACTCTACTTGTTAGTTATAGTCAATATGAACCAAAACTATTATAGACTAATGAGTCAAAAACTAGTTAAACTAATTCCAATCTATATTTATAATTAATAATATGGGTCCAAAACTGAATTAACCCATAACATAAAAATTAGTTAACCAACCTAATATATCCAAGTGGTTTTGGTAAACTAATGGTGCTCAACCTATATTTTCAGGTCTATATATAATGATTTTGAACATTTAATTTAAGATTTTGTCTCTTAGATACTAGAAGAAGTATCTTTCAATGAACGTATTCTCATATATTTTGTTGTAATCGAAATTCTCATATATCTTGTTACAGTCGAATTATTATTTTTTAAACTTCAAAAAGACACTTTTTAAGAAACAACATTTATTTTTTATTTATTTAATTATTTTATTTTGATAAAAATAATATTTCAAAAAAAAATCTTATATTTATTTTTCGTCATGTATCACCAAACCAAAATCTTAGGAAAGGCCATGTTTGCAACAGTGTGGCTAGCCTTAAGGGTGCTCATCGGTACAAAACCGAACCGATATCGAAAAAACCGAACCAGTACCGATCCGAAATTATCGAAAAAACAAGAACCAAAACCAGTACCAAATTACCGGTTTTAGTACCAGTTCGGTACAAAATCTGTTTCGATTTTTTCGGATCGATTTTTGGTTATACTGTAACGCCCCCAAAATAGGTCCAATCCAACCACCCTATTCTGAGTCGCCAAAAACATGGTACAGAAAATAACTACAACTTTATTACTACAATTATCGTGCAAAATACAACAACACATATGTTGTGAGTTTTGATACAAATATATATCAATTGTGACTCATGTCCCAACCTTGGATAGTACGTCACAATGACACCTTACATAAAGGTACAATCAAAAACTGTTTTAAAAATCAGAATCTTTGGAAAGTGCTCAAGAAAACCTTCGTACATGGGAGGCCATGCGTCTAGGTTATGACAGATATCATATGTCCACAAAATTATCCTTGGTTGACCCAATAAACTCCAAAGAAAAACGAGAAGATTACTATCATATTCTTTCCGATGGTGAATCTTCTCTTGACATATAAATATCTCCGTTGTCTCCAAGTGAAAATTATATTTCAAATAAACTCCAAGATCATATAGGTAGTGCTCGTAGATATATTCAGCAAGTGGATGTGTACAACCATGTCTTATGAGAACACGAAGTCGCATGTCATTAGACATCTTATATGATAGTGGCAAAACACCTTTCCAATATTGGGTTCGCCTCACCCTATTGGATTCACCAAATATAACTACTAAATGATGTATACAATACAACACACTTTTCTATACTGCTTAGGGAGAACCTCCACAGCTAAAGACCACCGTTCTATTCCCCTGTTATTCCCGCTCGACCCAGCTACACTCTTATTACCTGAAAGGAATTGTGAAACAAAAGGGTGAGCACAACCAGCTCAGTAAAGAATATTATGACTAAAGATAAATAAATTATCAATAGTCTTCGTCAGTAATAAATCAGAGATTTAGAACATATGGTAGATGATAAAACTTTTCAACCATAGTTGCAGCGGAACGAGCAATCCATTAGAAGAGTCAAATAGATCATAAAGTCTATTATCTTCTCCATGTTAAAAGTCCACCAACAATGTTTTATCCCTGTAACATCCATCAACAGTTCCTGTCCACAATCATGTGAATAACTCATAATCATAATTGTAGTTCTAAATTCCTTTTCACATTCAGGACGAAGATAATTTTCATCACCCGTCTTTACCTGAAACATCAAAGATCATTGTTATACCAAATCACAGTTCCTGTTCATAATCATACTAATAAATTCATCTTTGCACTACGGGCCAAAGATATTCATCAACAGTTCATCTTTACACTACAGGCCAAAGATATTCAACAACAGGTCATCTTTGCACTACAGGCCAAAGATATTCATATCTCAAAGAAATACATAATCATTTCAGAATTTATATAAACCATAATTACAACAATGTTGATCAATTCACCTTGCACTTAAGCTAAAAATATTCCATTGTAAATTCAATGGTCATGATCATACTAGTCAACAATTCAACTTTGCACTACTGGCCAAAGAGAACCCATAGTCACGATCATACCAATACTTTACCTATCTTTACACTCAAGTCAAAGAGAAATTTCATCACCAGGGTTATAAAAATGTTATATATGATAATAAAAACAATAGGATCAACAACTACATTTAATTTCAAGAGCAATATTCATAAATCAACGATAATTTGGTCAGAAAAAGAAACCAATTTTGCCATGAATAATACTCGTGAATAGTAACTCGTGAATAGTAATTCATGAATAGTAACCCCGACACAAAAAGGTAGAACTTCCACAATAAAATTTATACCAATATTTCGGTATAATGATATTGAAAGAATAACATCATTACAGAAAAAACATCCCTTATAATCCCTTAAAATCTCTTACCTCAAAAGAATAGTACTTCTGACTGGAATACAAGATATAGTGCTGAAGGAACTTGCACTGTATAGCAATACTCAAAGTACCAAAATACTCACAAACTACGCTCGATATTATAGAGAGAGAAATCTTTAGTTTCTGGTGTGATTTTCAATTCTAACCTAAGCACCCTATTTATAAGAAAATGCTTAGAACACCAAAGCGGAAAATTTAATAAAATATTAATATATATATATATATATATATATATATATATTAAATTCCTACACACCCCAATTTAGTCCAAAATCCAAAAACAACAAAAACATTTTTCTTAATAAAAATAATTAAAACTTCCAAAAATCAATTATTTCGGAACTTCAATAATTCATAATAAATAACCCTCTTGTCAGAAAAATTCAAACCACATGTCCTTTCCATAGGAAATTTCATTCTCTACAACTTTGTAAGTTTAAGTTTTTCCAAATTCTAAATAGAAATTGACCAAAATCCACAAATGAGCGATTTTACAAGCTATAATCACATTTCAGTCAAGAAATGAGGTCCACCGACACACAAAACATGTGTTAATCTTTAATGCAACAAAAATACTCTTCCTCCTCATACTCATTTATCCCACATTCATTATAAAAATATCACCATTATTATATTATTAAAATATAATAATATATTTAAATGAATTATTTTATCAGAAAAAGATAAAATATTAATTTTCAACAATTGTCACATTAAAAATTTTCTCCATCTATATCCACATAAAATCAATATTTTCCTCATCATATAAATTAATAATTAATTATTTACAAATAATATTACAGAATCACAATACTGATAATCAGGCCGTTCCCAGGAAAGAGGGGGCTTTCCAATAAGAATTTCTCCTTACTGGCGCGCAATTAGGTGACCTCAAACCTCTCCTTAGACAGAACTTTCTAGAAATTGCCAGTAATGCTATCTAATAATATTATTCAAATAATATAAATTATTGATTTGATAATGGAAAATACTGTGTAGTGACAATTATTAAAACAAAAATAATATAAAATATCAACGTAGCAATTATTGAATCAATAAAATAAAATATTGAACAGTAATTACCGTAACAATTATTGAGTAGAGCTTTCTTATGTAAGAATCAATAATTCAAAAATACTGTGAAATATCGTGTCCTACTGTGCAACGACGCGTATTATTATATTTTAACCACCGGGTATTTCAACAGTGTTAACGGTAACAACTACGTCGTTATTTATAAAAACTCATACTTGTCATTTTCTTCATCCAATCGCTTTTCGTTATGGGGCCCATAAAATGCTGCGCCGTCGTACGAATATTCCCCCGACAGGAATAATATTCCACGACCAAACGAATATTTCCCGACAATAATGAATATTTTATAGCCACTTGCTTATTTAAAATATTTACATATATCACCTTTAACTTTAATCTTTTATCAATTTAACCATTTACTGAATAGTAATTCTAAGAAAATTGAATACTTTTATTTCATAAAATCCGGGGTTTTACATATACCGCATGGTAATATATATAATTATTAATAATAATTAAATAAATTTTTTTAATATATTAACAACTTTTTTTAAAACTAAGAAATCATCTATATAAAACAATTAATACAGATTACAAAATAATTACAGCAAATGCAAAAACAAATAAAGAAATAATTTATGTTTTTGCTTTATAAATTATTTTAAAAATACAAGTTTATGGAAGCAAATAAAGAAACAATTTATGTTTCTGCTTTATAAACAAAAAACAAAAGCAAAAACAAAAATAATTTATGTTTATGGAAGTGTATAGGCTGCAAAACAATTAAAACTTTATATCACTCTTCGTCTTTCACCCAGCCAATCAAAATAATTAATAACTATGTGTTTATTTGTTTATTTATTTATTTATTTCAATAAAATAATTTATTTATTTGTTTATGTGATTATTTTAAAAATAAATGTTTATGGAAGCAAAAACAAAATTAATTTATGTCATTATTATTGTGTATAATACAGATATGCACTGAAGTCTGAAGAGGAGCATGTATCATGTAAGTATTCACTGAAGAGGAGCACCTCCTTTAACTTTTAAGTACCGCTCGGTTTTTCGGTATATTAGTTTTTTACTGAATGCATAAAGGTAAGTACCGCTAACGGCACCGAAAAGTATAAAAAAAATTGAAAAATCGGTACCGATGGTTTCGGTATCAACTGGTTCGGTAAAAAATAGAAAAAATCGAATTTTTTGAGCACCCCTAGCTAGCTTAATGAAAATAGAAAAAAATGGGTTGTGAGCATTCACAACAGTTTTCCCAATCAACTTTCTATCCCCAATTTTGAAGAATACATCAACAAATCATTATCTAACAGTTTCTTTATCCTTATTTGACTCCCTATTTTAATCGCTATAAATGATTTTTCTCCCTAGTGTAAGACCCCAGCTTTTTAATGAATAAAATCAAATTTTCTCTATTTATTATTGTGAATAATAAGGTGTTAATTTGATATAATATTTTAGTTATGGGTGAAATGTGCAAATTTTGCAAAATAGCAAGTGGTTATAAAATATTCATTTTGTTGGGGAATATTCGTCTGGTCGTGGAATATTCTTTCTGTCGGAGAAAATTCGTACGACGGCGCAGCCATTTGTGGGCCCCATAACGGAAAACGGTTGGATGAAGAAAACGACAAATTGAGTTTTTATAAATAATGGCGTAATGATTACCGTTAACACTGTTGGAATACCCCGTGGTTAAAATACAGTAATACGCGTGGTTGCACAGTAGCACACGGTATTGCACAATATTTTTGAATTATTGATTCTTACGTAAGAAGGCACTACTCAATAATTGTTACACTAATTACTGTTCAATATTTTATTTTATTGATTCAATAATTGTCACGTTGATATTTTATATTATTGTTGTTCCAATAATTGTCAATGCACAGTATCTCCATTATCATATCAATAATTCATATTATTTGAATAATATTGTTAGATAGCATTATTGGCAATGTCTAAGGAAGTTCTGACTAGGAAAGGGATTTGGTCACCTAATTGCGTGTCAATAAGGAGAAATCCTTATCGGAAAGCCCCCTCTTTCCTGGGAACGACCTGGTTGTCATAATTATGATTCTGTAATACTATTTATGAATGATTAATTATTGATTTGTATGATAAGAAAATATTTATTTTATGTGGATATAAATGATGGATATATTTTTTGTGGTTATAAATGAAGGAATTAATTCTGATGTGTTTTATCAGTATTTTTGTCGTTATAGAGGTGTTGAAAATCGTATGTATGTAGATTTCGGTCATTTTTCGTTTGGAATTTGGAAAAACTTAAATCTACAAAGTTGTAGAGAATTTAATTCCCTATGGAATGGACATAAAATTCATATTTTTTTTGATAAAAAGGGCTATTTATTATGAATTATTGAACTTTTGGAAGTAAATGTTTTTATTAAAAACATGGTGGACCCAACTTTTGGTTGGTGAGAAATGAAATGTGCTGAAATTTTATTTCAAAAGTGGTGGGCGTGAATAGTAGTAGGTAAAGCCATCAGGTAGCAGGTTAGTCTGCTATGGCGTTCTAAGCATCTTCTTATAAATAGGGTGCTTAGTTAGAATTGAAAATTACACCAGAAACAAGTTCTCTCTCTCACTCTATATTATCGAGCTTATTTTGTGAGTATTTAGATACTTTGTGAGTTGTTATTTAGTGCAAGTTTCCTTCAGCCTTATACCTGATATTTCAGCTGGAAGTACTATTCTTTTGAGGTAAGGAATGTTATTTTCTTCGTAAATGATATTATTCTTTCAATATCATTATACAGAAATATTGGTATGAATTTTATTATGAAAATTTGACCTTTTCATGTTGGGGTTACTATTCACGTATATGGCACTATTCATGTATACGACACTATTCACGAATACGGTATTATTCATGAGTACTATTCACGAAGTATGAGTTTTTTTGTGGAATTTCTATCATTTTGTGTCGGGGTTACTATTCACGTATACAGCACTATTCACGAATACGGCACTATTCACAGAAAAAAAAATTTTAATTTTCTTTTCTTTGTCCAAGTTGTCTATTATGGTTACTATCTTTGATTGTATCCATGTTTTGATCTTCATTCTTGAATTTTGCTCCATAATTGATTATTATAAAGTATTTTTGAACTTAGATAAACTAAAGTGCGAATCCCTAATCTTTGATCTTTTATCTCACTGGATTCGTTTTCTTTAAGATATTTTTCATCCCTCAGTCCTAAATGATGATATTACTGAATATCTTTGGCCTGTAATGCAAAGATGAATGATTAACTAATGAATATCTTTAGCCCGTAGTGCAAAGATGAACAAGTGTTGAAATGAACATGATCAACTGGTGATACAAATGAATAGCTTTGGCATGTAGTGCAAAGATAAATATTTGATTCAAGATGATATTAATTAATGTTACAGGGATAAAATATTGATGATGAACTTTTAAATCTTAGAAGATAGTAGAAATCATTCTCTACTTGACTCTTCTAATGGATTGTTGTTTCCGTTGCAGTTGTTGATCTAAAACTTGTTGTCTATTATATTCTATCAGATTTTTCCCTGTTGGAGACTAATGATAAATTGTTTTATATTATCTTAGTCATAATATTTTTTACTGGGCTAGTTGAGCTCACGCTTTTCCTTTTTGTTCCATTTTTTTTCTCAGGAGGTGAGAATATAGCAGGAACTAGCCGGGGTATGGAGTGATGGTTCTAGAAAGTTATTTTAGCAGTCCTCACTATTTTTGTAAAATAGTGTATCAATAATTGTAATGAGGACTCCTTTTGAGTTTGAAAACTGTCTATTAGACAATATTTGTATTTAAACTCACAGTATATGTGTTGTCGTATTTTGCACGACAATTGTATTAATGAAGTTGTATTTGTTTCTGTACCATGTATTTGGCGACTCAGAATGAGTGATGTATATACCTATTTTGGGGGCGTCACAGTTGGTATCAGAGCTTAGGGATATGGTCTCTGACGGAGATCGGGGAATAGAAATAGGAAGGGAGAGACGAGTAATCATTCGCTAGTGTGTCATACCTAAGCTTATTTGGTTGGTCAGTCAGAGCATATGGTTAATATGTGCTATGTTAATTTGTTAATTAACCATTGTTTTGTGGCAATATTTGAGAATGGCATCTGAAAATATTAACAATGGAGTGAATGAGACCGTGGAGACACCTTTAATCACTACCCAGAAGAACGTGCAACAGAAAGGCAATATTCCTCCTATAAACAACACTACCGAACAAATAATGAATGATGGGATGTTTAGAAGCTTTTTGCAATTCATGAAAAATCAGACGAGGGAGAGTCGTGTACAAAATACGGGTAGAAATGATAGCAATGCACGGCTTATCACAGCCAAGCAGTTCAAAGAGTTAGGACCACCAAAATTTGTGGGAAAGTCGGATCCGATTAAGGCGGAAACGTGGGTCAAGAAAATTACCAAGATATTCGATGTCTTAGGATGCACGGAGGAACATAAGGTTCCATTCGCCACCTTCATGTTCCGCGGTGAGGCAGATTACTGGTGGGAATTTGTGAAGCGTACCTAGTCTGCCGCACTCAACATGTCTTGGGAAACGTTTTAGAAACTATTTAACGACAAGTACTTTCCTGAAAATATTCATCATATGAAGGAGGTAGAGTTTATTAGACTGGAACAAAACAACATGACGGTGTCCCAGTATGAGGAAAAGTTCGTAGACTTATCCAGGTTTGCACCTCATTTGGTAGAGAATGAGGAACGAATGACGCGGATGTTTCTGAGAGGTCTAAAACCCGAGATTCGGCAATATCTTATTTCTCATAAATTTTCTCTATATTCAGATGTTGTAAACAAGGCTCAATTATTAGAGTGAGATAATGAATATGTTCAACCGAGGGACCACAACCAGGGTCATACCGGTGGCAGCAGTCATCGGATCAATGACAACCAGTGGGGAGGAAAACATTCGGACAAAAGCGGTAACCACTCTGGTGGTAATCGTGGCCATGATGGTAGAAGAAGTGATTCAGGGGGAGATTTCAAAAAGAGAAGGTACAACAATGATAATGTGAAGACGTCAACACAAACATCAGCTGTTTCTAGAGGAGGAGAATGAGCACCGGTCGTTTTTTATAAATGCGGGAAAGAGGGACACATCAGCCCAAACTGCCCATAACAATCCAATGTGTATTATAACTGTGGAAAGGAAGGTCATATAGCTAGAGATTATCTTTTTTGCGAAACCAAGTTCAACGGGAATGGTAACTCCAAAGGCTATCCCGGACAAGTCAAAGTCGATGGTTCTTAGAAGGGCGTTTGTCGTGACTGCCCTAAACATGAGGAACCCGAACGAGGTGATCACGGGTAAGCTAATCATAAACTCTTACGAAGTTTATACCTTATTAGATACTAGTTCTACCCATTCTTTTATCTCTCCTGCTTGTGCTCAACATTTGAACTTGACTCCGGAGAAATTAGACCTTGACTTATCTGTTGAGACTCCGTTAAGAGAAACTTTCATTACATCTAATATTTATAAATCTTGCTTGATTCAAGTTGGAACCATCACATTACCTGCCGATCTTATTTCGTTGAAAATACTTGCATTTGATGTGATTTTAGGGATTGATTGGTTAACCACTCATCATACTAAAATTGATTATTTTTGTAAGGTTGTTAGTTTTCATATTCCTAACTAGCCTGTTATGCAAATTCAAACAACCAAACCACTAAAGTCATCACTGTCATATCAAGCCATAAAGTTATTCGTTTATTGAAAAATGGATGTCAAGCTTTCTTAGCCCATGTCACGGACTTGAACAAAAACACGTCAGATTTGAATAATATTTCTATTGTTAGTGAATTTCCTGACTTATTTCCTGAAGAACTTCCCGGTATACCCCCAGAACGTGAAGTTAAATTTTTTATTAACCTTGAACCTGGTACAAAGCCCATTTCTAAAACCCCATATCGAATGGCTCCTATTGAACTTTAGGAGTTAAAGGTCCAACTAAAGGAGTTGTTGGACATCGGTTTCATTCGTCCTAGTACATCTCCTTGGGGTGCTCCTGTTTTATTCGTAAAGAAGAAAGATGGGAGTATGCGACTTTGTATTGACTATCGGGAATTGAACCATGTCACCATCAAGAATAGGTATCCGTTACCTTGCATTGATGACCTGTTTGACCAGTTGCAAGGAGCACAATTCTTTTCAAAGATCGATCTTCGTTCTGGATATCATCAGCTGAAGATTAAAACAGAGGATATTCCAAAGACTGCCTTCAGAACTCGGTACGGGCATTATGTATTCTTAGTCATGTCTTTTGGATTGACTAATTCTCTTGCTGCTTTCATGGATATGATGAACCGTGTGTTCAAAGAATATTTGGATCAGTTTGTTGTCGTCTTTATTGATGACATCCTCATCTATTCCAAAAGCCGTGAAGATCATGAGCACCATTTGAAGCTGGTACTGCAAAGGCTTTGTGATAACAAGTTATATGTCAAGCTGAAGAAATGCAAGTTCTGGCTTGAGGAAGTAGCATTCCTTGGGCACAGGGTGTCAAAACATGGAGTATCTATTGACCCGTTGAAGATTGAAGCAATACAAAGTTGGGAGCAACCAAAGTTGGTGACCAAGGTACGTAGCTTTCTGGGCTTAGCTGGTTATTATCGGAGATTCGTGGAAGGATTTTCTATAACCACTACTCCGTTAACTCAGTTGACTCTGAAAGATACAAAATTCATATGGAGCAAAGAATACGAGAAGAGTTTCCAAGAGTTCAAGAGGAGACTCATTTCGGCACCTGTTCTAACAATACCATCTGGTTTGGATGGATTTGTTATCTAAAGCGATGCTTCAGGCAAAGGGTTAGGATGTGTTCTCATGCAACATGGGAAAGTCATAGTCTATGCCCCACGACAACTCAAAGAATATAAGAGGAATTATCCTACTCATGATTTGGAGTTGGCAGCAGTAGTTTTCGCGTTGAGGATCTGGAGACACTACCTGTATGGGGAGAAAGTGGAGATCTATACAGATCATAAAAGCCTCAAATATTTCTTCACCCAAAAGGAACTCAACATGAGGCAATGACGTTGGCTCGAGCTGTTGAAAGATTACGATCATACCATCCAATATCATCCTGGAAAAGCAAACGTGGTAGCTGACGCATTGAGTAGAAGATCATATGCTGGTATGAGTGCAATCTTGTTAACACAAAGGCCCATTTTGTATGACTTGCAAAGGATGGAGATAGAGGTAAAGGCTCCAAGTACCCACATGATGATATCAAACATATGAGTAGAACTGACTTTAATCAATAAAGTTAAAGTTGCTCAAGCTACGGACATGGAGCTGATGCGTATGAAGAAGAAAGTATAAGAAGGTGGTGTTCCAGAAGCAAGAATCGATGAAGAAGGAATACTTCGAGTCAACTCCATACTTTGTGTTCCTAATGATTCTAGCTTGAAACATAGAATCATGATGGAGGCACACAACACACCATTTGCAATCCATCCTGGGAGTACCAAATATATCATGATCTTTGACATACATTTTGGTGGAGCAATATAAAGAGAGAGATCGTAGAGTTTATATCGAGGTGTTTAACTTGTCAGCGTGTAAAGGCGGAGCATCAAGTGCCAAAGGGTCCTGTAGACACTCAAATTTTTTTTGCACACCTGTCACTGACATTACAGGAAGGCATATTCGTCTTTCAAGAGGTAACCCTAGAAGACAGTGCATATCCAGTCTGGATACTACTGGAAGTTTAGCCTCAACCCCGGAACACACACCGGGAGTAACATATCCAACCTCAGAGATAACCCCGAGGCATGCAGTTCAAATACTGAAAAATCCACCGGAGGAGACCGATCAATCTCGGAGATAACCCCGAGGTGTCCAGTCTCAGTCCCAACACTGGGAATAGCATTTACCAACTTTGACGATAACCCCAAGGAAGGCGGTTGCAGTTTCAGAGATAACCCCGGAAATGTTTGTTTCAAGAGTCTGCAATCAGCTTTAACCTTGGCGCTCACACCGAGGCACTCAGTACCAGATCCAGAGATAACACCGAAAAGACAGGCACACCTCAAAGATGACACTAAGGACCTTCAATACTTTCACTAGTCCAATCTCAACGATGACCCTAAAAACGTCTGCTTTATCAGCCCTAACCGGTGATAACCTCGGTGAGGGGAAAAGTCGTCATCTTGCCACCGTGATGCCACACCGTACCATCTCAACATTTCATACACAGCAATGTCCCACGAGAATCAAGGAAAACCAATCCTGAGTGACTATTACGCAGGGTAACGGATAGAATTTGAATCTTGAATACCGGAGGGCACCGTCCCATCTTCATGACTTCGTACAACCTCTAATCTCATGCTATTGCGTAACTCTCGACAACGGCGGTCTGAAATAGGTCCTACATACCTCATTTGGATGCCCAAATTGTAATTCTAAAAGTTCAAGCAGACATCACGTTGCCCGTGTGCACGTACTTCGAGACAGCGAGACCCGTAAAACCCGGGGCAACCCGGGCAGCCTCAAGTACACCTGCGGCTCCCTCCTCTATAAATAGAGGGCTTGGGGTGGCCATTTTAAAGAAGAAAAAGGCAAGGAAGCCCTGTCAAATTTGCTTCGTATTCACCCTATATTGAGTGTTTTCTCATTTTAAACACTTGTGAGCTCACATATAGCTACTCTTGTACTGGCGGGAGTCGAGTTTCATCCACTTTAAAGATATAGAAGTCTTTTTTGGCAGCCCACTGTAAGCCTTCTAACACACTTTAAAGCCTTTCTCTTCATCTTTGCACACACCTTTCTTCACGTTGAGAATCGTGTTGCGTGTGTTTGCCCGGACATCAGTCCATGGTTTTATTTCAGTTTGTATATACATTGTCGACGTCGGGATTTTTTAGTTGTCCCTTTCCGTTACTTGTTCTTTGGTGTTCTCATTTTAGGTTAGATTTGTTTGAAAAAATAAGTGAAAAAGGTCCGACATGTATAATGTCGACGATGGACTGCTAAGAGTCGCCAGTTGGTTTTTTAATTGGTTGTACCAACACAACCGAGAAAAGTTTTGAACATTAACCCAATGATGTGACACTGCTAAACGGGTCGGTTAAACCGAGATTCATTAGGGTCCGGGGACTTGATTATGCGGAGGGAAGGTGTTAGGCACCCTCCGACATCCGTGTTACCCGTGTGATCGCCTTTTTTCAAGAAACTATTATCTGAATGTGTGGGGGGTCAATGTGCTGTTTATTTGGAAGTGGTACGAGGCCTCATTGGCACCTATATACACAGGGTTTAAATTTGTGTAAAAATTCAATTTTAACAAGATATGGCAGTGATGTTTTATAAAAAAGGTTTTTTCAAACCCTTATGCTCAATAGTAATTGAGACCTTTTACACTTCCATTTTATTAAGTGTTTGGCTTGATTGATTTTATTTCCGGGATGCGAAGCATCTATAAGAAAATAATGTACAAAATAATGCCGATTTCCTCGTGGGTATGAAAACCATCTGAGGAAATTCAGATACCGCAGAATAATTTACAAGCTGCTTACAGCTGAAAATGTCCATCATGGGAACCGAATCTAGATCCAATATGTTGAATCTGTGATCACATGATTCCTAGGCTCACACGATACCGCAATTTGTATAAAAGCAGTAAGTAGGTATATATATAAAAGCTATAAATATATATATACAGACATGATCAGCCACCATGAAGCACCTCTATGGGGATCAGAAAATGTAAATAAAGCTGTAAAAGCTATCAACCGCCACGAAGGAAACTCTAGGCAGGACGAAACGTAAATAAAGATGTACAACGCGATCAACTGCCACGAAGTAAACTCCAAGCAAGATGAAACGTAAAGAAAGCTGTAAAAGCGATCAACCACCACGAAGTAAACTCCAGGTGGGACGAATATATATATATATATATATATATATATATATATATATATGCGATAAATGTACCGGATGTAAAATTCAGGCTCATCAAACATAGTTCGACAACAGTTCATATATATAAGTATATATATATATATAAGTATATATATATATATATATAAAAGAAAGTAAATGCTCTGGATGTAAAATCCAGGCTCATCGAACAAAGTCCGACACACATTTCATATATATATATATATATATATATATATATATATATATATATATATATATATATATATATATTAAAGCAGTAAACGCTCGATACCGAAGTCTATGCTCAATCGAGGCATAACTCGATAATGTTAGTCCATATATATAAATATATATGTATATACAAACTGAAAATAAAATCACGGACCGAAGTCCTGGCAAACACACGCAATACGACTCTCAACGCGAAGAAGGGTGTGTGCAAAGATGAAGAGAAAGGCTTTAAAGTGTGTAAGAAGGTTTACAGTAGACTGCCAAAGAAGACTTCTATATCTTTAAAGTAGATGAAACTCGGCTCCCGCTGGTACAAAAGTAGCTATATGTGAGCTCACAAGTGTATAAAATGAGAAAGCACTCATTATATTGTAAGTACGGAGCAAAATGGCCACCCCAAGCCTTCTATTTATAGAGGGGGAGCCGCAGGTGTACCTGAGGCTGCCCGGGTTGCCCCGGGTTTCTCGGGTCGTGTCGTCTCATAGTACGTGCACGTAGGCACTGCAATGTCCGCTCAAACTTTCAGAATCGCAATTCGGGCGTCTGGCTGAGGTATATAGGACCTATTTCAGACTGCTGTTGTCGAGAGTTGTACAATGGCATGGGATTAGAGGTTGTACGAATTCATGAAGATGGGACGATGCCCTCCAGTGTTCAAGCTTCAAATTCTATCTGTTACCCTGCACAATAGTCACTCGGGATTGGTTTTCCTTGATTCTTGTGGGACATCGTTGTGTAGAAATGTATGTATGAGATGTTGAGACGACGTGATGTGGCCTTAAATTGGCGAGATGACAACTTTGCCCCTCACCAGAGTTATTGCTTGTTTGGGCTGATAAAGCATACGTTGCTCAGGGTTATCTCTGAGATTGGACTGCTGCAAGTGTTGAAGGTCCTCAGTATCATCTCTGAGGGGTGCCTGTCCTCTCGGTATTATCTCCGGGTCTGGTCTTGAGTGCCTTGGTGTGAGTGTCGAGGTTGAAGCTGATTGCATGCATTTGAAACAAGCATTTCTACGGTCATCGCCGGAACTACATTCCTTGGGGTTATCATCAAGGTTGGTAGCTGTTATTCCCAGTGTTGGGACTGAGACTGGATACCTCGGGTTTGTCTTTGAGATTAATCGGTCTTCTCCGGTGGAATTTCCGGTATTGGAACTACATGCCTTGGGGTTATCTCTGAGGTTGGAACAGTTACTCCCGATGTGTGTTTCGGGGTTGAGACTGAGCGTCCGGTAGTATCCGGACTGGATGTTAGATGTCTTCCAGGGTTATCTTTGAAAGATGAATCTGCATTCCTGAAATGTCAGTGACAGGTGTGCAGAAAATTTTGAGTGTCTACATACATATATATTTATAGATATGGACTAACATTATCGAGTTATGCCTCGATTAAGCCTAGACTTCGGTCTAGAGCGTTTATTCGCTTTAGTATATATATATATATATATATATATATATATATATATATATATATATATATATATATATATTAACTGTGTGTTGAACTTTATTCGATGAGCCTAGACTTCGGTCTGGTGCGTTTATTGCTTTAATATATATATATATATATATATATATATATATATATATATATATATATATATATATCAACTGTGGTCGAACCTTGTTCGATGAGCCTGGATTTCATATCCGGTGCGCTTCTTTGTGGCGGTTGATCACTTTTACAGCTTTCTTTACATTTCGTCCCGCATAGAGTTTCTTCCGTGGCGGTTGATAACTTTTACAGCTTTATTTACATTTCTGATCCCCCATGGAGGTGCTTCGTGGTTGGTGATCATGTATGTATATATATATTTATAGCTTTTATATATATATATATATATACCTGCTTACTGCTTTCATACAAATTGCAGCATCATGTGAGCCTAGGAATCATTTGATCACATATTCAGACTATTGGATCTAGATTTTGTTCCCGTGATGGACATTTTCAGCTGTAAGCAGCTTGTAAGTTTATTTGCGGTGTCTGAATTTCCTCAGATGGTTTTCATACCCACGAGGAAGTCGGCATTATTTTGTACATTATTTTCTTATAGATGCTTCCCATCTTGAAAATAAAAGCAATCAAGTCGAACACTTAATAAAATGGGAGTGTAAAAGGTCTCAATTACTATTGATCATAAGGGTTTGAAAAACCTCTTTTAAAAAAACATCACTGCCATATCTTGCTAAAAACTGAATTTTTACATAAATTCAAACCATGTGTATATAGGTACGAACAAGGCCTCGCACTACTTCCAAATAAACAATGCATTGACCCCTACACACACACATTATGTAGGGTTTCGATACAGAAACGCACAGCGGAAATTAAAATTTTAAAGCAATTTTCGAAACCCAAAACAGGATCCATACGAAACAGAAATTAATTCAGTGGTTTAGATATTATACCGATTATGAAAGAGTTCTGAAATGGCTTCAAATATTTTACGCAATTCAACAGAACTGTGTCTCTACGGTATCCACACGAACGCTCCGCGAATCGTCCTACAATCTGCAGAAGAAGGAATCGCGGTACTAGCCACCAAGGATGAGGATTTTCGAAACTGTTTTCTCTAGTCTCTCTCTAAGAGCGGCTAGGGTTTTGTATTTTGACGTAATCCCTAAAATGACTGATATATATCATATATATATAGCAGTTAAGAGGAATTAATCAAAACCTAATATTATTAAAATTCGAATTTATATATATATATATATATATATATATATATATATATCTTAATTAAGTCTTACTTAATTAATATACCTATATATATATATATAAATTATCCTATTAATTTAAATTTGTAATTTAAATACTATCAATCATATTGACATTTTTAAATCTTTACAATTTAAATTAATTCCCTTTTAATTACATTCTATGTGTGTGACCCTATAGGTTATTATTACGTTGGCAATAATTTTAAAATCATATTATAAAATTATAAACAGTGAGCGGCATCTAGTAATGCATCATTGCTACCCAAGTAATAATAAGGTCGATGATTCGATGCAACCTTTTCTTGACCGATGTATCAATGTAATTTAATCCTTTTAACCTTAATATCCTAGATTAAACTCGAGTCATGGAATGTGTCATACTCTTCATAATTTAATCTGAGTTTTTCTTGATCAATGAGTAGACTATATGAAACAAATCACTATTTGAGCATGGTCGTGCATTTCATAGTCTCAATCAAGAGGCATGTGGATATCACACCCCTAATATATAGGATGGTTAAATTCCATCTAGATCACTCATATCCCTCACACGATTCATGATGTACCCAATAATCACCTTTATAGTCCACCCTATTAAAGGTGACATTTGATAAAATCAAAGTACATAAATTCCCGTATAGAAATATAGTGATTTCAGGTCGGAGGACCATTACATCATTGTCACTATGAGAATTGCTAATGGCATTTCGCATAATGCTCCACATAGAATTCTCATGGTGGGTCTGTCCAGTACATCGTTCTCTAACATGTACCTATGCATTGACTTAATATCTCATATATTTATGACCAATTAGATTTGGTCATCAATCAATCCACATACTAGTCTTAATGCATCATTGTTGTCCCATCAACAAAGATACTCGACTAGGGACATTTAAGAACAATGATACTAATTATAATTATATAATCTCATATTCAAGTCACATACTTGAAACTATATAATTAGTATCACTATTCTAAAGATTTTTATTATGTTAACATTTATATAACGCAGTAAATAAAATCATAATAAAACCATTCATTTATTCAATCAAATATAATATCAAAACGTTAAGCAAATATATCAAATAATTGGCTTCTAGGGCATAAACTCTAACACATTCATATAACAGTTTCTTGGAAAGTGGCGGTCACCGTGGTAACACGGATGTCGGGGGGTACCTAACACTTTCCCTCCGCATAATCAAGTCTCCGGACCCTAATGAATCTCGGTTTCACCGACCCGTTTAGCAGTGTCACATCGCTGGGTCAATGTGCAAACCTTTTCTCGGTTTTGTTGGTACAACCATTTAAAAAACCAACTGGCGACTCTTAACAGTCCATCGTCGACATTATACATATCGGACCTTTTTCACTTGTTTTTTCAAATAAATCTCACCTAAAATGAGAAGACCAAAGAACAAGTAACGAAAAGGGACAACTAAAAATTCCGACGTCGACAGGTCCATTACAACCACTTGAGATTCCGAAATAGAAGTGGGAACACATTACTATGGATTTCGTTACGGGTCTTTCCAAGGTTTCTCAAGGCATAGATGCGATTTGGGTTATTGTTGATAGATTAACCAAATTTGCTCATTTCTTGCCTATACGGGAGACTTATTCCCTTGAACGTTTTGCTCGTATGTACGTGAATGAGATTGTGAGATTGCATGGCATGCCAGTATCCATAGTTTCTAATCGTGACCCAATATTCACTTCACAATTTTGGGTTAGCTTACAGAAAGCTATGGGCACAGATTTACGATTCAGTTCGGTATACCATCCTCAAACGGACGGACAATCAGAAAGGACTATTCAAACTCTTGAAGATCTATTAAGACTCTGTATCCTAGATTTCAAAGGAAGTTGGGATAAGTACTTATCATTGGTGGAATTCTCCTACAACAACAGTTATCAAACATATATAGGTATGGCTCCATTCAAGGCGTTGTATGGAAGAAAATGTCGTTCTCCAGTATGTTGGGACGAGGTGGGTGAAGAAACATTGTTGGGACCAGAATTGGTACGCATAACTACAGAAAAGATCTAAACGATTCGACAACGTATACAAATGTCACATGATCGACAAAAGAGTTATGTTGATCTTCATCGAAAGGACGTGGAATTTAATATTGGGGATCATGTATTGTTATGTGTTGCACCATGGAAGGGAGTTACAAGATTTGGGAACAAAGGAAAGCTCAATCCACGATTTGTAGGTCCATTTGAAATTCTTGACCGAATAGGAAATGTGACCTATAGACTCGCATTACCTGCAATCATGTCTCGTGTTCATAATGTTTTTCACATATTTGTGGTTTGTAAATATATGAAAGACTAGAATCATATTATTGAGTTAGAACCAGACGAGATAACCGAAGATTTAACGTACGAGGAGGTACTTGTTAAGATCTTGGATAGGAAAGAGTATGTCCTACGCACAAAGGTTAGACCATAAGTTACGGTTTTGTGGAGAAACCATGCTATTGAAGAAATGACCTGGGAGTTAGAATCAGAAATGAAAGCGAGGTATCCTCACCTTTTCGAAACACCAGGTACGTACGTCAATTTCGAGGATGAAATTTCATAAGGAGGGGAGGTTGTAAGACCCCCACTTTTTAATGAATAAAATCAAACTTCCTCTATTTATTATTGTGAATAATAAGGTGTTAATTTGATATAATGTTTTGGTTATGGGTGAAATGTGCAAATTTTACAAAATAAGCAAGTGGTTATAAAATATTCATTTTGTCGGAGAATATTCGTTTGGTCGTGGAATATTCTTTCTGTCGGGGAATATTCGTCCGACGGCGCAGCCATTTGTGGGCCCCATAACGAAAAATAGTTGGATGAAGAAAACGACAAGTTGAGTTTTTATAAATAACGGCGTAATGGTTACCGTTAACACTGTTGGAATGCCCGGTGGTTAAAATACAGTAATACGCGTGGTTGCACAGTAGCACACGGTATTGCACAGTATTTTTGAATTATTGATTCTTACGTAAGAACAAACTACTCAATAATTGTTACAGTAATTACTGTTCAATATTTTATTTTATTGGTTCAATAATTGCTACGTTGATATTTTATATTATTGTTATTCCAATAATTGTCACTGCACAATATCTCCATTATCAGATCAATAATTTATATTATTTGAATAATATTGTCAGATAGCATTATTGGCAATATCTAAGGAAGTTCTGTCTAGGAAAGGAGTTTGGTCACCTAATTACGCGCTAATAAGGAGAAATCCTTATCGGAAAGCTTCCTCCTTCCTGGGAACAACCTGGTTATCATAATTACGATTCTGTAATATTATTTATAAATAATTAATTATTGATTTATATGATAAGGAACTATTTATTTTATGTGGATATAAATTATAGATATATTTTTTGTGGTTATAAATGAAGGAATTAATGTTGAGGTGTTTTATCAGTATTTTTGTCGGAATAGAGGTGTTGAAAATCGTCCATATGTGGATTTCGGTCATTTTTCGTTTGGAATTTGGAAAAACTTAAATCTAAAAAGTTTTAGAGAATTTAATTTTCTATTGAATGGACATAAAATTCGTATTTTTTTTATAAAAGGGTTGTCGGCGTCAGAATTTTTGGATGTCCCTTTCCGTTACTTGTTCTTTGGTGTTCTCATTTTAGGTGAGATTTGTTTGAAAAAACAAGTGAAAAAGGTCTGACATGTATAATGTTGACGATGGATTGTTAAGAGTCGCCAGTTGGTTTTTTAAATGGTTGTACCAACACAACCGAGAAAAGGTTTGCACATTGACCCAGTGATGTGACACTGCTAAACGGGTCGGTGAAACCGAGATTCATTAGAGTTCGGGGACTTGGTTATGCGGGGGGGGGGGGGGGAAGCTGTATGGCACCCCCCGACATCCGTGTTACCACGGTGATCGCCTCTTTTCAAGAAACTATTATCTGAATGTGTGTGTGTGGGTCAATGTGCTATTATTTGGAAGTAGTGCGAGGCCTCGTTCGAACCTATATACACAGGGTTTGAATTTATGTAAAAATTCAGTTTTTAGCAAGATATAGCAATGATGTTTTAAAAATGATTTTTTCAAACCCTGATGCTCAATAGTAATTGAGACCTTTTACACTCCCATTTTATTATGTGCTCGGCTTGATTGATTTTATTTTACGAATGCGAGGCATTTATATGAAAATAATGTACAAAATAATGCCGACTTCCTCGTGGGTATGGAAACCATCTGAGAAAATTCAGACACCGCAGAATAATTTACAAGCTGTTTACAGCTGAAAATGTCCATCATGGAAACCGAATCTAGATCCAATAGGCTGAATCTGTGATCACATGATTCCTAAGCGCACAAGATACCGCAATTTATATGGAAGCAGTAAGCAGGTATATATATAAAAGCTGTAAATATATATATATATATATATATATATATATATATACAGACATGATCACCAACTACGAAGCACCTCTATGGGGGATCAAAAATGTAAATAAAGTTGTAAAAGCTATCAACCACCACAGAGGAAACTCCAGGCGTGACGAAATATAAATAAAGCTGTAAATATAGTCAACCGCCACGAAGAAAACTCCAGGCGGGACAAAATGTAAATAAAGTTGTAAATACGGTCAACCGCCACGAAGGAAACTCCAGGCGGGACGAAATGTAAATAAAGTCGTAAAAGCGATCAACTGCCACAAAGGAAACTTCAGGCAGGACGAATATATATATATATATATATATATATATATATAAGCAATAAACGCACCGGATATAAAATTCAGGCTCATCGAACAGAGTCTGACACACAATTAATATATATATATATATATATATATATATATATATATATATATATATATATATATATATATTAAAGCAGTAAATGCACCGGATATAAAATCCAGGCTCATCGAACAGAGTCTGACCACAATTCATATATATGAGTATATATATATATATATATATATATATATATATATATATATATATATATATATATATATATATATATATATATATATATATACAAAATCGAGTAAACGCTCCAGACCGAAGTCTCGGCTCATCGAACAAAGTTTGACACACGGTTAATATATATAAATGTATATACATACATATATATATATATATATATATATATATTAAAGCAGTAAACGCTCCAGACCGAAGTCTAGGCTCATCGAACAAAGTTCGACACAAAATTAATATATATAAAGGTATATATATTAAAACAAATAAACACTCCAGACCGAAGTCTAGCCTCAATCGAGGCATAACTCGATAATGTCAGTCAATATATATATATATATATATAAATATATATATATATATATATAATATATATATATATATATACAAACTAAAATGAAACCACAGACCGAAGTCCGGGCAAAAGCAAGCAACACGACTCTCAACGTGTAGAAGGGTGTGTGCAAAGATGAAGAGAAAGACTCTAAAGTGTGTGAGAAGGCTTATAGCTGACTGCTAAAGAAGACTTATATATCTTTAGAGTGGGTAAACACTGACTTTTGTAGGTAAAAAAGGGCTATATATGAGCTCATAGGTGTTTAAAAGGGAAAGTACACTGCATGGGGTGAGTGCAGAGCAAAATGGGTGGGGCTTCCTCGCCTTTTTCTCTTTAAAAATCAGCACCCCAAGCCCTCTATTTATAGGCATTTTAGCCGCAGGTGTACCTGCGGTTGAGCCGCAGGTGTACCAGAGGCAACCCAAGTGGGCCTGGGTTTTTCGGGTCGGGTCGTCTCGAAGTACGTGCACTCAGGCACCATAATGTCCACTTGAACTTTCAGAAGTGCAATCTGGGCATCCGTTTGAGGTATACATCACCTATTTCGGACCGCCGTTGTCGAGAGTTATACGATGGCATGGGACTAGAGTTTATACGAAGTCATTGCAGATGGGACGATGCCCTCCGGTCTTCAAACTTCAACTTTCATCTGTTACCCCGCACAATAGTCACTCGGGATTGGTTAGTCTTGTGGGACATTGTTGCGTAGAGACGTGATGTGGCATCGTGTTGACGAAATGACAATGTTGCCCCTCACCGGTGTTATCGCCGGATTAGGCCAATAAAGAAGACGTTGCTCAGGCTTCGCTGAGAATGGACTGCTGCAATTTGTTGAAGGTCCTCATTGTCATCTTTGAGGTGTGCCTGTCTTCCCGATGTTATCGCCGGGTTGGTACAGTGTATCTCGCTGTGAGCACCGAGATTGAAGTTGGTTGCATTTAAAACAAGCATTTCCGGGGTTTTCGCCGAAACTGCATTCCTTGGGGTTATCACCAAGGTTGGTGGCTATTCCCATGGTTGGGACTGAGATTGGATACCTCGGGGTTGTCTCCGAGATTAATCGGTCTTCTCCGGTGTGTGTTCCGGTATTGGATCTGCATGCCTCGAGGTTATCTCCGGGGTTGGATTTGTTACTCCCAGAGTGCGATCTGGGGTTGATGCTGAACTTTCGGTAGTATCCGGTGTGGATTTGGATTGTCTTTCAGGGTTCCCTCGTAAAAGACGAATCTGTCCTCCTGCAATGTTAGTGACAGTAGTACAGAAAATTTCGAGTGTCTACAAATGCTATTTATTATGAATTATTGAAGTTTCGAAAATAAATGTTTTTTTAAAAAACATGGTGGGCCCCACTTTTGATTGGTGAATAATGAAATGTGCTGAAATTTTATTTCAAAAGTGGTGGGCGTGAATAGTAGCAGGTAAAGTCATCAGGTAACAGGTTAGTCTGCTATGGCGTTTTAAGCATTTTCCTATAAATAGGGTGCTTAGTTAGAATTGAAAATCACACCAGAAACAAGTTTTTTTTCTCTCTATATATTAACGAGCGTATTTTGTGAGTATTTAGATACTTTGTGAGTTGCTATTCAGTGCAAGTTTTCTTCAGCCTTATACCTGATATTTCAGTCGGAAGTACTATTCTTTTGAGGTAAGGGATATTATTTTATTCATAAATGATGTTATTCTTTCAATATCATTATACATAAATATTGGTATGAATTTTATTATAAAAATTTTACCTTTTCATGTTGGGGTTACTATTCACGTATACGGCACTATTCACGTATACGACGCTATTCACAAATACAGTACTATTCACGAAGTATAAGTTTTCTTGTGGAATTTCTACCTTTTGTGTCGGGGTTACTATTCACGTATACGACACTATTTACGTATACGACACTATTCACGAATACGGCACCATTCACATAAAAAAATGAAATTTTCTTTTCTTAGTCCAAGTTGTCTATTATGGTTACTATCTTTGATTGTATCCATGTTTTGATCTTCATTCTTGAATTTTGTTCCACAATTGATTATTATAAGGTATTTTTAAACTTGGATAAACTAAAGTATGAATCCCTAATCTTTGATCTTTTATCTCACTGGATTCGTTTTCTTTAAGATATTTTTCATCCCTCAGTCCTAAATGATGATATTACTGAATATCTTTGGCCTGTAATGCAAAGATGAATGATTAACTAATGAATATCTTTAGCCCGTAGTGCAAAGATGAACAAGTGTTGAGATGAACATGATCAACAGGTGATACAAATGAATAGCTTTGGCATGTAGTGCAAAGATAAATATTTGATTCAAGATGATATTAATTAATGTTACAGGGATAAAATATTGATGATGAACTTTTAAATCTTAGAAGATAGTAGAATTCATTCTCTACTTGACTCTTCTAATGGATTGTTGTTTCCGTTGCAGTTGTTGATCTAAAACTTGTTGTCTATTATATTCTATCAGATTTTTCCCTGTTGGAGACTAATGATAAATTGTTTTATATTATCTTAGTCATAATATTTTTTACTGGGCTAGTTGAGCTCACGCTTTTCCTTTTTGTTCCATTTTTTTTCTCAGGAGATGAGAATATAGCAGGAACTAGCCGGGGTATGGAGTGATGGTTCTAGAAAGTTATTTTAGCAGTCCTCACTATTTTTGTAAAATAGTGTATCAATAATTGTAATGAGGACTCCTTTTGAGTTTGAATACTGTCTATTAGATAATATTTGTATTTAAACTCACAATATATGTGTTGTCGTATTTTGCACGACAATTATATTAATGAAGTTGTATTTATTTCTGTACCATGTATTTGGCGACTCAGAATGGGTGATGTATACCTATTTTGGGGACGTCACACCTAGTGTGAGGGAGTCAAAAAACTATTCCCTATATATGCAAAGTGACATTTTACATCCTTATTTAAGTGGATAACTCATCAATCATACACATCTTGACAATTTTTTACTACTTCATTTTCAAATTATAAAATTAATATTGACTTATTTTTTAAAAATTAATTTCAAACGTATTCAAATTTAAAATTGATATAAATTTATTTAATTTTTGTCAATATAATTATAAATATTATAATAGTATTATTAATTATAAAATTTAAATGAATCATATTAAATTTAAATTTAAAACATCATAAATTAACTTTGTAAAAGTTAATATTGATCTTATGTACATTTGCATCCATTCAATACTCGCTCCATAAATTACTTATAATTTAAAATAAAATAAAAATTATTTTACAGTGAAATATAATTGATAAATTATACTCTTTATTATAAATTATAAGATTATTATTAATTTGATGCTTTGACTGTTGGAGCATTCAAATTTTAAATTTTAACATTAATATTTTATTATTTAAGGAATCAATATAAGCAACTTGTTGGGTATATAGTAAAAAAAATTGAATCTTTATTTTATATAATGACTCAACAGCAGAGTAATGATAAAGATAAGGAAACAATGATGTAAGTTGTTAGTGGGTCCAAATGTGTTTGTCCTTTTAATTAATTTTCAAAAAAGTAGAGGTGCAACCGTATTTGGGGCCAAAGTTAGTCTTCCAATAACTGATCTCCTGTCCCCCCAACTCCTATGAGAAGGCTCCCCTGTGCTCACCATCACGAAAAATCATGGACTCATTCAAGTCTGAAATGATACAAAATCAAAGATTTGTCCTGTTCCCCAAAAATAAATCTTCTGCCAATAAAATCTCTCCACCACCATTTTCTTTAATAATTTTATCAGTTAATGCCTTCACGTCCTCTCTCTTTCTCATACTTGCTGAATATTTTAATAACCGTCCACCTGAGCTGTGTTTTTTTTTTAGTTTTATTTTCCCTACTGTTAGTTTTCGGAGACCCTTTTAATGGAAGTCAACCACTAATTAACAATACATTGTTTGTATTGTTGGACTAAAATTAAGCTTGCACTTAAAATTGTTTGTAGTGTTATTGACGTTTATATTTTAATATTTAAAATATATTTAAATGTACTTTAAAATTCTTTTTTATTAAACAAAATGTAATATTAAATTTTTTAGCCTTTAATAGATCAAAATACACCTCAAAATTCTTTTATACTAAACAAAATACACCAAATACACCACTACTTTAGGGTACAAAATTGTATTTTGTCTAGTTTGCACTTAACTTAAATATGTTTTAAATATTGGCTGCACAGTTAAAGCCTCCCTTCCTCCAATCTCTTTCTATTTCTTCTTGCAGTCTTTAGAATCTAAAATCTTGCAATTTGTTTTTCCGATCAGTTCCATATTAGTTTTTGTTCATTCTATTTATGTTTGTATTTTTGTTCTTGTATTTTGCCATTTGGAAGACGAGGGTGTAATTTGAACTATTTTAACCATTTTTTTAAAAAAATCCCATCTACTTTCAAGCAGAATGAATGTATGAAAAATGAAAAGGTCAAAGATATTTCATCTGGGCACAGTTGTAATGGCTGTTTGGCTCCTGGCATTTGATCATGATCTTGTATTCACAGCACTTGGTTGTATCTGAGCCAAATTACAAACATGGTGTACAAGAAGGAGAAGCTTGTAAGGTAATTCCTACTTTCCAATTCCAGTAATTAAGTTTTCCATTTTCATTTTTTTTTGGCAATTTTGTTTGAAAATTTGATTATTCCTAGGTTTTTTAATGATGGTAAGCAAAACCCTGAGCTTTCCTGGGAGAAAAATGACACGAAAAATGTCGAAAAACAGTCTCCACAATACAAGATTTCAGCACCTTTGTTGAGGCAAGAAAGCAGTAATAGTAGTGCTGGTAAAGCTAGACCAAATGGGGGTCTTAAATTTGGGAATTCTAAAGTTTTCCCAGAAAGTCATGAGCCAAAAGGAAAACAAATGCTTGACCCTGGAAGTGATATTTTCTTGCAGTGGAACAGAATTTTCCTTTTCTCTTGTTTGGTGGCACTTTTCGTCGATCCATTGTTTTTTTACCTCCCTTCAGTAGAAAATCATGAAAATTCATCATGTATGATGACTGACTTGAATTTGGGGATTATTGTGACTTGTTTTCGGACTGTTGCCGATATATTCTATGTATTGCACATATTTATAAAGTTTAGAACAGCTTATGTTTCCCCAAGCTCAAAAGTGTTTGGTAGAGGTGAACTTGTTATGGATCCAAGCAAGATTGCAAGGAGGTATTTAAAGTCGGATTTAGCCATAGATGTGATTGCAGCACTGCCTCTTCCTCAGGTACTTGAATTTTGTTTTTGAAGCTAATAGTGGCTCTGGTTTGCATGTTATTTTCTTTTTGGTTCTTGTGTCTTTGAACAACTTTTGTGAACTTTTAGTTTTGATTTTTATTTAGGAGATAAATATTATAACTACTGATCATTTTTCCTTTTGATTTTTCCTTTCCTTTTCCTATATTCTTTCATGAATTACATTTTAATAAGCCAAAATGTTTTTTTTGATGATCATATCTTGAACTGTTTATACCAACTGTAAAATGATGATTTAAGCTATGCTGCGAATATAATCTCAAAAAATTGTTGCTTTTAAAATATGGGTAGTGAAAATAAATCTAATGAGCAAAATAATATTTCTATGTTGAATGATGGTGATATGGTTGGTTAGATTATTGAGGCAATGGAAATGAAAATGTATAAGGAATTTGTCTTTTTCTTGTTTAATTATAAAGGAAACAGAATAAATATGAAGTATATAACAAATAGAATGGAAAGTTTGTCAATTTTCCCTGTCAGTTCCCTATTCCTCTTGAATCTCAGAAAAAAGATCCTCGAGGAAATATCACAAAAATCACCAAGCATGTGTTATATTTTATTTGAAGATCAATTACAAATAAATCTCCCAACCAATAAGACGAGGCAGGCAGTTTCTATTTCCGAGTTCTGTAAGCAAAACTGATGTTTCTAAAGTTCAGTTACAGTTGAATTACTTCTATATATCTCAAGTTCCAAGTTCAATTGTTACAAGGCTGTTTGCATGGATGACTGTTATAAATGTGATCATAAATTCTGCAGAATAACTAATGGATCTATTCTTTGGCAGATCCTCATATGGTTTATTATACCCGCAATTAAAAGCTCCCATGCTGATCACACCAATAATGCTATTGTACTAATAGTCCTGCTCCAGTATATTCCAAGATTATATCTTATTTTTCCGCTGAGTTCGCAGCTCATCAAAGCTACAGGAGTCGTCACAAAGACAGCCTGGGCAGGGGCTGCATATAATCTAATACTGTACATGCTAGCTAGTCATGTGTGTAACATCTTTTATTTCACTTGCATTTTGCCCTTACATCTTCTCTTAAATTTTGACCACTTCTTAATATATAGATGGCTAGAAAGTTGAGTCTACAATTAAGTAAGACCGTGTTTTTTTAACTTATCTCAATAAGGTGATATAATCAGTCCGTACATCCTTGACAAATCAAATAAAAAAAGCCTTGATTCCAATGAATCATTAGTCTTTGATTGAGCCTCTGCTTTTTCAGGTCTTAGGGGCATCATGGTACTTATTGTCGATTGAACGACACGCGACCTGCTGGAAATCAGCCTGCCGAAAGGAACATATCCCTGTGAGATGCTCTCTTAAGTTCTTGGATTGTGGTACTTTTGACGATGATGACAGAAGGACATGGGCAAATAGTACTGGTGTCTTTAGTAAATGTACACCTGACAACGCTCTTGATTTCAATTATGGGATATTTGAAAATGCAGTTGGGAACAACGTCGTCTCCTCAGAGTTTCTTGAGAAGTACTTTTATTGTCTATGGTGGGGCTTACAAAACTTAAGGTATTAAACTTCTAATGGTATGTTAGAATTCTCATGTTTCAATGATACAAGTTACCAGGGAACTCTTATTGTCCTATGTTTTGAGTACGGGGTACCATTGTCCCAAATCATGGTACAAGAACTAGAGTCTATCATAGGTAGTGTTCCTCGTACCTGATTTCGATCAGTGTTCTTGGTAACCATGATAACCTCCAAAAGAAGCCTCAATGAAGTCTATAAGATAAAAGACTGCATATCACTATTACAAAATTTTAAGCAATTATCAAAGAGAGAGTTGGCTGAAAAGTAGGTAATAAATCCCAATGAACTTGAGCCTCAGAAGCTATAGAGTTATCTATCATGTTTCATTTCCTATACCCTTCTTAAAATAAGAGTAGAACTCAACAAACAAAGATAGATTAACAGTAAAGAGTCTCTCTCTACTTCACATCATATAGAGTACATAACATTAAATTGTTCAACAGAGCTGTAGCCTGTTGATACCATTGATACCATACTATTGATACCATATCCATAAAATGCTGAAAAAGATAGAATTTTGTTGCCTATTGAATCCTTAAACATGCCTCAATATTGAATACCAAAACATCGGAAGTAGGAGCAAGCCATTTGGTCCAAGAACCTTTCGCACTAGGTTAATGAGAGATGTACTTATCAATGATTGTAATTTCTAGGAAAATTTGTAGTTATGACTTGTTAGCATTGCGTGTTAAATTCATGATTCAGTCTTTCAATAACCAGGAAGGCTCTTTGGACGCTCTATTTGGAATCTTATTCTTAACTTTGGTTGCATAGATTTTGACTTATCTTTTTTCTTGTGTCAATCTTGCAGTTCATATGGCCAGAGTCTGAACACAAGCACTTTTATAGGAGAAACCTCATTTGCCATACTCATTGCCATCTTGGGACTCGTTTTATTTGCCCATTTAATTGGAAACATGCAGGTATGCACAAATATTTACTTTTTTTCTATTTTTTCTTTATCAAAGACTTATATTTAGTATCAACTGAAATTTGTGTATTAGTTACTTTTGTCTTCTCTTCGAAAGGATAAAATACATAGTTCTTTAGTTGACCTTGATCGTTAAGCTTTATTATATTTCTTATCTTCATTAATATGTGAAAGATATCCTCAAATCATTGGTAGTTTGAATCCATATTGTGATTCCAGTATTCAAATACTTGTTGTGCTCTCCTATATGCTAAAGCACGACCGAGGTGTGTGTATACGTTTGTTTGTTTTGTTTTTTCATGTTATTTTATTTTTATTTTTATTTTGGGGGGTGGGGGTATTAGGTAGACTTTTCAAGAGTTTTTCTATATCCAAATCATATGTTCTTTCATAGTCAATTCTTCATCCTACTTGTTTCAATTGGCCAAATATATTATTATCCTACCACAAGAATTACTCTTCACTTGCATAGGCACAGACTTCACTGGAATGTCACTTTAAATTGATGACCTTTTGCTGATAACCCTTTCTTGGAATTTATAAAGATGGTGTGTTTTTGTTTATAATTACTGAGAGAGAGTGAATATTTCATTTAAAGTGGTTAATCAAGTATTGAAATGTCCTATCTTCAAGAATTACGGATAATAATCAATCAACCAGCATGATGATGAATAAATTAAAAAGGAAGTATCCAAGTGTGCCATAAATATCAAAAGCCTTGGCACATTCTCTTTCTATTATATGACATGGAATACTGACCCATAAATATCAGAAGCCTTTATCGGGCTTGGGTGTTCATAAATAAGCAATCCACAATGTATGGTTATAAATCTGCCAATGTAACCTGTGGTTTGGAATATACTCAGATATCGAATCTATCAAAAAAAAGAAAAGATGGACACAATCAACACATTTATCGAAATCACCGCTTATATACCCGATATTGGCCATAATTCACAAGAATATTCTATAGTCTTATTAAGAAGGGGAAGGTTTAAGGATTTACCTGATAAGAGAAAAAGTTGAGAATTTTCCAATCAAAATATTTTCTATGTGGATTTTTTTTTCATAGACATAATATCACCCTTTCCTAGATAATTATTGATAGGAATATGGAACAAAACTTTTTGGTTCTTAAAAAGAAATAGTTCAAGAAGGTTCAATTGTCCGAAATGAATTTCCGATCCAGAGTATGCTCCTATCCACCGACTAAGTAAATAATTATTAAGAACGAAGTAATCCTTTAATTAAATATTTAAATGAAAGTCCCCTTTTTGAGAAAGAAGAATATGAATGAAAAAAGAAAATAGAAAGAATTTAATTGCACTACAAAAAGAGATCTTTGGTCCATATCCGGTGTGGGCGTTACAGCATTGAGAGGACCTTTCCCTAGTATGAGAGAAGCTAGAAGGACGCACCTCTGGTATACCAGTTATCGTGCCCACGGTAAATGTTGGGTAGCCAAGTGCGAAGCGGATAACATTTCATAAAAAGAGTCTCATTTGCCAAAAAAAAATATATTGTTACACATAAGAGTCATTTTATATCAATGAGATTGAGACTTAGATCTGTGGAACGAAAGGAGTATTAAGTATGTTTCATTACTCAATAAAATGAAAGCAAGTTTAAAGTCAATGTGCTTCTCAGAAAAGGCATGATTTTTGCCTAAATTTTTTTGACTACCTATTATCCCTTTTGGTCATTATTGTTAGACCATTGGATGAATCATTACAATTGTTCAACATATTCTTTCAAAGGAATATATCTCTAATATTTAAAATACATTTTCAAATGAATGTATCTCTTTAAAATAATATGTATCTCTTCAAAAGGGTAATTGAAAACCTATAAATAGATTGTAAATTCACTCAAGTTTGGTACTTCAAATCATCCCAAATCCTTCTCAAGTTCTTAGAAAAAATATCATTCTAATATTATTTTTCATGCTATAATTTTCTTCTCATTTATAGTTTTGCACTAGATTTGTTTTTACACAACAAATTCTAGTACATAGTAAAATTTGGGCATCTTGCTGGTCGTTTTCACGATCAATATATGTGTGCAAGTATACATGGCCAACAAGTAATAAATAGTAAGTTGAGTATATCGTTCCTACTGAGAATTATCTAACAAAAATTACTAAGCACTAACCCGTAACCAACTCAATCTTATTTAAACTAATGATTTAATATTTTGAATTAAAAATACGTAATGAAACTAGTACTAAATACCCATCGAATGAAACTAGATAAAGAATACTTGAAGACTACAATTTCACCTATTGTTTCATTTAAATCAATACACTTCCCGTTAAGCTAAATTAATTATACCGGATTGTTAATCAAGAACACGAAGGCTTATCTCTCGATGCACCATACCCATATCACACTAAATCCACAGCTGATAGAATGAATGTGAACACCCTAATTAACTAACCCACTATATCTCTATGTGAATTACAATTAAAGAGGGTTTAAGCACAAGTTCTTATCGGATTACATGCGGTGCGTCGGTATATCTCTATCCTAGGCACGAATCATGAATTCCATCGCCATGTAAAAGTCACAAACACATACTATTATGATCAGATCTAAACCCATAATACGTCTCTCAATTTCATATGGATTATTACGGTAATTAATGGCCAAGCAATTAAATACAAATCATAATAAACAATCCAATAACAATTAATAAGTCTAACAAGGAAGCATATCAAAATAAATTACTCATTTAGATCCATTGTAATCTCAAAATGGAGCTTAGCTCATCATATAATCAAAATCTATAATCCACAATTGTTGATAAATTGAAAAATACAAATAGAAGTAAAGAGAAATTAGGGATTGAAGAATGCAAATATGATCTTTCTTGCTCCTCCTTGAATCTTCAATGATCTTCCAAATTCTTCAATCTTCAACTCTAATCTAGTCTAGGGTTCTAATCTAAGAAAGAAATTAAATATGGAATATACAAGAGATCTATTCGAAAGAGGGATTTATTAGGTCTAGCTATCCCCTGATGTCTGCAAATATGCCTAAATATATACTAAATCTCGACCCCTTGCTCAAGCTACAATCCAATTGGACAATTAAAATGAAAGTCAAATTGCTGGTCAGACAGGGACCGGAGCGGCCGCACAGCCCAGAAGGTCAAATTGGGTGCGGCCGCGCTACAGGATATCCGTGGCAAGCTTCTGGCGTGGCCGCGTAGCCCCATGTGATTTTAGGGCGCGACCGCACTATAACTCAGTCTGCTGCTTCACTTCCTTCCGAGTCTTGATCACTGTAGCCTCCATATCCATTCTCATCCACTTTAAGCTAGTTTTCCATCCTTTTGACTGCAAATACCACCGAAGGAGTTCCCGAGCATGAGTTTTACAAAATGGAAAAAAATGCTAGATTAGGCAACAATTGCAGTTAGTTGATATCGGATAAGTAGGTATAGAACTTACTTATCAAATACCCTCAAACTTACAACGTTGTTTGCCCTCAAGCAACAAAACAGAAAGAAAAGGAATAAAACAAACTATGCAATAAACACCTACATGCCTAAGAATCCAAACACCAGTAAGTATAAAACCTAAATGAGATGCCTCGGAGAAACCACAATGATCATTAAACAGAGTATCCAACCAAGAACAGGTCACTCAGTTATATCACTTTGCAAATCAAAATCTGTTATTACCGATGTAGCTTAGCAACCATAAAATTTACTACAGACCTCGCATAATATGTTTCTCAGTGGGAAAAATGCAGATTTAACTCAAGAATCTCAGCAAACAATCAAACCTATTTGACCAAGACTACGCATCAACTAAGTTAAGAGTCAACAAGGGATTTATTATGCTTTTATTTACTCACGAGGGCGATATTCGTATTTTCCCGTGTTTACACCTGGCTGAGCAATACCTAGCTCTGTTAGGCTTTTTAGTGATACCCGTGTAGTGAGCTTCCGACCAACGACCACCAAACCAGACAGCTTTAGGGCGCTGGATGTAGAGACACCCTAAGGGCTTACTTACTCAAATATCTAAGGCTACAGAACTAAGCTAGCCAAGCATTTATTCACAGACTATTATATTTTTTGTTTATTTATTTATTATTATTATTTTTATAATAGCATGTATACCCCATGTTTTTCCCTCCAAACTTAAGCTTTAGCATCATCTTAGTCATTACTAACTGTTTTACTAAATTTCTGTCATTAAAACACAACTTTCCCACCAGAAGACAATTATGCGACCATTTAGACTAAGCAAATCATAATGGTTACTCTAAAGTGCTATCCAAATACATCAGTTTCAAACAGATTAAATTGACATCATGCTATAACATTATGACCAAGCCTAAGTTATCAACATTATTAAACAACCAAGCAGTTCCAATTTCATCATAGGCCATTATGGATTTCAAACAAACTAGATGCTAGGGTTCACGTAATATGATCTATCTAAACACAATGCACCAAAATAAGCAAATATTTTTGGGATTTTTGATTATTTACCTTTTTTCTTTTTTATTATAAATATGAAGCAAATGAAATGACAAAGATTAAATAAACTAACTAAAATGCAACTATATGAACTAAATTACATGCAAGTTGCAACTATACTAATTAATGCAAATGAACCAATACCCCAAACTTTAAAATAAACAATGTCCTCATTGGAAGGTAAAGGTAAAAAGGAACTCCCCTAAGTGGCATCGCCATCTCCATCCGCCTCATCTTGCTTAGGTGGAGTGTCTGGAGGTGGATAAGTGTTGTATGTACCAAAGATAGGAAAATGAGCCTCCGTGCCAAGCTATGCGAATGCACAAGAAAGTGCCCCTGAAAACTCAGTGGTGTACGTCGTGAAGTCCATGTGCATAGCATCCATTCGCCGTTGAAGGCGACGTATCTCTCTGTCCTGCTTGGCATGGTGAGGATGCGAGGCCTCCACGGGCTGTGGCTCTACCTCTTCTTCTTCTTCGCCCTCCTCTTGTCCTGGCAAGATGAAGCCAAGGCCTCGAGGATGTGATGGAGCACCTTCCCATACTTTATATTTCTTGATAACTGCTTGATCAATGTCACCCATTGACAGTTGTAAAGACTCATTATCCCACTCCATATCGGCCTTAGCACATAAGCGTGTAATAATTGAGGCAAGTGGGATGCCACCCGATGTGTTTCCTCGCAGATAGCGCTGAATCGACTGGTGGATGTCATAGCCCACATCAACTAATTTTCCATTTACAATGCCATATAATAGAATTGCTCGTTCTATAGTGAGATCAATTTGATGACGAGTCGGCATCAGATTGGCACATATAAAGTTGTACCATGCCTTCCCGTAGAGAATTAGTGTAGTATGCGGAAAATGAAGCCTCTGAGTGGTCCCTTGCCTTGTAACCCACTTCGTTCCTGGCTTACATAACTCCTCAACAATTCTGTCTAACTCCCCGTCTCGCATGTCATCTACCCAGGCAGTATCATTATGATGGGCAAGTGGAATAGCTCATTGATACTTTATCTGGGGTACGAAACCTGCTTTTCTCGCACAAATGCTATACCATTCTGATTTTCCCTTGCATTAGAATAAAACTCCCGGATAACTGCCATAGGGGTTGCCAAAGGAGTTTCCACAAACAGCGCCCAGCCTTTCCTTCTAATCATTTCCTTTAGCTGCCCATCATCGTTGTCGGGTTTCAAACCCCTCTCCGGCACAAAATTCTTGTTCACCAATACATCGGAATAGTAGCATTGTGCCTGGAGATTCACAAACTTATTGATGTCCAATACATCGAGACTGCTTTCTGCACCATCATCGCTGCTACTAGATGAAGAAGATGGAGTTCGAACTCTCTTCGGCATAGTTGCAGAGTTGGGACTTGAAGTTAATTTTTTGTGTATGCTTTCTCCCAAATTGAGTAATTGAATCCCAAGACTCACTCGATCCTTTTATCAAGCAGATGCTATGCAAACCTCCAAACTTTGCCTTTCCTGTGTTCTGAATGAATGCTTGGTTGGAGACAGAGTATAGCTAGGGTTTATATAGGAGAGAGAGTAGAAGTTGAATGGGAGATGGACCGAGGAATTTAGATGTTGAAAACGAAAGGGAAAGGGTTTTGAGTTCTGTTCGTATAAGGGGAGAAAGAGCTCTTGCCATTGCCGAGTTTGATATGGACTGGACTGAAGTGGACTTAATGTTGGTGTTTTTATTTTAAAAAACTGGAAACAGGTCGAGGCGCGGCCGCTGCAGATTTGGCTCGGGCTCTCCATCAGTTATAGAATCCATGTCATAAAGCCAAATGTTTTGAGGACAGTTGTTCAAGGCTTTGAACATGTGTTCCATTTGGTTCTCAAGATTATGAATTGACGTCTCTTGATCAATCCTTCTCTCCTCATTTGACGCTATGAACTTGGACCACAGCTCCGCCAATTTTGAATTTTCTGTTTCAGTTTCGGAATCCATGTATTGAGGACCATTGGTTGAGACATTGATGAGTTGTTCCATCTGATTCTTAAAATTTTGACACGATATTTCCTGACTCATCATCATCTTCTCTTGATTTGCTATGATCTTAGACATGAATTCCTCCAACTTTGAATTTTCTTCCGCATTGGAGGTGGAACTGACAATTTAGGTGCATATGTTGGATATGGAGCATAGAATTGATCTTATTGATTATAGCTCCATGAAGAATCTGGGTGATAGCCCCAACCTTGATAGTTGTTAGGATATGCATACTGGTTGAGGTAGTTACCACCATAATGTACCGGCCTAAAACTGATGGTGCATTGATGACTCGGATGATTACCAACACAATAATTACAAACAACTGCCATCCTTAGAATACATTGGGCTGCAAGAACATCCAATCTCTTCGAAAGTGTTTCAAGTTGTGCTGACAATGCAGAAATTACATTAACTCTATCAATCTATGTTTCCCTTGGTTGAGTCATACTCGAATATGGCCATTGATAATTGAATTCAGTCATGGTACCTGAAAAGAGAGAGAAATAGGAAGACTGCAAATCTGATCTCTCTTGCTTCTCCTTGAATCTTCAATGATCTTCCAAATGCTTCAACCTTCAACTCTAATCTAATTTAATATAAGAAAGAAATTAAAGATGGAATATATAAGAGATCTATCCCAAAGAGGGATTTATTAGGTCTAGATATCCTCTGATGTCTGCAAATATGCCTAAATATATACTAAATCTTGACCCCTTACTCAAGCTACAATCCAATTGGACAATTAAAATGAAAGTCAAATTGCTGGTCAGACAGGGACCGCGCGGCCGCGCGGCCCAGAAGGTCAAATTGGGCGCGGCCGCGCTACAGGGTATTTGTGGCAGGCTAATAGCGCGACCGTGCTGTCCCATAGTGCTTTTAGGGCTCGGTCGTGCTATAGCTCAGTTATGCATACTGCCTGCTGCTGCTTCATTTCCTTTCGAGTCTTGATCACTTTAGCCTCCATCACATCCATTCCCATCCACTTTAAGCTAGTTTTCCATCCTTTTGACTGCAAATACCACCGAAGGAGTTTCCCTAGCATGAGTCCAACAAAATGGAAAGAATTGCATGAAAAGTTACTATGAAATGCAAGATTAGGCAACAATTGCAGTTAGTTGATACCGGATAAGTAGGTAGTAGGTATAGAACCTACTTATCACACCTTATATCTTGGGAGACTAATTCGTTGTAACCATGTGTAGCAAAAGTAAGAGGCGAATATAGTCTTAAGGAAAGAGTGGTCAACCATTCGATTCAGACGGTAATATTGTTGTTATACATCAAACTACGAAGCAGGTTACAACAATCTTAAGACTAACTATTAACAATGGAGGACAACAATGCAAAAAGTAGCTTGAATCAAATTGACAAACTCGAGAAGTTTGATGAATTATTCTTCAGACGTTGGAAGAGAAAAATGTATTTTTGCTTAATGACACTAAAACTCTCTCAAGTGCTGAATGAAGAGAAAATGGAAGAAAAAGAAAATGAGACACTAGAAGAAATAAAGACTCGAATAAAATGGGAACAAGATGACTTCATGTGTAAAGGGTACATTCTAAATGTGTTACCCAATTCATTGTACGATTTGTATGAAGCCAAGTTCATGGAAAATACAACAAGAGAATTATGGGAGGATCTCGACAACAAGTACAAAATTGAGGACGCCGAAAATAAAAAATTTCTAGTAAGTTCATTATTTAATTATCAAATGATAGATAACAAATTTGTTATATTGCAAGTACATTGAACTTCAAATTATTATAAATCAAATTGTTTCAGAAGTCCACAGTTTTGACGAAGGGTTTTAAGTTTCGACAATCATTTCAAAGTTACCATTTTCGAGGAAAGATTATCGAAATAATTTGAAACAAAAGAAAAATGCAATGACTATATAACAACTTATTAAATTTCTCCAAGTTGAAGAGAATTTTAGGAACTTGGATAAATTGAAAATAGAAACCAAAAATGCTAAAACTCTCGTCATAAAAAATGCATCTAAACCAAGGGTCAACAACAAAAGAAAGCGTGGTGGTCAAGATAACAGTTTCGAAAATAAAAAACCGAAAGGTTCTTGTTGGAAGTGTGGTAAGCCAAGACACTTCAAGAAACAATGTATTTTGTACTTGAAGCAAAGGCAAAAAAAGAATGACCAAGTAAATATGGTAGACAATGAAGATATTGATGCTATAGTTATGGAGACTAACATGATTGGAAATGACATGGAATGGTGGATTGATTCTGAAGCAATCAAGCATATTGTCAGGAATAAAGCAATGTTTAAAGCCTATGAATCTATGAAGGATAGTCAAGAACTATTCATGGGAAATTCATAACTGCAAAAGTGATGGGCGAAGGCAAGGTAGTTCTCAAGTTATTATCCGTGAAGACAATCACTCTTAATGATATTCTTCATGTTCCAAGGAAAAACCTTGTATCTGCTAGTCTTTTAAACAAACATGGAATAAAAGTCTTGTTTGACGCTAATTATATTATATTGTCCAAGGGTGGCATGTATGTCGGAAAATGATATGAATCTGATGGCATGTACAAACTAAATGTTATTAATGAAAATTCATCTTTTGCTTATATGGTTTCTACTTTTGATGTTTGACATGCTAGATTTGGACATGTAAATTATAAAAGTATTCGTAGCAAGAGTAATCTTAGTTTAATTCCTAAGATTAATTTTTGTGATTTAGTATGTGTTAAGTCTAAATTGCAAAGAAGTCTTTTAAAAAGTAGAAAGAAAATTCTCAATTATTAGAATTAATTCATTCTGATATTTGTGAATTTGAGGGCATATTAACTAGGAGAGGTAAAATATATTTTATAACATTTATAGTTAATTGCTCTAGATACACTAAAGTTTATTTGTGACACCCCCAAATCTGGGTACTTCATTCTTACATGATTTGGTACTCACTATCAAAATATTCATTTCTAACTACCCAATTTAATTAAAATTTAAGCAATAAATCTTCCCATTAAAGGGTTACATAGTTTGAACCAATAAATCTCAGGTTATCTAACCTTAAAACATTCATCAAATGCGGAAAAATAATTAATTACATCTCATAATTTTAAAAAAAAACTAAGTCTGAAAACATAATTCTCAACAATTAACAAGTCCTCAACACTTGTTCATTTTACCTTTTTCTTTATTGGTGGTTGACTCATCAACCTTCTCTACTTTCGCTGCAATGGTTATATATATGCAAGAGTGAACAAAACAAATGCTCACTTGAAAAGACACAATAACTGGCAATGAATAAACTTAATTGAATTGAATAACATTTCTTAATATCGATAATCAAGAATTGATACTGAAAACTATCTGAGGGTCACAAGACCATGAACTATGTCTACGGTTATAAATATTTTTTCAACTTAAACCTAAACAGTCATTAAACTATAGGGACTCCCGTACTTAGGGTGATCAACCCTTCGTACCATGTATGCACAAATATCTAAACGCTTCCGCGTAAATAATCCCCTATAATAGGGTTCATCTCAGTTTTAATATACAAGTCCGCACCAAAGTAAGTTTGGTTTGGATAAGTTTCACGGGTAATTTAGAGTTCAACGAACATTAATTACGAAATAGTTGAATCAAAAGTGTAATGACAATGCAAAGGTTCAATAACAACGTAATACAAGGTAGTTATGAACCATAAATGAATATTGTATTGCATCAAAGTCATGCTTTAAGAATAAAGTTCAAAGCATTGTAAGGATTTAATCAACCTTGCTTGAACAAAAATGTTAAGCTAAGGTTATACTTTCTAATAAGGAAACAGAATTAAGAACTTTGCTCAATAGAATTCAAAAAATTTATAAACAAAACAGATTAACAAACTAGCATAATTATCAACAAGGTAGGATAAGCTCAAATTTAGCTTAGTGTTCGGAATCTTGCTCAACTCCATAATAAATTCAAGAAACTTGCGTAATGTAAGAGTAAGGATAGAAGACATGCATAAGTATAACAAAATAACGGTGAAAAGAAAACCTGCATAATAAAGTAGCAAAGGTTAGGGAACTTGCCTCGTGTGTCAGCTACACAATTATAACTCACGCTTCTCGAACACCCTAAATATTTCAGTAACATCATAACACAACTTTAGCCATATAATATTAATTTCATAGATTCAACTTCCACTTTTATATAACTTATCAACCCAACTTGAATTCTGATTTCTTAAATCGATAAAACTTAACCAACCTAAAGTTATTTCTTAGTCAACGATTCAACTTCATTAATCACATATTAAAGCTTTACAATAATAGCTTAAAAGTATAATTTATAAATTTTCACAACTTGAAATCATCAATTACACATGTTATAATATCTTGATATAAGCCTAACAGATTGTCATGAACTTTAAATTAGATTAGACTAAGTTTAAGTGATTGAACAATACAACTCATAACTGTCTATGTTCTGGGTCTGGCGCAGCTGTGCTGCTCTAAGCCTTGGGACAGGCGCAACTGCGTTACAGCACAGCTACGCCTGTTTCTGCTTTTGACACCAGCGCAGCTGCGCAGACAGAAACTACGCAGACTATTTTTTCGGCTCTGTTCAAACCCAACTCACGAATGTCACTATTTAAACAACAAGTTGAATACACAAAAATCACATAAACTTCATATAAACGTTACCCAGCATGTATATATTGATTTAAAACATCAAAACAACAACAACAATCGAATTAAATTCTTTAAATTTCATATTTTTGCAAAAACTCTATTTTTAGACATCCTTAGCAAAAGTAATCACTGAAAATTCGTTATTACACCAAAACAATCCGTTTAAACTACTTTGTTTTCGTTTCTTCATGAGTTAACACATTCAAGAATCAATTTACGGTTTATCATACGAATTAAACATCAATTTTAACATCACTTACGCCATATTCACACACACACACACACACACACACACATATATATATATATATATATATATATTTCACTCTAAACTTACTGTAATATGATTTTCTCCATATATATCATATTCACATGAATTAAACCACACTAAATCATATACAAATTATATAAAAACAGTTTATGCAAACAAATTAACATATACAAACCATATATTCGACATTTATCATCAAAACCAATTTATAGAGAAATAAAATAACTTTTTTCAATGAAAAACATAAACACATAATTAAAAATTGGATTACTACCTTCAAATTCTGGTTTAACTAACAAAGATGATTAGCTAGCTTCTTTGATTTCTCAAATTCCTTCAAACTCACAGACTTCTCACTTTCTCTCAAGCTTTCTCTTTTCTTTCTTTGTTTTTCTTTTCTCTCTCCATACAATACCTAACTTATAAAACTGATATATACATATAATATATATTATTACGTAATATAAAAACTGACAAAACATATAATACCCATTATTAATTCTTTGTCAGTTATTTTTTTTTAAATTCAAAAGCCGCTAAGGCTTGTTTAGGCAAAACAGAATCAAATTAAAGACTTAAAAGCTTTAAGTCTTGTTTGGCAAAACTACATTAAAACCTCTTTTAAATTTATTTTAATAAATCACTTATTATATAGTTTAATGATCACACTTTATTTAGTTAAATTCTAATATTCAAATTTAACTAAAGTTAACATCAACTTATTAAATCATATAGCCACATAAATCAAATTGCTCCATAAATCAAATAATTATAAAATTATAATTTCAATATAAATTATAATTTTATCTAACAAATTAATAACTCTCTAGTTTAATTATTAAATTAAATTAGAATACTACCATTATGTAATATGATGATAAATTTAACAATTCATTCATTTAATCATTATCAACTCTCTAATTTAATTATTAAATTAAATCAGAAATATTAATTCATCACTCGTTTAATTTGATTCACTTCAACATACAAAATTACCAAATATCAACTTAATTAACATATTACACTTAATCAAGTTAATTCCTCCCAACTCATGAATTATTTATTTAATTAATAAATAATCAAATTAAACAAATATTTATTTAACAATAAGCACGTCAACTAAAATATTTATTTAATTCAATAAATATTTTAAATTACATATACAAATTCTGGATTGTTACATTATTTGTTAAGGATTAAAGATGAGGCTTTAGAAAAATTTAAAATCTACAAGGCTGAAGATCAATTAAAGATCAATTAGATCGAATAATTAAAATTCTTTGACCAGATAGAGGAGGGGAATACTCATCTTATAATGATTTTTTTAAGAATTATGGTATAATTCATCAAACTACAATCCCTTATAGTCCTCAACAAAATGGAGTGGTTGAACGGAAAAATAGGACACTTGAAGAAATGATTAATACATTACTTCTTATTTCTGGTTTGCCTAAAATTTATGGCGGGAAGCATTAATGATTGCTCGTTATATACTTAATCGTATACCCATAAGAAAACTCACATTACACCTTATGAATTATGAAAAAAGAGAATCACAGATTCTGTTAGTGTCGGGTAAAATCTAATTACGCACAGCACGCAAGTATACGTGGTCAATAAGAAATATAATAGTAAGTAAAGTATTGTTCCCCCAAAGACTTCAAATAGAAATCAACCCACACAATTACCAATTTCTTATTACTCCTAATTTTATTAAACTAATCAATTTTCAGTTTGTAACTAAAGTATAATAAATATTCAAATCACCAAACAATCAACAAACCCTAAAAATTGAATTTTCAAACAAATAAAGGAGAATTAGGCTTCCGACTTCACTCTAAGCATCACTCTGATTATTACACATTTACTTCAGTTTAACTCACTATCTCAGTTTATTAATCAAGAACACGTATGTAGAACTAGCCACCTCTCGATGTACTAATACCGTATTAACTCAAATCCACAATTTAGATAGAAACAAATTAAACACCTTAATCAACTAACTCACTATATCTCTATGTGAATTACAATTAAAGAAGGTTTAAGATCAAGTTCTTTATCCGATTACATGCGATGTCAAGCATATCTCTACCCTAACATTCATCAAGATTTTGTTCATTCACAAAATTCAAGAACACATGCTATATTAATTAAGTCTAGATTCATATTTCATCTTTCGAATTCATACAAGTCCACATAAAATTGTTGATCAGGCAATTCATAAATTCAAGCTCAAATTAATATAGATAAATTGAATAATAGCTTATTAAACTGAAAATCAAAAATTACATAATCATCGTTCCACTTAAAGATCTGTCATAAGCCTAATAAGTAATTTAGTTCATAACTAAAGAATTAAATACTGAATAAATAAAAGAAATCATCATTCCGATTACACCAATTAAAATTAAAGAAGAATAGTAATACACCATCCTTCTCGCCCTTCAAATCTGCAATCTTCGTGAAATTACTCTTCTTCGTTCCTCCAAGCTCTTGCTTTCAAATCTCGTTCTCTAAGTGTGTTAGAATGTCTCTCCTGTTTTTTTTCCCAACACTCAGCCTAAAATTGCCTCACTTCAGCTCCACACTAATTCTAATCCATCTCCAACTCATCACATAGGAATTCTAATGGGAATCCAACTTCTAATCAAACCAAACAAGTCTTTAGTCAAAGACTCCCAAATGCATAAACTAATCTCCTTGACACACTCCTAATATAAGCATATTACATAAGGAAATTATATCCCCCAACAACACCCATCTTCCAGCACATAACAAAAAAAATCAATCAGATCCTGTCCCGTAACGGCGCGCCCCGCGCCATGTTTAGCTCTAAGACAGCGCGGCCCGCGCTACTCGACCAGTGACTTGCCCACGACCTAGCGCGCCCCGCGCCACTATACTCAGCATCATGGTGTGCCCCGCGCTGGTCATGCAGAATGTCAATAATTGCTTGAATTTCTTCCCAATGCTAGCATCTTGATAAGCTCATTGAATATCCTACTACAAGCACAAAATCCATCAAAAGTAACATGAAGTAATCAAAAACTAACAATATAACAAGCTAAATGAATATAAATCATAGGTTAAAAACCTACTCATCAGTTAGCTAAAATATAACTTGAGTGTAGAGATGTTGAGTTCTTTGAGAATTGATTCTTTAGGAAAAGGTCAAGAGAAGACACTGATAAAGAGAATCAAGGAACAATTCATCATGAAACAAATGATGATGATGAAAAATCCTATGACCCTGATTTTTACATGTACCTAGTAGAAGGAAACGGGGATAATATTGTTTCTTCTAGTGTTTTGCGACTGTGCATGATTCTAGTGATAGAGATCCATTGACTTTTAGAGAAGCTATGTCCTCTCAAGATTAAAGTTTTTGGCAAGAAGTCATTAATGATGAAATGGATTTTATCATGGGTAACAAGAATTGAGTTTTTGTGGATTTATTTACCTTCTGGTTGTAAACTCATTGGCTGTAAATGGATCTTTAAAAGGAAAAGAAAATCGGATGGATCCATGGATAAGTATAAAGCTAGACTGGTAGCGAAATATTTTAAGCAAAAAGAAGGAATTGATTACTTTGATACATATGCTCCAATTGCAAGAATTAGTACCATTAGGTTATTAATTGCATTAGCATCATTTCATAAACTTGTTATACACCAAATGGATGATAAAACTATTTTTCTAAATGGTGATTTAGAAGAGAGAGTTTATATGGAACAACCAGAAGAGTTTGTTTTGAAAGGTCAAGAAAGAAAAGTTTGTAAACTTATTAAATCTTTATATGGCCTAAAACAAGCACTTAAGTAGTGACATGAAAATTTTGACCAAAAGATTGTTTCCAATGGATTTAAAATAAATGAATCGGATAAATGTGTTTATTCATAGTTTAGTAAAGATTTTGGTGTTATAATTTATTTATATGTTGATGATATGCTTATTTTTGGTACCAGTGAAAACGTAGTATTAAAAACTATAGCATTCTTGTTTGCTACCTTTTATATGAAAGATATAGGGGAGGCTAATGTAATTTTAGGTATTAAAATTGTGCGGTGTCAGGATACCATTTCTTTAACTCAGTCTCATTATATTGAGAAGTTAAAGAAGTTTAATCACGAGAATTGAAAGATAGCTTCTACCTCATATGATCATACTGTTAAGGTATTTATAAATAAAAGGTATAACATATCTCTGTTAGAGTATGCAAGTATAATAATTAGTCTAATGTATGCAATGCAGTGAACTAGATCTGATATAACATTTACGGTTGGAGTATTGAGTAGATTTACTCATAATCCAGGTCAAGTTCATTGGGATGCAGTATCAAGGATACTTAAATATCTTAAAGGCACAATGAACTATGCATTATGCTATACAGGATACCTAGCTGTGGTTGAAGGGTACACGGATGCAAATTGGATAACATATTCGAATGAAATAAAGTCTTCAAGTGGATGAATATTCACTTTAGAAGGATGAGCAATTTCTTGGGGTTTCAAGAAACAAACCTTGATAACACATTCAACTATGGAATCTGAGTTTGTTGCATTATCAGTTGTTGTAAAAGAAGTCGAATGACTTAAGAATTTATTATTTGAAATACCACTTTGGCCCAAGCCAATGACAGCTATCTCAATATATTGTGATAATGAGGTAACATTATCCCGGTCTTATAATAAGGTTTATAACGGGAAGTCTAGATTTATAAGTTTAAGACATAGTTATGCAAGGGAGCAAATCAATAAAGGGGTTGTTACATTTTAACTATGTCAAGTCAAAGAGAAATTTGGCGGATCCTTTTACAAAAGACCTAGTCAAGGACGTAATATGTAAGACTTTCAAGGAAATGGGTTTAAAGCCTTTGAATGAGACGTAACCTATAAGTGAAACCCAACTAAATACTAGAGTAACATCTAATATATTAGTTCAATGAAAAAATACTTATAGTAATAACCAATTATATACACTAGACAAGTATGTAAAAGAAATTCTTCAAAACCATCTCAAATTTAGTGTATGCTTGTATGGAGAGCAAAGAGGGTAGGGTAAACCTTTAATGATCTATATTCGGTTTAGAGGATGCGGGTCATACAAGTGTATCTAATTAGATGCACCTATATAAGTGAGGGAAGTGGGGCCGCTTCTGACTTACGAAATCCAAGAGGTAATCATAATGACATAAATGTGTTGGGTTTCCTTAAAATATAAGAGATATAATTTGTCTGTTGAGAAATATATCACTTTAAGATTTCTTATTTCAAAATTAACGCTAAAGACACCTCTTACTTATGTATGCTATGTCTAATAAGAGAAAGAAGAAGGTCAAAGGAAAAGGATTGCAAGATTGTGAAAATAGGGGATGATTGTTAGATATTTTCAAATCTAGAAAGTATATAATAAAAATATTATATGTTGCAATTAAAACCAATAGATGTATTAGTTCAATTGGTTTGGTTTGAAAGATTATAACTCTTTGAACAAGAGGGATCTATTCGGACAAGAGATGTATCGATTCGGGCTAAGAAGCAATTGAACCAATGCAATTGTTCGAGATGAAACAATTGAATCGATGCAATGGTTCATATTGATAAGACCATTGGATGAATCATTACAATGGTTCAACATATCCTTTCAAAGGAATATATCTCTAATACTTAAAATACATTTTCAAAGGGATGTATCTTTTCAAAAGGGTACTTGGAAATCTATAAATAGATTGTAAATCTACCCAAGTTTGGTACACAATAAATTCTAGTACAAAGTAAAATTTAGGTCTGTTTTATCTAATTCGCAGTAACCCAGTGAAACAAAAGTAAAGGGTGAATATAGTCTTAAGGAAAGAGTGGTCAACCATTCAATTCAGGTGTAATATTGTTGTTCTACATCAAACTATGACAGCGGATTACAACAACTATCAACATTTATAGCATTTAGACAAAAATGAAAAACAAATCACCTTCTGATATATGTTTATGTTAACACATGAAAAAATGAATTTGATTCTCAAAGGATTAATTTAATAATCCCGGTAGATTCCTTTTTTCCTTGTTTTGACTTGCTACTGTTCTCTCTCATGTTCATGAAGAATGCTGTACTTAATATTCTAGCTGTAGAGTGTAGGCATTTCACTGTTTCGCATTTGGCATAGGCAAATTTTGTATAAATTGAGTAATCATTTAAAGATTATTCTTACTCATCCTAGTATTTCATTCCAAGTGGAGCCTGTCCTATTAAAACATTTACGTAATAGACCTCATATAGTTATTATTGTTGTTTTAGTGCAATTAGTGAGCTGTCTAATATGGAGGAAAATTACTTGTTTCAGACGGATGTACTTATTTTTTTAGAGTAGTTTTATTAGATTGCCCTTGTGCCTTTATAATATTACCTGGGTTATGCTCCTGTATTCATGCATCCTTTTGTTGAATAAATCTTCCTCGATAATTAAAAAAACAAAACAAACAAAACAAAAAAATGAAGAATTTCAGGACATGTATGCATTAATGAGCTTGAGCTGCGAAGTAGAATAGAGTTGTGTTTCTTCCTATTAAAGTAAAGAAGCAAGCAACACTTTCACATTTCGAGGTTTAAAGGTTCCTCTTGAGTCTTGATCTGTTTGATAGGCACGTTTTTATGGTTAATATCTCTTTTTGTTATTTTTTCTGTTAAATCTGGTTTAAAGCATTTTCTTGGAATTTTCTAAAGCTTCGAACTTGCTATTTTATTGGTATGTTGAATTATACATTCTCTGACAAATATTCATCTTAACATATATGATTAGAAGATCTTTCTTCGTCTCTAGAAGAGTTTGATATATAGTTGATTGTATGTTTCTTTCAATTTTTGGGTACATAAAATAAAACCATGCAATGTTATTCCGATGTTCATCTTTTGTAAAATTATTTAAGATTTAAGTGTTTATCCATCAGAGAGATTAATAATTTATCCCTAACAAGCATGTGTAGACCTACCTTCAATCCATCACTGTGAGGCTTGAGGAGTGGAGGCTCAAACGACGAGACACTGAGGAATGGATGAGGCATCGCCAACTCCCACAAGATTTGCAAGTACGTGTTCGTAGGTTTGTACAATACAAGTGGTTAGCTACAAGAGGTGTTGATGAAGAATCTATTTTACAAGCCTTACCTAAAGATCTTCGTCAAGACATCCAACGCCACCTATGTTTGGATCTTGTTCGACGTGTAAGCTGTTCAACAATTTTCTTTCCTCTGGTGCTTGTTATTTGCAACTTCTACATCTATTATGATCTCTAGATTTGTATAAATATATGTGCATATATATATATATATATATATATATATATATATATATATATATACATACATATAGTAAAACCTCTATATAAGAATAGCCTTGGGACCAAGTTAATTGTATTCTAATTGAGAGGTTATAATTAAATAGAGGTATTGGTACAAAACATTTTTCGAACATCCAAAATTATCAACTTTAACAAAAATAACAGTAAGAACTCCCTAAAAATTATTATTCGAAAAATATGTATATAAAGTTGTGCACATAGTATTTACAAAATATTCAATGAAAAAAACGAAAGAAAACATAAATTTTTTAGACTTTCAAACTAGAATGTGTATGCTTCCAACTCTACATAAGTGCAAAGTCTTTTATAGGTAAATGTAGTATTTTAAAATTACTATTGTCACTTATATGAATGTAACATTGATATAAATATAAGTGACAATAATACTTTCAAAAGACTATATATGAAATTATTACTATAATAGAGGTATATTTTTTTAATACGGGACTTAAAAAGTATATAACATATTACAATTTAGAGGTTATTTCTATTTAAAACTGGCCCAAGTTGGGACCAAATTTTTTATAATATAATAGAGGTTATTCTTATATAGAGTATTCCTATAGAGAGGTTTTACTGTAGTTGCATACATACATATATACTTTGTTACATCTTCTCTTACTTTAAAGAGGGTTTCTATTGCATAAGATTTGGATAATTGCCTCTGATAAGAACTGATGTTTGCGAGCTCTAATCTGTGCTATTGGCTAAAATCAGCATTGCTTACTATTAAGAAAGTGATTTCAAAGTTTTTTTATTGCTTTTTAATTGCATTTATGTGTATAATATTTCTTATGAAAAAACACAAAGCATCTTTCTAGTTTTCTTAGTATAGTTCCTGCCTCAAACCAAGATTTAACCACCACTTCACAACTACAGGTTCCCTTTTTCTCACAGATGGATGATCAGCTACTTGATGCCATTTGTGAACGTCTAGGGTCATCTTTAAGCACCCAAGGCACCTACTTAGTTCGTGAGGGTGACCCCCTCACAAAGATGCTTTTCATCATCAGAGGAAGCCTAGATAGCTCAACTACGAATGGAGGCCGAACAGGTTTCTTTAATTCAATTACTTTAAGACCAGGCGACTTTTGTGGAGAGGAACTTCTCGCGTGGGCTTTGCTTCCAAAATCAACTCTCAACTTGCCTTCTTCGACGAGGACTGTCAGAGCCCTTAACGAAGTGGAAGCATTTGCATTGCGAGCAGAGGATCTCAAGTTTGTGGCAAATCAATTCAGACGTCTCCACAGTAAGAAGCTACAACATACATTCCGTTTCTACTCTTACCATTGGAGGACATGGGCTGCTTGTTTCATTCAGGCTGCATGGCGTCGATACAAGAGGAGATTGATGGCAAAGAACCTTAGCATGAGAGAGTCGTTCTCGTTTCCTACTGATGACCAAATGTCTGACGAAACTGAACAAGAGGAAGGAGAAAAAAGTATTGGAGCGAACTCTTCTCAGGCTAAGCAGAATCTCGGAGTCACAATACTGGCTTCAAGGTTTGCTGCCAACACAAGAAGAGGGGCGCAGAAGATCAAGAATATAGAGCTGCCCAAATTGCAGAAGCCTGAAGAGCCAGACTTTTCGGCCGAGCCAGATGACTAGCTCTGATTGAGACTTCCAAACTTACAATCTTTTGCAGAAGTATACAAGTAAACCAGAGAAGGATATCAGACTAAGTCTCTCCATATAAAGGATTTGAACGTATTAGGGATGTACTTGTTGTAGTTGTATGGTAGGGAAAATATGGATTTGGATTCCAAGCGTCCAAGTCGGGCAATCAATTTAAATAGTCCTATAGAAACAAGTTACATTTGTATCGTTGAGAATTTCAATTGTAAAATATCTGTATAACAAATGTCATCCGAAATGCAACTCTCCTATATCAATGCAACTCGTATTGAATGTCTAATAGATTGCCCGTTTCTAATTGATTGGAATCGGGATCCGAAAAATATAGCTGTCTAGGAAGACTTTTTACACCCTTCTTTTAGTTGTATTTCTTCTAGCTAATTTTATCAAAAAATATTACCTACTAATGTAGTCTTTGAAAAGTTATTGAAAAAGGTGTATGGCATGTAGTCCATCAAATTGTTTCCTTCTATACTTTCTCAACGGCTCATTTGTTGTTGAAGGTTGGATAAGAAATAGTTGAGCACTTGTACAAGCACTCTTTCAGGCAAAATTTGCAAAATATGAAAGATTGCTCAGTTGAAAATGTGATTTTTATGAAAGATGATGGCTCAGTAGAAATATGGCAGCACTTTCAATGTGTTCAATTAGCCAACTGAGGCATCCTGATTGAGAACAAAGAAAACCTCTCGACAGAAAGAGAGTCCTTCATGTACTTGTCTATCTCAGCACCACCAACATGCATAACTTTGACTGCTGAATCTTGTCAACACACAAACATGCACAACTTTGTCAATTGTTCCGGCCGGTATGCGTTGGTTACCAGTGAACGCTTCCAAAGGCGACCCTCTCAAGTTTCGTGTTGTTTAGGTAACTAGGAAAAGAAAAATGAATCAAATATTGCCTGCTTACTTACTGTACTTCAGGACTAGGGCAACGTTCTTAACTGCGAGTGCAGGAACATCAAAGAGAGTTTAACTTGACTGGACAGATCATCAGGTACAAGCACTAGGAAATCTTTTCTAATTGTAAGAGAGCAAAAAGGCACTTGAAAGGGGAGGACATACATCAAGATTACAGCATAAAGATCCACTCGAAAGGAAAAAGCACAATAAAACGTAAAGGGTTAGGTCAAGTATAATGCGTCATCAGCAACATCAAAGAAAGTAATAAATTCATCACGTATACTTCAACTACTGTTAATCCAAATTCAGACAGTTCAAATGGATAGCCCACTACTCCACTTGGACAATCCTAATGAAACAAATTGCATCTTCATAGCTGAGAATTTTAATTTGAATATCAAAAGTAATAAATTCCCCATTTATAACCGCTATACCAATTAACTCGTTTCTATAGACTATCCAAATAAATTCCCCATTTCTACTGCTTATCAATTCCTTTCTATAGATTATCCACATAAATTCCCCTTTTCTACCATTTAGAATCAAGATTTGCAGTTGGTCAATTTCCATCATCAGGTACTTCAAGCACTAGCAATCAATTTCCACGGCTTGTAATCTCAAGGGCATATGGAGTTTGGTAGGGGAGGACATGAATTTCAACTATAGTTTAAAAAGATCCACAAGGAAGATTAATAATCAAAGACGGTATAAAAGGGTTTGGGGAGGTGGGGATGATTATTGCAAGAACACTTGAGCCTGCCTTTGCTCCAAATATAGACAAACGGAAACCCAAAGTCCAAATATAACATAAAAAAGAAAATAAATAAAAAACTAGGTACTTAATACACAAAATATAAGGAACTATTTTTTGTTATACCAGGATATCTAAAACAACAGATGCGGGCATGCGGCAGATATCATTAATTGACTGCACTCTTGACAAGTTCAGTGCAATTTTAAAATAGCTTTTGAAGCAACTATATATATACATCTGAGACAAAGAGAATATAGAAAGAAAGTACATTCTTTCTACTTTTGAGCGTTTCCACGAGAAAACAATCTTCCCATTTCCATCTTTAGCAAAGAAAAACTCGCTGTAGATTCATATACTGCAAGAAACAGCAACTCCCCAAATTATCTTTTCCCTTTCACTCACAACTTTTTTCCCATATCCATCTATTATGATTAAACAGTTACATTCTTGTAGAAGTTTATGATCTTCAGCAACATCTGCCTATTGTCTACTAAACAAACATTGCGTGGTACATTAATTTAAAGCACAAACGAAATAAAATTTTATGATGACTCAAAGATGAAATTGATAACACTTCACTAACTACTTGTACAAATAAAGAAAATGAATGTTGATTCAGGAAACCCTAATCAGGTAGCGGGTGGTCATCCTGAATCCTCCACGGCTCCACCACTGATTTTATTTACTATGAGCTTCCAAATCGGACTCTAGTTTTGGTGGCTTGCTCTTCTTTTGCTGATATTTGGCATACGAGTACCACAACCCACCAGCAGTGTTAATTACCAATCCAGTAACATTCAAACCATGTACTTGCACTCCTCCCAGTACAACAAAGCCAAGGGTCTGAGAATGGAAAAACAAATTGCAATTGCCATGAGTTGGATTGTTAAATTGAATAAATTCTAATGGACCATAGAGAATTGCTATAGAATTTTGTTCAACTTGCGAGAAGGAAAGTGAGAATGATAAAACAAACAATGTGTAACGCATACCGTGGATCCAACACCCTTGAGGACCCCAACAATGGTTGTAGTCAAAGCGGAGTTAACTATTGTACATAAAAACATGGTGTAGTTGAGAACTATTCCCATCACCAATGAGAAAAGAAGAATCACCGAAAAAGAAAATGAAGTACTCTGTCCATGGAAAAACCAGAGTAAGTTTGCATCGCATTGAATACAAATATCATATCAGAACTAGGTATAGACTGTTTTAACCATTTGCTAATGTAAAATAAAATGAACAAAAATGTCTTGAAATTAAAAATGACATTCTCAGGGAGAAAAAAATAATGAGTTGGATAAAACAATTTACAGAAATCATAGGTGCCAAAATTAATCTAAATGAAATCGTACAAAACATAACAAAACCTTTTTTGCTTTTATTTTTACATATTTCATGTTTCTCTGCATACACATTCGTAATAAGGAGTGGGGAAGGTATTTCTATTTTTACATGATTAATGCTTAAACTCTACCCGTAGGCCTGTTGTTAAGTTTTGATTCAAAGGAAAGGGAATGTATATGAAGGGAAGTTCTTCCTTCCAATTTTTTAAAAAGAAGAAATTTCCCTTTCCATTCTCTCTTCCCCTCCCCCCAAAATAAAACTCAATAGAGGGTTCACAAGAGCTCAAAGACTGCGGACAAAAAAAGTGATCAGCAGTTCCTTGTGCATAAAAAATTGTACATTTTCATATATAGTATTTGATGTAGGACAATTTATAAATTGAATTCTGCTATTGATTGATATATGAATAAAACTAGGATCCTCTATGCTTAAATTCTAGGGTTTAGAGTTTCAACTCGACGTCTATTAAAACTCTAGAAAGATATCTCCACCGGGATGGGTAAATAATTCGGTTTTTTCAGTTTTTTGGTAACCAAACCGGTTCGAACCAGCCTTCGGCACCGGTACAAAAAAATAGTATATACCGTTTATTCGGTACCGGGTTTGGGAAGTCATTTTGTATGTCTCGTATGTACCGGATCGAACCGGTTGTATCAATTGAATATTAAAGCCTTTGTTTATTGTTTTCCTTCACAAACTGGATTCTCTCAATTCGTTCTGTTCTTCTCTAGCGCTGAACTTTCTCTCTCTCTCATAGTTGTTGCATCTCAGAGCTCCACTTCTTCTAGTAACAAGAAATAAGAAGAAAAAGGCGATTTCAGATCAAAATGAAGAATCCAAAATTTTGTTGTTAGATTCCCCCTATTGTGAAGAAGAAGTGGGAGTTGGGAGCTTAGAAGAAGAGGAGGAGGAGGATATCACAACTTTATTATTAATGGAGCAAGAAAACACCATCTTCTCTTCTTCCTCTGCTTTTATTGGAATAAGATTTGTTTTGGGAAGATGAAGAATTTTGTCTCTGTTTTCTAAAGAAAAGCATATCCATCCTTGTTGTGATAATAAAGTACTCTGTTTTGTGTGTGGCTCAAGAAGAGGCTATCAAGTGGATGCTAAAAGTCAAAACCCATTATGCTGACACGTACCATTATAAGATAAAAACAGGAACTGGACCGGTACCGGGCCGGCTAACCCATCGGTACTCAATTTTGAGTAAATTTGGTAATCGGTCCGGGTCAGGTTCAGTACGGGGTAAACGACGAACAGTCTTAATCTTCACGATATAAAGAAAACCAATAATAATCTCAATATTTAGAATGTCATCCCAAGAAGAATTACATCAGTATTTAAACAAAACAACCCTAAATTGGACTTGGAGACCAAAAAGACAAAAATACAACTAATTAAAACAAGTCACTAAAATACCCCAACTAATTAAAACAAGTCCATAATAATGAAATAAACAAAATAAATAAATAAATAAATAAATAAATAAGGCAAATAAATCATCGATCCCCATCATTTCTGCCTGGTTGGAAAAAATTCGGCTCTGTTGAAATGAAATATTCGTAACGCGCCAACAATGCAGGATCAATGCAATGAAACTCGTCCCTACCAATCCACGTGCAATCACTGCCAGGCTTGCCACACCACTTAACCAAAAATTGGCAATTGCCTTCGCGCCTAGTCGACACAAACCTCTCATCCAAAACATCCTCGATACCATCTGATGTAGACTGTGAAGAAACAAGAGGTGCAGGTGAAACAGGTAAAGGAGAAACAAGTACAGGCTCAACATGGTTATTAGATGAAGAAGTAAGAGATGGGGTCAACGGAGTAGAAGGTCCTTGATATGGAGTAAGATCGGCCACATTAAATACATGACCAATACCCATATTACTAGGAAGATCCAACTCATAAGCATTAGCATTAACCTTCTTTTTAACACGAAATGGACCTATCCGCTTAACATGCAACTTTTTCCATGTGCCGGGAGGTAACCTCTCGACACAGTGTCGTAACATCACCTGATCATTCTTGTTGAACTCTTGGTACCTGCGATGAATCTACAACAGACTTAAAATTTTCATTGCTGAAATTAATATTTTGTCTTATCTCAACATGCAAATCATGAATGTGTCATGTAAAAGTTTCAGCAGAATCACTAGATCTATATGCAGTGGGAAGAGGAGCAAGGTCAATAGGTTTCCTAGGCTGATAACCAGTGTAAATCTGAAAAAGACTCGGCCCATAAAGCAATTAACCGAACTATTATAAGCAAACTCAGCTATAGGTAAAACTCTATCCCAACTAGACATGTGATCTCCTATAAGGCATCTCACCACATCACCTAGACTCCTATTAACTACCTCAGTTTGACCATCAGTCTATGGGTGATGGGCACTTAAGTGTGGTACTTAATTTCATCCATAGGGTTTTCCAAAAATAACTCAAGAATTTAACATCCCTATCAGAAACTATAGACAAAGGTAAACTACGTAACATCACAACCTCACTAAAGAAAATTGATGCAATGTGTGAAGCATCATCAGTTTTGCTGCATGGAATAAAATGTGCCATTTTAGAAAAACGGTCCACTACAACAAAAACGGAATCATGACCTCTAGGGATCTGCGATAACCCCAAGACAAAATCCATGCTAATATCCTCCCAAGGAGCATGGGGTACTGGCAAAGGCATATATAACCCTGTGTTTTGCTTCCTACCCTTAGCAGTTTGACACGTGCGACACTCGGAAACAACACGAGCTACATCCCTCTTGAGGCTAGGCGAAAAGAACATATCCTCCACAATCGCAATGGTTTTATCGCGACCAAAATGCCTACGATCCCTCCCGCATGTAACTCCCAAACTAGATGGTCACGCATAGACGTGTTAGGAATACACAAACGGGTGCCCTTAAAAAGATACCAATCATGGATACAAAAATCGCCTGTGGGTGGTACATTAGAATTTTGTAGGGCAATATGTCTCTCTAAAGTCACGACAAGAAGGGTACTCATGGATAATACGCTCAAACCCAATAACCTTCACACTCAATGTGTTAAGAAGAATAGATACCCTACTCAACGCATCAACAGTTTTATTATCTACCCCTCGACAATGCTTTAGGACAAAAGAATAGTCCTGAAGAAACTCAACCCACTAAGCGTGTCGAAGACTCAACTTCTTATGAGAGTTTATATACTGAAGTGCCTGATGATCGGAGTCTAACACAAACTCCTTAGGCAACAAATAATGTCACAAATATCTAAGCACCTGAACTACATCATAAAACTCTCTATCATAGGTAGAATACATTTGTCGGGTATCATTTAGATTCTCACTAAAGAATGCAACATGATGACCCTCTTGACAAAGTACTCTCCCTATTCCTACGCCGGAAGCATCATATGCTACCTCAAAAACCTTGCTAATATCTGGTAGCGCGAGGACAGGTATCTGCGTCAACTTGTCCTTAATCGCCACAAAGGCTTTGGCAGCCAATTTAGACCAAAAAAACTCCCCTTCCTTTAAGCCATCAGTGACGGAACCATAATGGTACTAAGGGGCTGTTTGTTTAGAACTTAATGGGTCTGAATGGCTGAATCGGTAAGTGGCTGAATCATTAAGTGCGTTTGTTTTGAAAAAAAAAATCATCTGAATGGCTGAATCGGTCAGATGCGTTGACTGAATGGTTAAGGCCGAATTTTTGGTCTGAATGACTGAATGGTTGGCTGAATGAAGTAAAAAAAATTAAAAATAATAATAAAAATAATAAAAAAATATTAACTATTATATTATGTAATATTAAATAAATTTACAACAACTTTGAATTTTTTCAGAGGGGTAAAATATTAAAAATATATCATTCAGATCTTTAAGATATGTCAGTTATCAAACAGTTTTTTTCATTCAGATTCAGATTCAAATTTAGCTCATTCAGATTCAGATTCAGATTCAGATTCATTCAATTTTTATCAAACACCCCCTAAATCCCTTAATGAACCTCCTGTAAAAAGTAGCAAGTCCGTGAAAGCTTCTTGCTTCATGTATATGCTGGCCACTCTTTAATAGCTTTTACCTTTTCAAGGTTAGCAGAAACCCCATCTTTGGAGACCACAAACTCGAGAAATATGACGGATTCATGCACGAAGGAACACTTTTTCAGAATAATATAAAGTTTCACACGCTGGAGAGCGCCCAAAACTTGGCGCAAGTGAAGTGTTCCTCTCGGGTGCGACTATAAATAAAGATGTCATCAAAATAGACCACTACAAACTTGCCAATAAAATACTTCAACACCTAATTCATAACTCTCATAAAGGTGCTAGCTGCTAGCTGCTAGCTGCTAGGTGCATTGGTTAGACCAAAGGGTAGGACTAACCATTCATAAAAGTCATCACTAGTCTTAAAAGGCAATTTTCCATTCGTCTCCCTCGCGGATGCTGACTTGGTGATATCCACTCCCTAGATCGATTTTGTTGTACACACGAGCTCCGCTAATCATATCTAACATGTCATCAAGCCAAGGTATAGGAAACTTATACTTGACGGTGATCTTATTGATAGCTTGACTATCATAACACATCCTTAAACTTCCATCAGCCTTTGGGGTAAACAAAGCGAGCACCGCACAAGGGCCAAGACTTTCGCGTAAAAAACCCTTACTCAACAAATCATCTACTAGGCGTCACATCTCCTCTTGGTCTTTAGGGTTCATCCTGTAATGGGGTAGGTTAGGTAAAGAAGATCCCGGAATAAGGTCAATAAAATGTTGGATATCCTAAGAGGTGGTAATCCGCTAGGTAACTCACTAGGCATCACATCAGCAAACTCATAGAGAATTTGCCCAACATCACTAGATTCAACATTACTACTCTTCTCAGGAACGTTTCTAACCAAAACAATGTACACAACCTTCTCCTCTCTCACACTCTTCTCAAAGGCCCTCTGACTAAGGATATGTAGACATTTGGATTCTTGTATAAGCGTATTATTTTCTTTTGGTTGACCCTTGGGAGACGCTTGTGGTCTCACAGGCGCTAAAGAAATCTTTTGACCCTTGCGTGTGAACACATAAGTATTTGATTTCCCATAATGGGTCACATCATGATCATATAGCCAAGGTCGCCCTAAAAGAATGTGTGCTCATATCCCTTAAGGTGGATCAGCACTATCACAGGAATAGATGTCTTATTGACCCAAGCAACACTATAAGGTTGGGGTGTGGTTCTGCCTTTAGTTTCAATCGTTCCACAATTGTCTTGACACCACATTTAAACAACTTCCCCCATCCATGGTTCGAAATTGCATTCCAGGCGTAAGTCTCGAGGCGCGCCTCAAAGCGAGGCAGTAGTTTGCTATGGCATGGCTTAAGCCTCAAAGGGAAATACAGAGGCGCGCGCCTCATTTGGCTAAGGCTTACGCCTCAGTGCGTTACGCCTCAAGGCGTAGGCCTTGATTTGAATTAAAAATAAACACAAGAAATTATGAATCTCTTTTAACTGTGAAACAAATGTTAATCTATAGTTGCTTTAAGGATTATATGAAACTTCAATGTGATGGGTATTCTTTAAGTTGATGAATGGAAGGGCACTTATATGCAAAACAAGTGAAGGAGGTGAGATAATCTGCCACTCGTTCATTGATCGTGAATGTTCTAGTAGCACTCGTTCATTTTCTTAATCCTTCTTTTGAATATTAAAAGACATACTTTGGCATAATATTTTTTAATTTTGTAAGTAACAAATTTTAATCTTTGATACTACAACCGGATATTTTTAATTTTATTTATCTATCTATTATATAATATATAATGGGTGAGGAATAAAATTAACTGTCTTCTTAAGGCAGTACCACATGTAACTTCCTTTTTCTCTCCTACATTTTATTTTATTTTAAAAAATTCTCACATTTTATCACATTTTATAATTTAATTTATTGTATACACATTATATGTATCACAATTACTAGTGGATTTAAATCTAATTGGCGAAAAGTGAAAGGCGCAAAAATGTAAAAGAAAAAGACAAGATTGTAGGAATAGGAATAGGCCTCCTCCCATAAGAAGATGCGGGCCTCATTTGGTTATTTATGTCTTTTATGACCTTGATTATAATGATGGACTATTTTATGATTTTATTAGTATTTTTTTATAATTTTTTGGGGACTTTTAGGTTTTCAAGTCGAGGCTTATGCCTCGCCTCGTCTCGTCCGGAGAAAAACGCGTCGTACCGCTTTTAACTTTTTCGAACATTATCCCTATTAATGATTAGCTTGGAATAGATTCCACCACCTCTGCTATATGTTTGAAATATGGTAGTTCATTTCCAATCTTCCTCCTTTTTAGGACTAGCGAAGAAGCACCTCATAACATTCAAGGGTTGGTCAACTTGTTCAAGGTGCGCATCCGCTTCTTTATCCTCCGTGTAATATCCATCCTCCACCTTCCCTCGGCTCATTTTCTTCACCTCGCCCTTCATGAACCACTCCCACTCGGTGTTTGTTAGGACACTTAAAGAACTAGTGGCCAAGCTTCTTGCGGGAGAAACACCTATCCCTGCCAGTGATTGTGGGCTTGGGTACTGGAGTACCCTTCCCTAGTCTAGGGTCCCGATTTGGTCCACTCGCGGTGTTATTAGCCCTAGAAGTATCTTGAGGTGTGGAAAAAGACCTGCCTTGTGGGGCATTGCGTCCACTAAATTGGCCTGAATAAGAGGTCGCTCTCCGGAAAGAGTATCTTTTCACATTGTATTCCTAATCTAAGGCAGCCTGGTAAGCTTCATCTAGGTAAGTGAGTTGGCTTGGAAAATTTTGGAATTTAATATCATCTCTCAACCCTTCCTTAAATCTAATGATGGTCAACCTCGTCTCCTCAACTAGCTCACAACACTTCATTAACTCCCTATACCTATGGACATAGTCAGAGACGGACAAATTGCATTGCTTCAGATTTGTAACTGTTCAAACATCCTATCCTTGTGTTCGATGGGTAGATAATATTTTTTGAGACGTGCTTTCATTTCTGCCCAGTGCCTAATAGGTGGATCCCTCAAACGCTCAATATCTCTCAACACTAGCTCAGTACAAACTCGCTTGTTTGACTAATTTCATCTTGGCAAAGCGAACTCTACGCTCATCGAAAATCTCATACCAATCAAAAAATTTATCCATACTGAACAACCAATCAAGGAAGACATTAGGATCAGACCTACCGTCAAACTCGGGTGCATCGCGCTTACTTTTTCTAGTCTCATCATCACAAGTCATAACCTCAGTCGTAAGGGTCGACATTCCTAGGTCCACGGTACCCATTATCGCTAGGTTCATGGTATCCATAATCTCTACGTTCACGGTAGCCATCATCGCTACGTTAACCATACCCGACGTCTCGATGTCTACGGTCTCGTCTCTCGGGGTAATAAATATTTCTAGGCTCAAGGTTTTGGTACTCAAACTCAAGGCATTCCCATTGCCTATTCAGCTCAGGTTCTCCCTCAGGTATCTCTTCATTAACGGGAATGCCATCATTTCCCGCATTTCCTCCTATAGGCTCATGTAAATGTTGTGTTCGTCGCTCAACGACTACGACAAGGTCCTCAGACATAGCATCCATACGGTTTTCCATATTAGCCATTTTAATAAGAGGTCTAATTTGTCATTCATTGTTGGGACATATTGGGTTCCACTACGGGTCATCATGATGCAAATGCAATACTGCGATAATTATTTGTAGCAATTAAATTATAACCTACAGCAAATGCAATCGCAGTTTCCAAAATATCAACAATCTCGATGATGTCCCACCAATAGGAATAATGTGCAATTTAATAGAATAAAAACAAACTAGTTTTGAAAAAAAAATAGTACTACGCAATGAGTAAGGAAAATCAAGTAATTGAAGTACTTATCCTATATTTTGCGAAAACTTTTAAGAGCAGTTTTTGTAAACTGGTTATAGAGTAGAACAGGGGTGCAAACTGCTAAGATTACAAGTTTAAGGGACAAATCGGGGTATAAATCAAATTTTTCATAAACAATGGGGGTGAAGTCGTATTTTAGCTAGTGAATTAGGAAAGCAGGAAAGTGAATTTAGCAACCGGGGTGTATAACTGTTGGGTTTCACGAATTAGGAAAGCAAGAAAGTCTAGTGTTACCTCACTTGTTCCACACAGACATACGTGGCGGCAGCAACAGCAACAGCAACAAAAGAAGAAGGATGGAGAGGTCGGTCGTGCGACAGCTGCAAGGAGGTCGTGATAGTGACGACAGAAGCAACTATAAGCGACAACAGTTATGATCTTCTTTTCGTTCCTCTTTTCCCTTTTTTACTCTATTCAGTTTCTTTGCTCTAGTTGGGATCACGAATTGACTTCTGATAGTGATGGTGATGCTCGATCGATGTTGTTGATCGATAATGGTGAGTATTCTGTTATGTCTTGATCAGGGTCGGGTCCGAGTTGGGTTGTCTCGAATTGATGATGCAGTACTACTTTTGTTATTGTTGCAATGGTGGTGATGGGGGTTTATCCGACTGTGGCAGCGACTGGCTTTGTTGATGATGACGAAGGAGGACAAGGCGTTGTAGATCTGATTCGATGTAGAGAGTAGGGCAACGACTTTTCCAGCAAAGCTTATTGACGATGGACAATGATTTCGAAGTGATTCCCAAAGTTTGACTTTGATACCACAAATGATGTAGGACAATTTATAAATTGAATTCTGTAATTGATTGATATATGAATAAAACTTGGATCTAGGCTCTACGCTTAAATTCTAGGATTTAGAGTTTCAAGTCTATTAACTCTAGAAAGATATCTCCACGATATAAAGAAAGTCAATAATAATTTCAATATTCAGAATGTCCTCCCAAGGAGAATTACATCGGTATTTAAACAAAACAACCATAAATTAGACTTGTAGACCAAAAAGACAAAAATATCCCAACTAATTAAAACAAGTCACTAAAATACCCCAACTAATTAAATCAAGTCCATAATAATGAAATAAACAAAATAAATAAATAAATAAGGCAACTAAATCATCGATCTCCATCAGTATTACATGTTTATACACAAGGTACAAGACTGGTGACTTTTTTTCCACAAGTAATCTTGGGCCAGTTTTTTTATTTTTCTTAATTATCCTTCAGTTATAAACCACAAAATAAAAATATCTGAAAAATCCTCGTTCTCTCAAGCAATAGACTTCTACCCTACCATAGGAGAAAGTGTACCTCTAAAGTCATCTACCTATGCTGCCTCCTACCAAATCTGGCTAGTGGCTACCAATTCCCCATGCCAGAAACAGCCCCCTTCTATAGTAAACCTCCGCAACGGGTACTTTTTATATTCGGATAATGAAACTAATTTCAATTACTGCCCTGGAGGACCATCCAACAAGATGCTATTTGAACTTCTCATTACCTTTACATAAGAAAGTCTCATGCCACTTCTAACTAGTACACTTGGGGCATATAGCTAGAAAATAATTATGCACTCTGCAATAGTATCTATAAAATTAACACCGTCCTTTTTTTTCAGATAAACTAAGTTTTAGAGAAGAGAGTAAAAAAGTGAAGCAAGGAGTTTCTAAAGAAATACAAGAATGGAAGTAAGGAAAAACTAATAAAGCAAAGCCCGAGAATCTGTATAAACATCTGGAATAGCACCATTTCTAAAGCTCCCATAGCCAAAACTTGAAGCAAGACCTGAAATGAAACCCTATCCCGAAAAAGTGGTAGAGAGAGCGTATCATTGAAGATTCTAACATTTTCATCGGTCCAAATGCCACATAGAATAGCAAACAAGCACATCTCCAAAGAATCTTGGCTAGAGTTACTTGAACTCCTATTGACCTAGTGAACTGCGTAATGCATGATTGCATCAAGTTTGGAAATAGTGCTTCTCATTCTGTTAGTGTTTAGATCAAAAGAGTGATCAATTCATCATGACGTGAAGTTGTAGTTCTATCCATTATAGCAATCTTTTGCAGGCTAATGGTCAAGAGTATGAAAATTAGCAACGTTTTGTAAACTAAATCCTCAACCTCGGATTTGGTAATATGTACAATCGGTTATCCACTGTTTTACTCACCTCTTTAGACGTTCCACCAGCTGCCCAAAAAATTCAACAACCCCAAAACGCATAAACCATTGCCCAATCTCACCGGTATACAATGCATTTTACCCAATAACTCTTTGCTTCCACATAGAAAGGAACCTTCTAAACTCCAGCTACAGACCACCTTGAGATATTTATCAGTGACACCCACCCTCTTACAAAATATTCGTCCCCCTTAGCAAAGCCTGGCAAAGAGTATTACTCAACAATAGTAAGTCCCCAACATAGTTTGTATAGAAAGAGTGACCCAACCACCCCTCCATTAGATAAAAAATTGGCTGTGTCGAGTACCCCTTTTCCCTCCTATGCGCTAGAAGCCATTTAGAACTCCATTTATTCAGCTTCTTGTTTCACACTCCATCCCTTTCCTGCTTTTTCTTAAATGTATATCATATTCATCATAGTAAAATGGCTACAAGCACAGGTACTTGTTCAAAATACAGATACCTTTTAAGTAAAGGTTTCGATTAGTCAAAGCTAGATATCAAAGAAAGTAATGAAAACCTTAGTCTCTCAACTTCACCTTTTTCTAAGTTAGCCTTCCCACCTTTCTGATAGGAAAGTAGTAAGGGAGACTTTTCCTCAGGTACTGAGTTATGTGATTCAGGAGAAGGTAAGATTACAAGTATACTAGCATAAATACTTGCAAATACGTTCACTTCCATGGATAGCCTCTAAACCTTGTCTGAATCATGTTGGCTAACCAAGTTTGTTCAGGTGCTCACATCTAGGGGTGTACTTTGTCAGGCAGTTTTCGATAAAGTCCGTTATCAAAATAGCTCCTAACGAAGCAGGCCATCTTGATTGGATCATTGGGTTTGCTGAGGTCAGTTATCTTGCTGGTTTCCGGTTGTTTATCAGTTTGTGGGGTGAGATATCAAATAGCTGAAACTGAACAGAGAGAGAGAGACCCAGCACTCTCTTAACTTTAGAGTAGAGTGGAGTTTTGGCTTGTCAAGCTCAAGTTTAACTAAAAGTTAAACGAGCTCAAGTCAAGTCTAGCTATAAAACGAGCCTGAATACGTTGTGCGAATTCGACTAGTTTATAAATGAGTCAAGCTCAAGTCAAGTTTAAGTGAGCTTAGTCAAGCACGAGTCCACTCGAGCTTAACCAAATTTAAATTATTATTCAAATTAAATATTTTTATGCATATAATATGTAAAATTATTTATTTTTAATTAATTAAATACTAAACAAGCCAAGTTTAAGCAAGCTCGAGCCAAGCTTAGAGCTTAGATGAGCCGAACTTAAACGAGTTGAGTTCAAGTCGAACACATAGTTCAAGCTTGACTCGTTTAATTAAAAAAACATGTTCGACTCAATAGACGAACTCGAGTCAAGTCGAGCTTGAGCTTAAACGAGTTGAGCCGAACTTTGTTCGCGAATGCAAACAGATCGGTTCATTTACTACTCTACTTTAGAGTGTCAACAAAAAGACTGAGGGTTCCATAAAAGGAAAAATTGAGATGATTTGAAGATTGAATAAAGCGTGACACACACACACACAGAGAGAACCTTTAAAATTTAGAATTTTATAATCTTCCATGGAGGTGAGGATTGTGACTCAGATAAGTTAATATTATATCATACACTCAACTCTAAAGAACAATAAGAAAATAAATTCATAGGTTAGATTTAGATAGAGAAGTGAAAGTGTAGTGTTATATTTTTGGTAAATACATATATAACAAAAAAAATTATGCTAGAATAAAACTGGGTCATATCAGTTTTGAAACCAATTTCTCTCTATAAACTGCTCTCCTATCAAAGACTAAGTTTTTGTTTCAAAGACCTGTCACAGACCAAATTACTAGTAAAGCTGCCTGATATCTGCCCGGTCAAGTTCAGGTAGGGGAATTTAACCTTGCGATCTGGTGATGATATAAACTTAGTTAGAACAAACCACATGCTCTCACAACTTCGTATTGGCATGTGTAAATTTCTAAACACTTGTATTCGATTGGTTTTAAGCTTGAAACTATCTGATAATAATAATATAATGTTCATGACATCTCTTCCAAAGTGAGAAATGTTGATACTCATTGGCTGGAGAAGGTCAGAAAATTGAGTATCAACTCACTAATGTTATAAGTCCACAATATATGAATTCATGTTTCACTTACATAAGTCGAACTCCAAATAATATGCTTAACCAAATCACTCCTAGTTTGAAGAATATTCAAAAAAATCAAGATTTTAAATTTCAATGGTTCTGTTCAATCATAATCAAAAACTGTACCTATTAGGAAAATAGAGTAAAAGGTTGTACCTTTGCAAATAATAATGAAAGTGAATTTGGAAATTCTCCCGTAACTATAATGAGAAGCAGCAGAAATGGTAAAGACAAAAAGCTGTTATAAAACATTATTTCAATTGAAGAAAGCCCATCCTCCGCACCAGAAATCTCCACCAACACAAGGTACATTGTCTGCATGTTCAATTCACCAGCGTTACTTGTAACACAAAACCATTATAGGATCAAGTGAGAAAGGTAGCCCATGACATAAAATATCTCAAAACAATAATAGCATAATACTAACCTGAAAGAAAACAGATGTAAGGGCCATGCTATATCCAAAAAGATCAATGGAAAAATCTCCAAGTGCAGCAATGATAACTCCAGCAGCAGTCAATAATACTGAGAGAGTTACCTGTAACAAAGAAAGACAAAAAACAGCTTTAAAAAGCTTAGGTTAATTATCCTTAACCCAAAACAGAAAAATTGACTTCGAGCATGCTCAACTCAGAGATCAATGACAATTACCCTTAACTCTTTTAGTAGGGTGGAGAAAAACACTCTCACCTTGAACTTACAAGGTAACTAGTCTCAGTTCATGTATTCTTATTCATATTAACTACCAGAAAATGGCAAAACATTTAATATTTCAACTGATGGGGGCGCCCTACATGCAGGAATATTCTGAAATGTAACTAGTCTCATGATCATGCTCAATCATTCCCGTCTTAACAATTCATGCCCGTTCTTGCTCCAGGATTTGGCAGTTTCGATCTCAATCTAATTGCTACTCCGTCCATTCCAATATATAAGATCATTATTGACTTTATGAAAAACTTAAAATTTTCAAACTCAAAATTAACATGATTTCCTTTAATTTTAGTCAATAAAATGATGAATATTGTAAACTATCTTAAAAAGTACTACTAATTGTAAGATTTAGTGTTTCATAATTTTTAATGTATCATTTCAATTTTAAGTTTGAAAATGTCTCGACTTTAAATGGTCAATAATGATCTTATAATTTAGAATGGAAGGGATACTATTTATTCTTTTTCTATATTTTGATAGTTTATTAGTCTAATTATTTGACTAGAGACGTAAAACATTCTTTTCGATAATACATGAGTGAAGAAACTATAGAAAATAAATAAATAAAACATATTATTAAACTCAATCACACCCCTCTTCAACTCTCAACCCTTTCTCAACCCTAGCAAGTAGCCTCCCTAATCATACCACAAACAGCTTGTTACATGGATTTTCAAGCCAAAACTAAGATTGAATTTGAGCTAAATTATGACCCAAACACCCTTGAACCTAACTCTAGTTTCTCAATCGCAACCCCTAAGAATAAAACCCTAGCCGCCATATTTTTATCCTAGAACAACCGTAACTTACTAGCCTGGATGTCTCATACCCATTTCCCGATATCAAATTCCAGTACATAACAAAAATGGCATAAAAGGGGTAATTAACATATAATTACAAGGAGGTGGTATAAATGTACCCATCTTCCTAAAACACATCATTTTTTCCGCTGAGGTAACAACCTAAGGACATTTCCATACATGCAGGAGAAATAATTACAAGGAGGTGGTATAAATGTGAAAGCAGGATGTTCTCTAGACTTTGCAAATCTTGGTCCAATAGTAACATCACAAAGGGAAAGGTTCTGTCATATTTAGTCCAGATATTTGACATACTATTATCCCACCTAACCCAGTCTCAGTTACGTATAGCTCAGAAGATCGTACACCTCTCCAACAAAATTATCAATTACTTACTTACCATTGGCATGTTAAGGAAGATACACCACATTAAGGACAAAATACAGTTAACATTTGCAATTGATTCAGTCCAAAAGTAAAAATGTTAGAAGCACGTGTAAAAAAGAAAACCTTTAGAGTAACCTATCTACAACATGGTTATTGTTTAGAGGTTCAGTGACTGACCTGCGTTGAAGGTCTACCCTTTCCATAAAAATATCCAGATATTAATACGGCAAGTGGTGTAAGTCTTTTTATTGCAATGTACATAGGAATATTAACTCCTTTCAGGCTTGCTAAAGCAAAACCTACATTTGCATTGTAAAACAACGAAACTAGGATGAGTTTTTTTGCAGTTGCAATGTTTAATCCTTTCGCTTTTGTGTATCCCATCACTCGACCCAAGTGAATAAGCAGGGCAGTTGCCAATTGCTGATAAATTTCAAGGAAATTAATATTGTCCTCATCAGTAATCGAGAAATCAAAACAATATCACCGAAGGGAAAAACTTTACAGTTTAGTCCAGCACATACCTGTAGACATAGAAGAGTCATTGAATGTGCATACTGCATAATAACTGCCTTGTTGATAAAAACCATAGCCATTGAAGCAATTCCATATGACAAGGCAGCAATTAAACTACATGGAGAAGTGGATCATGTTATTAGAGGCTCAAGGAAAAAAATTTACTCAACAGATTTCATACTTAAAAGTGATCAAGATCAAGTAGATGTTTCCTCATAATTCATGCATTTCTGGTTGGATACAGAACCTTCTTTGTTTCATTGTTATTTTTTTACTGATAAGTATGATGATAGGTAGAAACTAATCAGAAGAAAAGTGATTAAATGAGGAAGAAAACAAATTAAATGCAAATTAAGGAACCGTTTTTTTTCCTCCTCAATGGTGCTTTAAAGTTTAGCATGTAGTCACCCAAATAAACATATATATATATATATATATATATATATATATATATATATATAGTACTTGTCTATGCATTAAGTGAGAGCACCTTTGGTTTCTCATTTCTGGTGTCCTCGTGGTTAAAATTCTAAATTATAATATTGTTTCAGTCTCTTGCTTTTGGTATACACGTGGTTGAAATCACTATTATCTCTCTCAACCTTTTTTCTCTCCCATGCTATGACTCTCACCCACTTTTTCTCTCTCATTTTTCTCACGTCTCTTCCTCTATCTTCTCTCTTTCTCTCACATCCAAGCCTCCAACTCATTATCAAGGAAAAACAAACAAATAAGATTATATATATAACCTTCAATTACAATTTACATAATGACTTTTCACTTTTTTATAGTTGTTGATTGAAAATTTACGGGTTACTATCACGTCCATGGTGCGTTTGCACAAAATTAGTATGTATCAAAGTACAACACCATCTAAATTTATTCTTTTAAAAATATACACCTACTATAATATTTTTATATATCATAATCCCACCACTAGATGATTAAATGAAATATTTAAGTTCCAACAAAAATACTATACGATTCAAAAATTGTTATCGTCCCCACTATTATGATACTTCATCTTCACCAAAGCCACCTATATGAATTAGATAGGCTTATAGCTTAAAATATGCACTAGTTAATACTCTCTACTCTAAAATTAGAGATACATTTTGACTTCAAATCAATTTGCCAAATATCGATATGAATTTATTTGATTTTAATACAAACTACAATAATTATAGACTAACTAAAATGTGCTAATAATTAACATATTTGTTGCTTTCCAAACTTATGGATTCATATCAATTTTGAGCTTAAGGATTTCGCAGATTGAGTTAAAAAATCTATATTTTAATTTTGGAATGGATTGAGTATATGAAACAATAAAAAGTTATATCATTTGAAATTTGAAGCACAATTTACTTTTCCTTCATATAATATATTCTTATAAGGTTGCAAAAGATAAGTTGTCTCAGTCAAACTCCTCACTTTTAGATAAAAGTTGTTTGTTGAAATTTAAAACAAAATATTTATCTTTCATCCTAAACATCGGCTAGGATTTAAAAGAATCACGGAGATGGAAATAAGCATCTTCATTTTTCTAGAATAAGGTGAACTAAAACTTCTGAACATTTAAATACTACTAATATAATTTTATACAGTGGATAAATGTTAGGTAGATTTAGACAAAGATTATAAATGGTCTTAAATATTTACTTTTTTAAATGCATGTGTTACATGGACTCTTCAATTGAGAGTGAAGTACTCGTGTCAACACAAGTGGACATGGTGTGGGTATGGGTAAGGGATCCGTGTCAGATCCTTCGAGTCACCAACAATTGATATTGTACACCATAACTTTATAGTATTTCAATATTGAAACGATATACTTGGTACTTCTTTCGCCAAATCATCATAGTTATATCATACACTTAAATATAACCCACTAATTATCTTTTGTAATCAAACAAGCTCACCAAAGCACGGGTGACATTGGTAATGATTTATTATGTTAACTGTTAAAATAATTAAATAAATGTGGGTTAAGTATTTAATTAGGATTTTAAGAAGATAGTTGTAGTTATTTTATTATTAAATATTTATTTAAATAATAAATTGCCTGAATTATATATTAAGTTCCTTCGATCAATTATCAAGCTAAAAAATTGTATAGTGTAAATTTAATTAGTTATGACTATAAAAAAATAACTATTTTAATAATAGTTAAATTTGTAATGGAATTCTATATTAGTTTTATGACAAAATTTACTTAAATTCTTATCCGACTAGAACTTTGAAACTCAAGCTTACTAAATTTTAATTTAGAATGAATATAATTTATTTATGACATTAACTTAATAATGAAATTTATGACTAATATCAATATAATTAAATCATTTGGTGTGTTCAAATTGTAATAAGTTTGGTAGAAACAAAAATAAAATTTGTTTTAGAAGTTCTTTTTCCTAGTAGAGATATAAAAACAAAAAACATCTTCTCTTTTCCTAACATGTTGGGGCTCCTTTTGAATATGTAACAAATTTAGATAATATTTAATTGTTACAAATTTGGATAGTACTTGTACTAATTTGAATAGAAAAGAAAAAGGCTGAACCAAAAATTTGTGAAACCAAGTTTGTGCTTCTAATTATATCATTGATTAACACCAAATGTTTGACCTTCTTTCACTAAATCTCACATAACTTGGTACTTTTTTCTCCAAATTTTTGATCTTCTTGTCCTATCCACACAACCGTATCTAAAATTTAGATCTTTCTACACCGTGTCCCTGTATCTTATTGTTTTAGGAATAGACAAGTTTGACACCTAGACACTACCAACACCCTATTCGCGTACCCCAGTCCATGCAACATAGGTAACTGCATTAAAATTTGAGATAGGTTATCATATAAACTCTGAACAGATGTAAAGCAATTAAATATTATCATTTAGGTGAATTAAAAGTATGTAGACTTTGTCATATTTGTTGCACGTAGTCAATATTACACATTTTAAAACTGAAGATATATAAATCAATTTAGAAAAACAACACTAGCTGCATAAAAGACTGAATATGTAAATATAATATACATGTATCAGTACCAAAAGATAATAAGATTATTATATCTGTTAAATATATATGACAGCTAAGTGGCAAGCAATTGCAAATGGAATTGCCTCATTCTGCTAACATTGTGATACTAAGAACAACTTGACCACTAAATTAGCAGTTATGAAATAAAAAGAGGTCAAAGCAATGCAATTCAACTCAATTCATGCAATACATTAAACTCTAACACTAACTAGAATGGTTTCAAATTTGAATAAAAATTTCCAAAGAAGTACCAAAGATAAAGAGTAACATAAAAAAGAAAAATAGTGTAAATACAATTTGCCAAAGCAATACATGCATTAGAAACAAACCTTAGATGTGCTCCATATGAACTTATAACTGTATCCAATCGATTGTCCATGGCTAGTGACTAGTTTAATTACCCCAGCAGAAAGTGCAATCACTCCATCCAATCATATAAACTCCACAAATGGACAAATTACTGCTCCGCAATTGAATCTACGCATAAACAAGATCTAAAAAACAAAATGGAATTAAAACGGGATTAAAATTAAAAGAGTCAGTAACGTAATCAAAACCTTACCAGATATAAAGTAAACTACTATTACATTGTCCGATCTGTTGATTTGAAGAACCGGATTAAGGGCGTTCTTGGATCAAGTAATAGGGTTTTTGGTATGCTTCTAGTTGAGTGTAAAGCGAACGTAGTAGTATTGCGAGTGTGCAAAAATGTGAAGAAAAAAACAAAATAAATATATAAAACAGAAAATAACAGAGGTGAAGACAATGAAAACATCTGGTAAGAGAGAAGTAAGCAAAATGCGTGGCCATCGCAATCAGAGGCGAGGATTGGGGGCTGGTAACTGTAAACAATCCAAGCAAAAGATTGAGATTTAATAGAAAATCGGCTGGTTCGGGACAAAGAAAATAAATTCGGTATAAACCGTTTTTTGATACCGGTTCCGATTAATTATTTTGATTTTTGGATTTGTATCGAACCGAATCGGTTCGTACTCATATTAGGAAGAGTACGAGTCATGCCACTAACATGGTATAGGTACAAAGGTCATTTACACATTATGCCATTATGGTATACATCTGTCATTTTGACTTTGAAAACTAAATAAGGTTTACATAGGACTCTTCTGTCATTGAAGCCGTCATAATTCATAAATTACTTTTATGAGTAAGATCACCCACCCAGTCATTGACGTAAGACTTTTAAAATCTTAACTGTCGATAAAGCCAGATTGTAACGATCTCTAGATTTATGAGATATTTTAATTGAACCAGTCTCAACCAGAATTTTCTCAAAGAATTCCCTGGTTTTAGGAAGATAAACTGGAAGATCATGAGAGTAGGACAAATAAAGATATGCAACCTGTTCAGGGGATCTAACTGCATCCACATCCTCAATGTCGACAACCTCTCTAATTAGGGTTTCAATGTACTGAGAGTCCACCTGAACTTTAAGCTCAGGAGCTTTTCTTTTATTTCCCTGCTTTTGAGATCCGAAGATTGTCCTTTAAAGAAGTCATAAGAGAGTCTCTCCATTGCTGGTTTAGCTGATCGCCTAGGAGACCTGACAAGATTTAACACACAAACATTAGGAGTTTCCTGCAAAAATTCTCTGAAATCTGGCAAAGAGTTAGAGTCTCCTTTAATAAATTCAATGTCAAAATCAAAGGCAGGTAATAAGGCCTGCCATATAGCAAAAATCTGCTTAGAAGCGATGTTTTAACATCTTTCTCTAAAACTTCTTTAGCTGATTTACAATCAACTCTCAAAAGGAATCTCTGGTTTAAGAGATCTCCTTAGAATTTATCAATACACAACACTATGGAGCATATTTCCTTTTTAATAGTAGAATAGTTTTTCTGTGCATCATCCCATTTTCCTAAAACAAAACAAACTAAGACTTCTTTAGAGTTTACAATTTGTTTTAGAATGCCTCCATAACCTTTGTCCGAGGCATCAGTCTCGACAATTTTAGGAGCAACAAGGTCAAAAAAATGTAAACAAAGAAGGGATTTGACCCGCGACCTAATCTTTATAATAGCATGGGTACATTCTTCTGTCCAAGTTGAAGGCTTCTTATTTAGCCTTTTATACAGAGGAGCAGCATCATGAGCCAAATCTTCATAGAAGTCTCTGACATAATTGACACTTCCCATAAATCTTTGGAGCTGCTTTTGATCCAAGATTTTATTTCGAAATTTATCGGCGAAGGCAATGGCTCTATCTATTGGAAAATATTTTCCTTGAGAAATTTCAAATCCCAGAAACCTTATCTTGGTTTGGAATAACTGCATTTTACTAGCTGAGACCACAAGACCTTCTCTTTTAACAGCTGTTTTAAACACATTTAAGTGTTTTCAGTGCTGATCAAGGTCTTTTGAGAAGACAATGACATCATCAATATAAACGATTATAAAATCCATAAATGGATTAAAATCTCATTCATAATGTTCTGAAATTCTGAGGGCGCATTTTTAAGACCAAAGCCTAGAACATTCTATTCGTAATGTCCAAACGACACTATGAACGTTGTTTTGTATTTATCTTCTTCTTTAATCTGAATTTGCCGGTATCCGTTTTTCATATCAAATTTTGAGAAGATATTTGCTTTAAGCAATCGATTCAACAGATCTCTCTTATTTGGGATAGGATACCTGATCCATTTCAAAACTTTATTTAGAGGTTTATAGTTAATCACCAGCCTTGGAACTCCTCTTTCTATTTCAGCAGCATTTTCAACATAGAACACGGAGCATGACCATGGAGAGTAACTTTTCCTTATCAATCCCCTTTTTAAGAGATCGTTAATTTCATCTTGACAAAGCTTAAGAAACCTTTCATTCATTTGAATAGGTCTTGCTTTAGTAGGAATAATCTTTTCGTTAAATCCTTCTATATAGGGCAAAGATATGACATGCTTCTTCCTATTCCAGAAAGCAGTAGGATCTGTAGAGCATATTTCTTTGCTTAGATCCTCTTGGTAAGCTTTAAGCTTGAGTTTAAACTTGTCATCTTTAAGATGTTCTTCAATTTTCTTAATTTCTAACTCTTGTTTGAGAAAGAAAAGAAAATTTTCTTTGCGTTTAAGCAAATGATTAACTCCTTGATAACGAGGTTCAGAAATAAAGTCGAACCTTACTTCTATCCCCTCCTTATTAGTGCTTATCCCCTTATGATCAATGGAAATTAGGAAAAGTAAACTAATAAAAGGTGTACCCAGAATAGCTGCTTGAGCCATATTCTTAACAAGGAGGAAAGGAGTCTCAAAATAAACTCCATTGTTGCAAACCACTGCATCTGATAATTTATAATCGATGTTCAAATGGCTTCCATCAGCAGTACTCAGCATTTGAGCTATTTTTGAGTAGTATTTAGAATGAACAAGACCTTCAGCTAGACAATTTAAGTTTGCCCCTGAGTCTATCAAAGCTTTAGTTGTGACTGAGAACTCGTCTTCAATAAGGATAGTTATTTTCACATACCACTTTTGAGTGATAATCCTATCAATTAAATTGATTTTCAATCCTCTTGAATTAGATTCTCCTGGAATAATTCGTCTGTCTTGCGTGGCAAAGTTAAAGACTTCATCTTCAAAATCATCACTTTCTTCTTCATTGATAATAGGCGAATTAGAGTCCTCCATTTTTCTTTTACCCTTGTCATCCCTGCCTTTAAGCCAGCAGACATCTTTTTTGATTTGCTTGATCTCTTTTTTTAGATTAGTAATATCAACTTCTCTAGCATCACTATTAGCTTGTAGATTAGTTATCAAACCTTGTAACTCTTTAAGAGTGGGTTCGTTATGGCGGTCATTAACTTTATCAAAGATTTTCTGTAATGAGTATTGACCTGGGTCAAACCTTTCATCATCCTCAGAAGATTTTTTCTTGCTCTTAGCAAGCGTAATATACTTCTCGATCATTTGTCTCTTCTTCCCAGAGTCTTCTAGTTGATCGATAATATCTAAGATAAGATTATCTTCTTTAGATAAGACATTAATAGAGAGTCCATTTAAGGCACATAAGCAAGCTTCTCCTTCATTGCATTGACAATCCTCTCATCACATGATATCTCTTCAACACTGGAATGGGAAGTGTCCGAGTTAGAACAGCTACTTCTGGGACTTGAACCGAAAAAAGAGAACTCTTCCTCATCTGAATTAATAAAGACAGCTAGAAGTTGCTTCTTCAGTCCTTCATCCTTAACCAGTTGGTTAATTTTCTTTTTAGTAGTGCAATCAGGACTATTATGACCTATCTTTCCACATTTATAACACGTTGGAGATTTAGAACTAGTCACCTTTCTTTTAGATGACTTTCTCCTTTTAGGTTGATAATCCTTAGTCTGATGCTCAGACCTTTTACGATGATCTTTCCTTTTAGATCTCTTACTATCCTTATTATAACCAGAAGATTCTTTAGTAGACTTTCTTTTATGTTTATCCTTAGGGATTTCAGCCAGACCATACTGCTCACAAAAATCTCCCAGAGCACGTTTTCCTCTCGCTCTTTCTTCTACAATTTGCTTTTGAATCTTCAAGATATTACATAGATCTGCACCTTCAACAATGACTTCTGAGGCTAATTCACCATAGGTATATTCATCCTAGGGAATTACACCATCATTTTTATTTTTCAACCTTGTTTTAACTCTTTGAGAGAATAAAACAGGTAGACCTTCAATGAATTTTTCTTTCCAGTAATCACCGTTACAATCTCCTCTGTTGAACACTTTGGAGAAGAACGTGTCACGATAGAATTTAAATTCAGAGAGCGATTTACACTTTAAGTTGCTTAATTGCTCATAAGTTCTTGATACTGTTAGTTGATTGTTGCCCACAAAGTGACGCATAATAGTATACAACAAAGTGTTAACTGCATCTTCCACGAATACAGGTTCGTTCATTGCATTAACACCCTTTTGAACTTGGAAATTAAAGATGCTTTCCTTAGTTTCACTTGTTAGGAGATTATCCCACCAAAGGCCAAGCTGACCTACAAAACCGGATGCTAAAGCTTGAGCAATCCTTTTTTTAGAGTTAGCTTTGACTCTAGCCGCTTGGGCAAACATTGTCATTTGCTTGAGGAGAACAATAATTTGATAATCAGTAAGACCATCAAGGTTCCACTCACAAATATATTCACCATTGAATTGAATCTCATCATTAAATGCCCTATTCTCAAACTGGGCATCAATAGGAGAAGGACGATGGTAATAGGGCTGGTTTTTAACCTTTCCCCATTTTAATCTATTCAACTGAGGATTATCCTGTTCTTCTTGGATTTTACTTAAGATCTCATCGAGATCTAATCCTTCGTTTTTAAGAATCGAAATAGAAGGACCCTGAGAAGTTGACCCCATAGATGTACGTTTAATCGACAACTTTTTTAGTCTATTTTTCAGTTCTTCAAACATTTCTGTAGAAGCAGATCCAAGATTAAATTCTTTAGCAAGCTCGGGTGGAGGTTTAAAAAGAACAACTCCAGGTTTTTCTTTTGTTAAGAGCTTTCCTTCCTTTGAGGAAGTGACAAGAATCTCTGCTGGAGAAGGACTAATAGATAAAGGTTTTACTTTTGAAGTAACCACCTTTTCTATTCTAGTGAGCTGTTTTCCGAGGGACTATGGAAACATATTAGTATAGTTATTTTGTTCATTAACTTGGTTAATCCCTTGAACTTCTTCAGACTTTCTTTCAGCCTCTTTATCAAACACCTTCTTGTAAGGAACAACTCTAGTTTTTCCAGTTCCCACAAAGACTGGGACAGAGGGTGGATGAATAGATGATATCACCTCGTTGTCGTCTTTATCATTAGCCAATCTGTAAGGTCTATAAGAATTTTCTACCATATTTAAGGAGGTAGAAGCCACTTTCTTCGTGCTAACCCCCCCCCCCCCCAAAAGGGAAGTTATAACCTTTTGCATAGCTCCAATGCTTGAGAAAAATAAAGAAATCAACATTTTTCCCTGATTCTTTTAAGAAATCATAATAAATGTTTCTGATGAAATCTTGATTTTCTAGAGAATAAGAAGCAAAAAACCATTCTCTTTTTTCTCTATTCTTTTCAGAATTAAACATAGTTTTTAGCAAAGAACATTTTAGCTCCATACTCTGATCGTTAAGAGTATAAATACTCTCAGAGTATCCAAAGTCAGATGCTGTAGGGCTCTGAGCTCTTGGTGCCTCGACTTCAGAAGGAGTTTCAACCATATATGTTGGTCGACTGACAGGATCGTCTGGTCGGTTAATTACTCCTTGCAAAGAAGACGTAGATCGTTTTGATGTTTCTCCTATATTCCTTTGAGGAACGTTGGATGTACTGTTCCGTCGAGGTTTGTCTAAATTGAGACGAATAGAACTACTATTTCCAAATCTGATATTTATAGATTCTTCTGGATTTTCTGTAACATCTTCTAAGTGATGATTTGCTCCTTATACCTTTTTAGGTACCGCGTCTTGCAGTGTCCAATTTTGAGGAATAGCTATCTCATCCCACTTTAAAGTTTTACGGACTGAAATATTAGCTTTCAAAGGATTAATTTGAAACACTGTAGTTTCTCCTCTACAATCTTTAATAAAACTATTCTTGAGATTAATATTTGGAGTAATAGTATTCATAACCTTAATATAGTTCAAAGTTAAGGTTTTGAGTTTTGTAGGATCAAGTAATGAGACAGAAAAGTTTGGAAAACTATTAAAGTAAACCGGTCCTTCAGAAAGAGATGAGGTTATACATCCTAACAAGGAATCGTTAAACTTTAAGTGTCTATTATCTCTTGAGCATAACAGCAAAGATGTAGGAAGGCCAATTCTAGTTAAGGGTTACCGCCACTTGAACTAACTCGATATGTAAATATTTATAGCCTCTTTCAACGGCTTCTTCTAACAACCTCTTGGGCAACATCTCAACAATCATATGACCTTGAGTTATAAGAAGGGACTGTTCAACAGACTTGATAATGTAGTCAGACTTAAACAAAAAACTTCCTTTATTATAAATTTGAGAGGTGGGAGTTTTTGGGATAAACCAATTTTGTAAATGGGTCTCAATGCTCCTTATAGAAACCACCTGTTTAGTAGATGAATCCAAAGAGGGAGAAGATGAAGAAGACGAAGAGCTTCTGGATCTGGATAGATTTCTAAATAGATTTGTCATTGGTCGTATAAACGATATTTAAAACTTAACAAGATAAGCAGGCAAGTTTTGATAAAAAGGGAAGTCCACTACAGGATTTATATCAAAACGGCTTAAAACAACCGAACAGCCATGAACGATAACCAACTCACCCTGAACAAAACTTTAAGCTTAATATATTACAGTATTTAAATGATGTTTATAACAAAATGAGCAAATTCAGATTTCTAAACTAGAAGAAAGCCCATATCATCAACAAGATCTTACTCTATCTTGGCTTTAATACCAACTATGCCAGGATCATATAGAGATTTTAAATACAGAGAAAAGCGGAATATTATTAAACAATAAACAAACTTACATAGAGATTAAAGCTTGAAATCTTCGAACTGAACTTGCAAAACACACAAGAAAAATTAAGGAAAACTGAATACAAATTTTTTCAGATGCTCTCCAAGAAGCGCAAACCTATCCTCTTATAGGAATGAGGAAAACATAATTATTACAACAGACCATCAACTATTACAAAGGAATCTACTTTTACAAAAATAGAAAAAACTTTAAATAAAGCTGCTGACGTGTGTCCTAGATAAGGCTGGAGTCGATCGGACAACAAGGAAAAAGAAAAACAGAGGGGACCACCAAAGATAGGATAAGATTCCTATCACTGAAAGCCTTAATTATTAAGGAAACCAACAAGGACCACCTGGACCACCAAAAATGCTTTAAGCATAAGCACACCTCAATTATTTAGGCTGAGAGCACGGGCCACCGAAAGGGTCACTAGATGAGGCGTTCTCATCATCACTGTCGAGCATAGTAACCGTGTCATCATGATTCCTTAGAAAATCTAGAATTTCATTTTTAGGAATTCCTTTAAGGATGTATTTTAATTTCTGCTGAGAAGCATCATATTTGCCCATATCATAATCGACAATATTGGTAGGAATGTTAGCAATTTTATCCTCATCAAATTTAGCCCACCATTTAACGGCCAGTTGTCGACAAAGCCTATGAACCCCTGTTCCTACATGATGAGTAATAGTGTAGGACCACTTAAAGATCCAAGGGATTTCATTGGCACAACAGAAAGTTAATAATGCCTGATTATCGTTTAGGCAATTAGAAGTCTGAAAGTATTTTTCAAACTTATCCTCAACCTTGGGAGGAAAGAACTCTAGAACAGGTCCCCAAAAATAGAACCAAGATTGAAACCATGCAGGGAAGTCATGAGCCTTAATGGTTTTTGGGAACTTGGGGTGGAGAAACCAGTTATGAGTATAATGTTCATTTTGATAATATAAAAACTTTTCCCATGCTAGAGTGTAATCAAAGTAATTAAAATATTTCGGAATCATGGATTTTGTTTCAAGCAAGCTTCTCCTTCATTGCATTGACAATCCTCTAACTCATCACATGATATCTCTTCAACACTGGAATGGGAAGTGTCCGAGTTAGAACAGCTACTTCTGGGACTTGAACCGGAAGAAGAGAACTCTTCCTCATCTGAATTAATAAAGACAGCTAGAAGTTGCTTCTTCAGTCCTTCATCCTTAACCAGTGTCTTCTTCTTCCTCAAAAAAGAGACTATCTTCCCTTTCTTTCGAAGACAATACTCTCATTTCCTATTTTTTCTTTATAATTATACATTTTAAGCTTTTAAGCTCTTATTTACTAGTACTAGTATAATCTAGTATAATATGGCGGAGCTTCTCCATTTTGTGGTGGCACTGGGCGGAGGTCTTGACTGTAATAGCCAGAATTTTTAAATTGCACCGTAAATAAATATATTAATTGTATATTAATGATATTAACACTTTACGACATATATAAAATAATTATGTGATTAAATTAATATAATAATTGTAATATTTAAATTTTATGAAATAAAAGTATTTACTTTTTTACAATTATTATTCTATTCGGTAAATGGTTAAATTGATAAAAAAGTTAAAGTTAATAGTCATATATGCAAATTTTGCAAAGTAAGCAAGTTGTCATAAAATATTCGTTTAATCGAAAAATGTTCTTTTTGTCGAAATATATCCGTACGATGGCACAATCATTGGTGGACCCCACAACGAAATAACTATCGGAGACAAAAATAACTTCTTCATAAAATAACGGCAAGACTTTTACCGATAAACTATTGAAATACCTGGTGATAAAAGTACAGTAATACGCGTTATTGCATAATAGCACATGTTATTGCACAGTATCTCTGATTATTGATGCTTACGTAAGAAGTCACTCAGTTTTATTTAATAATTGTCACAGTAGTTGCTGTATAGTATCCCATATTATTGATTCAATTATTGTCACAATATTAAAGATGAAATCGATATTTATTTCGATAATAGTTGATTTCTATATGTTAAATTAACCAAACAGATAATTAATCGGATAAATAAGCAATTAATTACTATTGGTTCACATTCAAGGAACTATTGGTTCACACGCACGGAACTATTAGTTCGCCTGCAAGTACTATTAGGGGATGTTATGCAAGATTGATAATACTTGACGGACTAAATTAAAAATGGAGGCAAAGATGAAGGTACTAAAGTATAATTAACCTTGTAATTTGCCACCTTTTCCTAGCCTATAAATACTGTGAGACCCCAAATTTTATGAATTTAAATTTCTCGAAATATTTTTTTAAATATTATAGTGTGGATTTGATATAATGTTATAGTTGTGGGTAATATTTATAAATTTTGCAAAGTATGCAAGTTGTTATAAAATATTTGTTTGGTCGGGGAATATTCTTTTTGTCGGGGAATATCCGCACGACGACACAATCATTGGTGGACCCCACAACGGAAGTATTTTCTTAGTTAGAAAAGGACATAATTATCTTTTTATAAAAATAACGGCGAAAATGTTGCCGTTAAAACTATTGAACTACCCGGTAGTAAAAGTACAGTAATAGGCGTGGTTGTATAGTAGCACACGGTATTGATTATTGATGCTTACGTAAGAAGTCACTCAGTTATACTCAATTATTGCTACAGTAATTGTTGCATCATATCTTTCATATTATTGATTCAATTATTGTCACAGTGTCATCTGCATAATATTTATTATTATTAAATCAATAATTGAGATGACAAAGTTATTCATATTATTATTTGCAATATTGACAATGTCTAGAAGTTCTGTCAAGGAGAGGTTTGGTCATCTAATTGCGCGCCAATAGGGATAAATTCTTATTGGAAAACCCCCTCTTTCCTAGGAACGACCTGGTTGTTAAATATTGTGAGTTATAATATTAATGATGAATAAGTTCGTGTTGATTAAAAATGAAATTGATTGTTCCATTGTGTTGGGATTATTAGTGTTTTTGGAAATCGATATTTATTTCGATAATAATTGATGTCTGGAGGTTATATTGACCAATTCGGTATTCGGGGAACTTTTTGTGTCGGAGTACTATTCACGAGTTACTATTCACCCGATTACTATTAACTCTAGTATTGTCCACTCAGGTATTTGGGACACTTTTCGTGTCGGAGTACTATTCACGTATTACTATTCACGGGTTACTATTCACTCTAGTATTGTCCACTCGGGTATTTGAGACACTTTTCGTATCGGGATACTATTCACGGGGTACTATTCCTGAAGTACTATTCACGGGGTACTATTCACCCGAAAAATTAATTCTCTTCGGTCCAAATCATTTTTGGGTACAATATTGTTTCATGAGGAGATGTGATAATTTTTTTGTGACACCCCCAAAATAGGTATACATCACCTATTATGAGTCGCCAAATACATGGTACATAATACAAATACAACCTTAAATATACAATATAAGCTGTGAGTTTTAATACAAATATTATCGTCTAGACAGTATTCAAACTCAAAATAAGTCCTCAATACATTTATTATCACACTATTTCATATAATAGTGAAGACTACTAATGTTATCATCTGGACCGTCACTCCGTTCTCCGACTAGTCCCTGCTACGTTCTCATTTCCTGAAGAGAACAATGAAAGCAAAAGGGTGAGCTCAACTAGTCCAGTAAGAAATATTATGACTAAGATAATGCAGAATAAATTATCATTAGCCTTCAACAGTGTTAAACTAATAAAATATAACAAACATCAAGTTTAACTGCAGCGGAACAAGCAATCCATTAGAAGAGTCAAGTAGAGAATAAAATTTACTATCTTCTATTATTTAAAAGGTTTTTCATTACTTTTATTGCTGAGACTCAGCTCAATAAATAATCCACATCATCACTGCACTACGGCCAAGGATATTCATTAGTATCATGACCATAAATTATCCATGCACTATGGGCCAAAGATTTTCATGTATTCATCAATGGTCATGATCATGCCAACAACTGTCCATCAATGCACTACGGGCCAATGATGACTTTTTCCACATCATTTATAACATTACGGTCATGATTACACCGAATAATCCCTGGTCATAATCATACCAAGTCCATCTATGCACTACAGGCCATATATGACTTTCAACATAATATAAACATGAGGATGATGACAATGATATAAGAATTCAACAAAACAAGTTCAAGAATTAATTTATCCAGAAACTAATAACGTCCAAATTGTCAATATGATAATTCTTTGTAGAGTAAAATTCAAGAATGGTCAGAAGAATATTTCCATGAAAAGATACTGGATGAAGCGTAAATATCAAGGATATTACACTAATTTCATGGAGTATAGAAGACAAAACTTTAACCAACTGAGTATAATAAAGAATGGAATAATAAAAGAAATTACCAGGCATGCGATAGACCGCACAGACAGGTTATTCCAACAGAATAATAAATAACAAAACCAGGTCATGCGTAAACGTACAGACAGGATGTTCCAATAGAATGATAAATAATGGAACCAGGTCATGCGTAAAGCACAGACATGATGTTCCAACAGAATGATAAAGAACATAATAATAACAGAAATCACCATGCATGCGGTACTTCGCATAGATAGGTTATTCCAACATAATGATAAAGAATGGAATAACAAAAGAATTTCACCAAGTATAGGGTAGCCCGCGTATACAGGTTATTCCAACATAATAATAAATAATGGAATAACAGAATTTCTCTTCATGAATACGAAAGAAATAATACCCCTTACCTTAGTAGGAGATTGGATACTGAAATAGTGTAGTAACAGAATACTCTTCTTCTTTCTATCTTATTTTCTCTATACTTTCTCTCTCTATAGCTTGAATGAATTCGTGAAAAATATTGAAGAAATGAGCTTTTATTTATAGGCTTGGCAGAGTAAGGGTAAAATAGTTTTTTTGCCATAATTTATGACATCACCGCTGACGTCATCGATCATAATACATCATTGCATACCTCATCGTCCGATAACATCATCACTTACCTCATTGTCCGATGACATCATCATTTGCATGACAGGAATTCAAATTTAATTTGTTCTCTTCCACCTCCTTTTACTTTTATACCATGAATTTACTATAATAATGCTACCATTCAAATTATAAAAAAACATACTATTATATAATCACATCATACTATTATAATGTAATATTATAATAATATATTTGAATGAATTATTTTATCAGAAAAGATAAAATACCAACTTTCAACAAATGTCACATGCTAAAAATTCCTCACTTTAAATCCACTTCGAATAAATATTTTCTTATCTATCATTTGTGTCCACATAAAATAAATATTTTTTTATCATATAAATTAATAATTAATTATTCACAAATAATATTATAGAATCACAATAATGACAACCAGGCCGTTTCCAGGAAAGAGGGGGCTTTCCAATAAAGATTTCTCCTTACTGGCGCGCAATTAGGTGACCAAACCTCTCCTTGACAGAACTTTCTAGACATTGCCAATAATTCTATCTAATAATATTATTCAAATAATATGAATTATTGATATGATAATGGGAAATACTGTGCAGTGACAATTATTGAAACAACAATAATATAAAATATCAACGCAGCAATTATTGAACCAATAAAATAAAATATTGAACAGTAATTACTGTAACCATTATTGAGTAGTGCCTTTTTACGTAAGAATCAATAATTCAAAAATACTGTGCAATACCATGTGCTACTGTGCAATAACGCGTATTACTGTATTTTAACCACCAGGTATTCCAACAGTGTTAACGGTAAAACTTTCGCCGTTATTTTATAAAAAGATATTTTTAACTTTTTCTCAATCCGACAATAATTCTGTTGTGGGGTCCACCAATGATTGTGCCGTTGTACGAATATTCTCTGTTAAAACAAATATTCCCCGACCAATCGAATATTATATAACAACTTGCGTACTTTGCAAAATTTATAAATATTACCCACAACTATAACACTATATCAAATTCATTCCATAATATTCAAAAATGATATTTATAGAAAAATCATCGTCATTAAAAAAAATTGGGGTCTTACATTTTCAGACCGTTGGTTGAAGTTATAATAGTAAATCATTATGGATCGTTGATTGAAGATATAATAGTAAATCAATATGGACCGCTGTTGGAAAGTTATAATAGTAAATCAATATGGATCGATGATTTAAAGTTTTAATAGTAAATCAGTATGGACCGTTGCTTTAAGTTTTAATTATAAATCAATATGGACCGTCCGTTTAAAAGTAAATCAATCTGGACCGTTCATGAATTAGTTACTATTCAGTCCATTATCCTATAAATAGAAGCTCATTCCTTCATTATTTCTTACGAATTCACTGAAGCTCTAGAGAGAGAAACTATAGAGAGAAAGGAAAAAAAGTATTCTGCTACTTCACTACTCTAGTATTAAGTTTTTCTAAGGTAAGGGATATTATTTGTTGTACTTGTAAGGGATATTATTTGTTGTACTCGTAAGGGGTATTATTCTTTCGTATTCATGAAGAGAGTTATTTTCTTTCAATACTCGTAAGGATTGTTATTCCATTCTTTATTATTATGTTGGAATAACCTGTTTATGTGAAGTACCGCATACCTGGCAAAATTATTCTGTTATTCCATTCTTTATTATTCTGTTGGAATATCTTGTCTGTGCAGATTACACATGACCTAGTTCCATTATGTATTATTCTATTGGAACATCTTGTCTGTGCGGATTACGCATGACCTGGTTCCATTCTTTATTATTCTATTGGAATAACCTGTCTGTGCGGTCTATCGCATGCATGGTGTGAGACCCCAGATTTTATGAATAAATATTAAATTTTCTCGAAATAATTTTTTTAATATTATAGTGTGGATTTGATATAATGTTATAGTTGTGAATAGTTTTTATAAATTTTACAAAGTAAGCAAGTGGTTATATAATATTCGATTGGTCGGGGAATATTCATTTTAACAGGGAATATTGTACGATGGCACAATCATTGGTGGACCCCGCAACGGAAGTATTGTCGTAGTTAGAAAACGACAAAATTATCTTTCTATATAAATAACGACGGAGGTGTTACCGTTAAAACTGTTGAACTACTCGGTAGTAAAAGTACAGTAATACGCGTAGTTGCATAGTAGCACACGGAATTGATTATTGATGCTTACGTAAGAAGTCACTCAGTTATACTCAATTATTGCTACAGTAATTGTTGCATCATATCTCTTATATTATTGATTCAATTATTGTTACAGTATCATCTACATAATATGTTATATTATTAAATCAATAATTGAGACTGCAAAGTTATTCATTTTATTATTTGCAATATTGACAATGTCTAGAAGTTCTATCAAGGAGAAGTTTGGTCACCTAATTGTGCGCCAATAAGGAGAAATCCTTATCGGAAAGCCCCCTCTTTCCTGGGAACGACCTGGTTGTTAAATACTGTGAATTATAATATTAATGATGAATAAGTTCGTGTTGATTAAAGATGAATTTTATAGTTTCATTGTGTTGGACTTATTTGTGTTAGTATAATTGATGTCTGGAGGTTATATTATTCAATCGGGTATTCGGGACACTTTTCGTGTCGAAGTTACTATTCACGAGTTACTATTCACGAGTTACTATTCATGAGTTACTATTCACGAGTTACTATTCACGAGTTACTATTCACGGGGTACTATTCACCCGTAAGATATATTTCTGTTCGGTTCAAATCATTTTTGGGTACAATATTATTCCATGAGGAGATGTGCTAATTTTTTAGACCGTTGGTTGAAGATATAATAGTAAATCAATATGGACCGCTAGTGGAAAGTATAATAGTAAATCAATATAGATTGCTGGTTTAAAGTTTTAATAGTAAATCAGTATGGACTGTTGCTTTAAGTTTTAATAGTAAACCAATATGGACCGCCCGTTTAAAAGTAAATCAATCTGGACTGTTCATGTAGCATCCCCGAATCCGGGTCCCAAATCGCCTGCGGATCCGGTATGCTAATTCTATCACTAATGCGGAAGATATAAACATAAATTTTTTATACATTAAACTTTTACACATCATTCCCAAGGTCTACAACCTTAACTTAATACATACATTCAATATCTTAAATGTTTACAATACTATTTTTGTCAGAAGATTTAATAAATCTAACTGCACCATAATTTAATCTTACACTCTGACTTTGCCTCTGTCCTTATTCAAGCTTTCATCTTAATCTGAAAATTTTATCATGATATAGCAAGGGTGAGCAACAAATTTACCCAGCAAGTTTTACATACAATGAAGATATATATCATGATTGAAAAGAATGAATAAGCTTTCAAGTTTTCAACAATATAATAATTATGAAATAACATGAATCAAGTTTCAATGATTGAATGACTGAACCAATAATATTGGATATCAACAATGACTATGAACAATTTAACTGAACCTTATGGTAATGAAGGTGATCAGCCATTCATACCTGATGAACATATGCAACATGCACTAAGTGCGAATCAATAATCAGTATAGACGTGAATAATAATCAATAATCATTCACTAACATGCTTTGTAATATAACTCGAGTTTGAGTTAAGAAAACTTGTCTGCATAGTCGATTATCGCTACGCAATCTAATTTAATCTCTAGGGAAAGACCTATCAGTATAAGATTGATCTTTTAATCAGTATAACATACTTGTTAGCTCATAATGCTATTACTTAAGCCATAAATTATCTAACACTTAATCAAATATTAGATAACATCTTAACCCATTAGTATTATTATCATTTTATAGTATTTAAATTCTTTACTAATATTATTAATCATTTAATAATATTTTAATCACCTTCTAATATTATTAATCATGTAATAATATTTTACTTATTTCAAATAATAAAGGTCTCACACATTTTAAGATACAAATATTTTACATCTTGAAGCTTAAACCATTTAAACTTCATTTCAGAAATATCTTTTATTTCTACTCGCAAATATGGAGTTTAAACAGCTAATGCATAGCTTTTATAGTAAAAATCAATTTACTATATTATTTCTTTAATTTAAATAACTTTTACTTCAGTTTGTCCATTCATTAGTCAACACTGACCGTTGCCTCATATATAAAACTTTTATCTCGCAAGCACATTCGCTTTATTTTTCATTTTACGATTATTCGTATTTTCTCTTCATATATATATATATATATATATGTATTATGCTACATAAATCTCTGCTCAAAAACTTCATTTTGAGCACCGAAAACCTCAAAATATCATTTTATGATTAATTCAATATTTCAAAGGTTTTACATTCTTCGTTGCACCATAAATTAATTTTATAGGCAATTGTAGTTTTAATTCACTTAAATATGTAATTTATATTTATTACATATTTTATTGCATTAGTTATGCCCGAAAAAAAGTTTATCGGCGTAAAATATTACATATAGCCAAATCTCACCCCGTAGGACTTTATTAGATTTATTATGACTTATTATTACGCCGGAATGCGATTCGGAACGTCAAACGTCAAAATCGCTCGATGCGCCGACGCTCGGTGTTCGCTCAAATTTTAATCCTGACATGCTTGCTTGCCCATTTTTAACTCTCAAATCATGAGTCATATAACAGCGAAATTTCAGGCGTATTATAGACCCCATGACATAGTATTTTAGAAAAATTTCACACCGCGAAAATGGATCACGGAAACTAATCAAAACGGTGCGCGAAAAGCATGCCAAGCAGCTGCCCAGCAGTGTAGCGTGGCGCCGCACGCCCAGTGCGCGCACGCTGCTGCCCAGCGGCGTTGCCGCTCTGCCGCTCGCATACCAAATCCGCTATTTCACGAATTTCGTACGCGTTGCTCGTAACTCCGATTAATCTGATTTTTGATATGTTATACATGGCATACCAAAGTATTTTTAAAAAATATAACCCATTAATTTCGGACCACTTAGGCAGCCTAACACAGGCCCCAAAAATGTCCACTCACAATAGTTTCATCTTTTTTTTTCAGATTAACCCTCTTTCGCTAAAACAGTCATAACTCTTTCGTTTTAAAACATTTTTGAGCGATTCTTGAGCCCACGCGAAGATAACTTCCAGGGATACAACATTTCTCTCACGATGATTTTCCAAAATCCGAACACATCAGTCCAAAAATTTAAACAAAGAAGGCTGTTCGGAATTGGTAGACAGTTTTGATTACGCACCTTCCGAACGCCATAACTACCTCATCCGGAGCCGGAATTAGTCCGTTCCGGAGTCTATGGAAAGCTTAATCAGTGTACTACAACATACCAAAAGACCAGAATTTTATGAGTAATTTAACTGACCCTGAATTTTCTGTTTAGGGGCAGCAGTCACTAGCTTGTCTTGAGCTTTAAAAACTGTTTTACTTATCTCTCTCTTGATTCAACTTTTTATCACTCAAAATAGTTAGATCTATACATATTACACTATATAACATGTAGATCTAAGATTTTTAGAGTTTAAGATCACAACCCATAATTTGGTTCAAAACAACTAAAATAAACTAGATTAGAGTTAAAGGTTTTATACCTTGATTTTTGTACCAATGTTTCTTCTTCTTCTAAAGTAGGAGATGAATTGTATAGACATGAAATTCCTTCTCTTCTCCCTCTATGGGGCTGCCGACCACTCCTCCACTTTCTCTCTTTCCTTTCTATTTCTTTTTCCTTTTCTCCTCTTTCTCTATTTCTCTTTCTTCTCTTTTTCTTTACTTATCTCTTTCTTCTTTTTTTTTTAAAGATCCGGCCATTTGGCCTTAGAAAAAAAATATCTTCCAAGTTGGCTTAATCTAATTTACTCCCCAAATGACTAAAATGTCCTTCCAAAATTGGGCCAACACTTGGATATTTTATTAATTTCATTGGACTTGTTATTAAATTTTTATTTTCCTTACTAACAAAATAAAATTAGGCTTCCACCCAAAATTTAATTGGATCATTACAATTCTTGTCCCATATTATCTACAAGTCCCATTCTTAATATATTAATTGGACTTGTTTAAACAATATTACCCCTTTAGTCCATTAAATCAAATTCTTTTGGACTCTAAATAAATTATTGGGCTATGATATTATTATAGCTCATAGCATTTAATTATATTCCATTCTACCCTTATCATTAAATTAGGGTTTACATGCACTCAAGTGAAATAAAAATTCTTACTTAAGTACATTTAATTTCTTAACCTAATTAGACTTGCTATAATTAGGCTATAAAATTAATTAAGTGAGATGTATAAAATAAATCTCTTATAATTGGTATATATTCTAAATACCATAATTTTCTCATCTCATAACCCTTAAGTTAATAAATTCTTCATTCCTAATATATAATTAGGATCACATTAGTTTATTTTATTCGTTTATATAATTAAACAAATATAAACCATCACATAATCTTCATATTCCTTTACTCACATATTCGAACAAAATAATTTAATAAATTATGATATGTTCCACCATTTTCTTAGATTAGATCACTAGTATATAAATAAAATATTAGGACCACTAAATAACGATAACCATTTAGGTTATTTAATAATCACACCTAATATATATATTAGGTTACATAACTTAATTCTTACTTCACTTTTATATACAAGATAAATGTATTCACATTATATAATGTATATTTATTCACTAATATCCATAATTCACATAATTATAATATATTTCACTTCTCACACTAATTTTGACTTTTCTCCATAAAAAGTCAAATGTTGACTTTAACCAAAAGTCAACCTTTACACATTTTGTGTTTACTGTCCATTCTGACTAAACTCGACGTTCCGGACGCAACCGAGCAGTCCATGCTTCAAAATTCTATCTCTAACTCAAATTTTGAGTTTTAAATTACTCCATTCTCATTACTAATCGTATTAACTAACGACTTTATACTTCTTTAAATTCTTATTTGCCAGTCAAGGCCAACATTCAAGCTATGTTAATTACTAACATAGTTTTATCTTGATCATTATATCATTAACTTAATTCATCATTCCTCTTGCTAAAATATATAGCACCTTACTAAGTATATATATATATATATATATATATATATATATATATATACTCATCTTCGTTTAACCTCATAGCATCTCTTCATGTGAAATCTTATCTCTAATAATAAAATTTCCATATGTACTTATATAACATTTCTTAGACTATTCCGTTCACATCGAATTTACAAGGTATCATAATACCTTATTCTTGATATTCCTTCAAGCACATATTAATTTATTTCTAGGGTTTAGAAATTTTATAACCCATATTTTCTCTATTCTCATTCGAATATCAAACCATATAGGTTTTACTTGAAAATTTTAAATAAATCCTCAAATTCTCATCTAGGTTTTATTTTTTAACCTTTATTCTAATCATTCAAGATTTTAGAAATTTTCGGGTTGTCACAGTTCATGAATTAGTTACTATTCAGTCCATTCTCCTATAAATAGAAGCTCATTCCTTCATTATTTCTTACGAATTCACTGAAACTCTAGAGAGAGAAACTATAGAGAGAAAGAAAAAAAGTATTATGCTACTTCACTACTTCAGTATTCAGTTTTTCTAAGGTAAGGAATATTATTTGTTGTACTTATAAGGGGTATTCTTTCTTTCTTGTTCATGAAGAGAACTTCTGTTATTCCATTCTTTATTATTCTGTTGGAATAACCTGTATACGCAAAATACCCTATACTTGGTGAAATTCTTCTGTTATTCCATTCTTTATTATTATGTTGGAATAACCTGTTTATGCGAAGTACCACATACATGGTGAAATTCTTCTAATATTTTGTTCTTTATTATTCTGTCAGAATATCCTGTCTGTGCGTTTACGCCAGACCTGGTTCCATTATTTATTATTCTGTCAAAATATCCTGTCTGTGCGTTTACGCCAGAACTGGTTCCATTATTTATTATTCTGTTGGGAATAACCTGTCGGTGCAGTCTATCGCACGCATGGTGAATCCTTCTGTTATTCCATTTTTATTATTCTATTGGAATAACCTGTCTATGTGGATTACCACATGCATGGTGAATGATCCTTTGTATTCATTCCGTATTAAATTGTGGAAATGATCTGTATACGTGGATTACCGCATGGCGGGTGAAAATCCATTTGCAGTTTCATTTATTCTATTATACTTAGTTGGTTAAAGTTTTAGCTTCTATACTCCATGAAATTATTGGAATATCCTTGATATTTATGCTTCATCCAGTATCTTTTCATGGAAATATTCTTCTGAGCATTCTTGAATTTTACTGCACAAAGCAGTATCATGTTGACAATTTGGACGTTATTGAGTTCATGATAAATTAACTTATAAATTTTTAAAATTTATTCTTGAACTTATTTTTATTGAATTGTCATCATCCTCATGCTTATATTATGTTGAAAGTCATCTTTGGCTTACGTGTATAGATGGACTTGGTATGATTATGACCATGGATTATTCGATATAATCATGACCATAATATGACGAATGATGTGGTAAAAGTCCTCATTGGCAAGTAGTTCATTGGTGGATAGTTGTTGGTATGATTATGACCAGGGATTATTCGGTATAGTCATGACCATTGATGATTACATGAATATCCTTGGCCGTGGAGCAGAGATGATTCGATTTTATTTATTAAGCCGAGTCTCAGCGATAAAAGTGATGAAAAATATTATCATAGAAGATAGTAGATTTTATTCTATACATGACTCTTCTAATAGATTGCTTGTTCTGCTGCAGTTAAACATAATGTTTATTATATTTTATTAGTTTAACACCATTGAATGCTAATGATAATTTATTCTGCATTATCTTAATCATAATATTTCTTACTGGGCTAGTTGAGCTCACCCTTTCTTTCACTATTCTCTTCAGGAAATGAGAACATAGCTGGGACTAGTCGGGGAACAGAGTGATGATCCTAGATGGTGCATTAATAGTCCTCACTATTCTGTGAAATAGTGTGATAATAAATGTAATGAGCACTCCATTGAGTGTGGATATTGTTTAGATGACAATATTTGTATTAAAACTCGCAGCCTATGTTTTGTCGTATTTTACACGACTGTTGTATAATTAAGTTGTATTTAAATTCAGTACCTTGTATCTGGCGACTCAAGATGGGTGATGTATACCTGTTTTGGGGGCGTCACACATGGTGAATTCTGTTGTTATTTCATTCTTTATTAATCTGTTGGAATAACCTGTCTGTGCGGATTACGCACGCTTGGTGAATTCTTCTGTTATTCCATTCTTTATTATTCTGTTGGAATAATCTGTCTACGTGGATTACCGCATGTTGACAAAAATCATTTGCGGTTTCATATATTCTATTATACTCAGTTGGTTAAAGTTTTGGCTTCTATACTCCATGAAATTAGTGGAATATCCTTGATATTTGCGCTTCATCCAGTATCTTTTTATGGAAATATTCTTTTGAGCATTTTTGAATTTTACTCCACAAAGCAGTATCATGTTGACAATTTGGACGTTATTGAGTTCAGGATAAATTAACTTATAAATCTTTAAAATTTATTCTTGAACTTGTTTTATTGAATTGTCATCATCCTCATACTTATATTATGTTGAAAGTTATCTTTGGCTTACGTGCATAGATGGACTTGGTATGATTATGACCAGGAATTATTCGGTATAATCATGATCGTAATGTGACGAATGATGTGGTAAAAGTCCTCATTGGTCTGTAATTCATTGGTGGACAATTGTTGGTATGATTATGAACAAGGATTATTCAGTATAGTCATGACCATTGATGATTACATGAATATCCTTAGCCGTGGTGCAGGGATGATTCAATTTTATTTATTAAGTTGAGTCTCAGCGATAAAGTTGATGAAAAATGTGACGCCCCCAAAATAGGTATACAACACCCATTCTGAGTCGTCAAAATACATGGTACAGAAACAACTACAAGTTTATTAATACAACATAAAAATTGTGAGTTTAAATACAAATATTGTCATCTAGAAAATATCCACACTCAAATAAGTCCTCATTATTATTATTGATACATTATTTTACAAAAATGGTGAGGACTACTAAAATAACTTTTTAGAACCTTCATTCCACACCCCGACTAGTTCCCGTTATATTCTCGCCTCCTGAGAAAAAAAATGGAACAAAAAGGAAAAGGGTGAGCTCAACTAGCCCAGTAAAGAATATTATGACTAAGATAATGTACAACAAATTATTGTTAGTCCTCAACAGGGAAAAATCTGATAGAATACAATAGACAACAAGTTTTAGATCAACAACTGCAGCAGAAACAATAATTCATTAGAAGAGTTAAGTAGAGAATGAAATCTACTATCATCTATGAATTTAAAAGTCCATCATCGATATTTTATCCCTGTAACATCAATCAATATACATCTTAAATCAAATAGTCATCTTTGCACTACAGGCCAAAGATATTAATCAGTCGGCCATGTTCATCTCAACACCTGTTCATCTTTGCACTACGGGCCAAAGATATTAATCATAAAATCATTCATCTTTGCACTACAGGCCAAAGATATTCAGTTATATCATCATTTAGGACTGAGGATGATGAAAAATATTTTAAAAAAAATGAATCCAGTGAAACAAAAGAACAAATATTAAGGATTCGTACTTTAAACAATCCAAGTTCAAAAATACTTCATAAATAACTAGAGTGGAGTAAAATTCAAGAATGAAGACCAAAACATAGATCCAATCAAAGATAGGAATCATAATAGATAATCTTGGACACAAAAAAATTAATTTTTCTGTGAATAGTGCCGTATACGTGAATAGTGCCGTATACGTGAATAGTAACTTTGACACTAAATGATAGAAATTTTACAAAAAAAATCATCATGCTTCGTGAAAAGTACTCGTGAATAGCAACTCATGAATAGTAATTCGTGAATAGTAACTCATGAATAGTAACTCATAAATAGTAACCCCGACATGAAAAAGTTTCAAATTTGATAAAAAGTTCCAACCAATATTTTGGCATAATGATATTGAAGAAATAATATCACTTACAAAGAAAATAACATCCCTTACCTCGAAAAGACAGTACTTCTGACTGGAATTCTGGATATAGTGCTGAAGGAAACTTGCACTGTATAGCAACACTCAAAGTATCAAAATATTCACTAGAATACACTCGATAATATAGAGAGAGAAAGAGAGAGAAAACTTCAGTTTCTAGTATGATTTTCAATTCTAACCTAAACACCCTATTTATAGAAAAATGCTTAGAACACCAAAGCAGAAAGTTTAATAAAATATTAATATTTATAAAAATATTATACGCACTCCTTGAAATCTGAATTTCAGCAATTCACACATGCTAGATGGGCCCATCAAAATGAAAAACATGTTTTAAACACTTTTTGTAACAAAATCAATTCAGACCCAATATTTCAAAACTTCAATAATTCATAATAAATAGCCTTTTATCAGAAAAATTTGAATCTTATGTCCTTCCATAGGAAATTCAATTCTCTACAACTTTGCAGAAGAAAGTTTTTCCAAATTCCAAACAGAAATTGACCGAAATCCATAAACGGGTGATTTTACAGGCTATAATCAAATTTCAGTCAAGAAATGGGGTCCACCGACACACAAATATATGTTTTAATCATTTAATGCAATAAAAATACTCTTTCTCCTCATATACTCATATATCTCACATTCATTGTAAAAATATCACCACTATTATATTATTAAAATATAATAATATATTTAAATGAATTATTTTATCAGAAAAAGATAAAATATTAATTTTCAACAATTGTCATATTAAAATTTTCTCCATCTATATCAGCATAAAATTAATATTTTCCTCATCATATAAATTAATAATTAATTATTCACAAATAATATTACAAAATCAAAGTACTGGCAACCAGGCCGTTCCCAGAAAAGAGGGGGCTTTCCAATAAGGATCTCTTCTTACTGGCGCGCAATTAGGTGACCAAACCTCTCCTTAGACAGAACTTTCTAGACATTGCCAATAATGTTATCTAATAATATTATTCAAATAATATGAATTATTACTTCGATAATGGAAAATACTGTGTGGTGACAATTATTGAAACAACAGTAATATAAAATATCAACGTAACAATTATTGAATCAATAAAATAAAATACTGAACAGTAATTACTATAACAATTATTGAGTCTTGCCTTCTTACGTAAGAATCAATAATTGGTGCAATACCGTGTGCTACTGTGCAACAACGCATATTACTGTGTTTTAACCACCGGGTATTCCAACAGTATTAACGGTAACAACTACGCCGTTATTTATAAACAACTTATACTTATCGTTTTCTTCATTTAATCGCTTTCTGTTATGGGGCCCACACAAGGCTGCGCCGTCGTACGAATATTCCTCGACAGTAAAAATATTCCACGACCAAATGAATATTTTCCGACAATAATGAATATTTTATAACCACTTACTTATTTGAGATATTTGCGCATTTTACCCATAACTAACCACATTAATCAAATCAACCCTTACTATTTCAAAATAATAAATAGAGAAAATTCTATTATATATATAAAAAAAATTTGGGGTCTTACAATCTCCCCTTCTTATGAAATTTCGTCCTCGAAATTGACGTACGTACCTGGCGTTTCGAAAAGGTGAAAATACCTTGCTTTCATTTCTGATTCCAACTCCCAGGTTATTTCTTCAATAGCATGGTTCCTTCACAAGACCTTAACTTATGGTATAACCTTTGTGCGTAGGACATGCTCCTTTAGATCTTGACTGGTACTTCCTCGTACGTTAAATCTTCGGTTATCTCATCTGATTCTAACTCAATAATGTGATTCGGGTCGTCCACATATTTACGTAACATCGATACGTGAAAAACGTTATGAACACACGACATACTTGGCAGTATAGCGAGTCTATAGGCCACAGTTCCTATTCGATCGAGGATTAATGGACTAATAAATCAAAGGTTTGAGCTTTCCTCACATTGCTAATTCTCACTTTTGGAATAAAAACTTCTTGTACCTCCTTCTTCATATTCATCAGCTCCGTTGTGTAGCTTGAACGGTTTTAACTTTATCGATTAAAGTCGGTTCTACTCGTATATCATCACGTGAGTCCCTAGAGTCTTTAACTCTATATCAATCATTTCTAAGTTATATAAAATGGGTCTTTGACAATATCGCACTCGTACTCGTATACGATCTTTTACTCAACACGTCAGCTACCATGTTCGCTTCTACAGGATGGTACGGTCAGAACATGTGCCGAAATGAGTCTCCTCTTGAGTTCTTGACACCCCCAAAATAGGTATACATCACCAATCTTGAGTCGCCAAATACATGGTACATAATTCAAATACAAACTTAATTATACAACATGAGTTGTGAGTTTTAATACAAATATTGTCTTCTAGACAGTATTCAAACTCAAAATACGACAAAAAATAATCTGAGAGTTTTAACACGATTATTGTCATCTAGACAATATCCACACTCAAATTCAATCTTATTACATTTATAATCACACTATTTCATAGAATAGTGAGGACTACTAATGCTATCATCTGGACCGTCACTCCGTTCCCCGATTAGTCCCTACTACGTTCTCATTTCCTGAAGAGAACAATGAAAGCAAAAAGGGTGAGCTCAACTAGCCCAGTAAGAAATATTATGACTAAGATAATGCAAAATAAATTATCGTTAGCCTTCAACAGTGTTAAACTGATACAATATAACAACCATCAAGTTTAACTGCAGCGGAACAAGCAATCCATTAGAAGAGTCAAGTAAAGAATAAAATCTACTATCTTCTATGATTTAAAAGGTTTTTCATCACTTTTATCGCTGAGACTCAGCTTAATAAATAATCCACATCATCAAATCATCCCTGTACTACAGACCAAGGACATTCTTTAGTATCACGACCACGAATTATCCATGCACTACAAGCCAAAGATAATCGTGTTTTCATCAACGGTCCTGATCATGCTATAAAACAATTCATCTTTGCACCCTTGGCCGAAGAGAATCCATAGTCATAATCATACCAAAAACTATCTATCAATGCACTACGGGCCAATGAGGACTTTTTCCACATCATTTATAACATTACGGTCATGATTATACCGAAAAATCCCTGGTCATAATCATACCAAGTCCATCTATGCACTACAGGCCACAAATGACTTTCAACATAATATAAACATAAGGATGATGACAATGACATAATAATTCAATAAAACAAGTTCAAGAATTAATTTATCCAGGAACCAATAACGTCCAAATTGTCATCATGATACTGTTTTGTGGAGTAAAATTCAAGAATGCTCAGAAGAATATTTTCATAAAAAGATACTGGATGAAGCGCAAATATCAATGATATTCCACTAATTTCATGGAGTATAGAAGTCAAAGCTTTAACCAACTGAGTATAAGAGAATATATGAAACTGCAAATGGATTTTTCGTCCGCCATGAGGTAATCCACTTAGACAGATCATTTCCACAATTTAATAAGGAATGAATACAAAGGATCATTCACCATGCATGTGATAATCCACATAGATAGGTTATTCCAACAGAATAATAAAGAATGGAATAATAGAAGAATCCACCATGCATGCGATAGACCACACAGACAGGTTATTCCAACAGAATAATAAATAACGAAACCAGGTCATGCGTAAACGCACAGACAAGATATTCCAACATAATAATAAATAACGGAACCAGGTCATGCGTAAACGCACCGACAGGATGTTCCAACAGAATAATAAAGAATGGAATAACAGAAGAATTTCACCATGTATGCGGTACTTCGCATAGACACGTTATTCCAACAGAATAATAAAGAATGGAATAACAGAAGTTCTCTTCATGAAGACGAAAGAAATAATACCCCTTACGAGTACAATAAATAATATCCCTTACCTTATAAAGAAGAGTACTCCGACGGGTAGGGCGGGGATATACTTGAAGAAAACTTGCACTACGTTCAAAGCTTTCTTAAACTCTAAAGAAATACGCTCAAGATTATAGAAGAAGAATTCTCTCTCTAGAGTTTTAGTGAATTTGTTAGAAATAATGAAGGAATGAGCTTCTATTTATAGGAGAATGGACTGAATAGTAACTAATTCATGAACGGTCCAGATTGATTTATTTTTAAACGGATGGTCCATATTGATTTACTATACAGAACACTATGTAAGCACTACACATAATAAAATATAATATATTCTAATTATTATCTAATAAAACAAATAACTTTATAAAAGTATTCTGTTTTATATAAAAAGATTTTATTATGCAAAATACTATGCAAAATACTATGCATAATAGAATATAATATATTCTATTTATAGTCTAATAAAATAAATAACTTTATAAAGTATTCTGTTTTATATAAAAAGATTTTACTATGCAAAACACTATGCATAATATAATATAATATATTCTAATTATTGTCTAATAAAACAAATAACTTTATAAAAGTATTCTGTTTTATATAAAAAGCTTTTCTGTTTTATTACATTAATAATACTAATAAAACAAAATTTTATATATATATATATATATGTAAACTTTCGTGACTTCATAAAAAGACATCTCAATATATTTAACAACATTTATCATTATTATTATAATTCACAATATTAATCGAACATGTCGTTCCCAGGAAAGAGGGGGCTTTCCAATAAAGATTTCTCCCTATTGGCGCGCAATTAGGTGACCAAACCTCTCCTTGGCAGAATTTCTAGACATCGTTAATATTGCAAATAATAATATTAATAACTTCGTCGTCTCAATTATTGATTTAATAATATATAAAATATTGACAATAATTGAATCAAATAACGTTAGATACTGTGCAGCAATTACTGTAGCAATAATTGAACAAAACTGAGTGACTTCTCACGTAAGTATCAATAATCAATACTGTGTGCTACTATGCAACCACGCATATTACTGTATTTTTACTACCGAGTAGTTCAACAGTTTTAACGGTAAAACTTAAGCCGTTATTTTCATAAAAACATTTTTGTCGTTTTCTCATTCCGACAATAATTCCGCTGTGGGGTCCACTAATGATTGTACCGTCGAATGGATATTCCCCGACAAAAAGAATATTCCCCGACCAATCGAATATTATACAACAACTTGCATACTTTTCAAAATTTATAAATACTACCCACAACTATAACACTATCTCAAATCCACACCATAATATTCAAAAAAATATTTCGAGAAAATTAAATCTTTATTCATAAAATCTGGGGTCTCACAATCTCCCCTCTTTATGAAATTTCGCCCTCGAAATTTACGTACGTACCTGGTATGCCGAAGAGGTGAGGATACCTTGACTTCATTTCAGATTCTAATTCTTAAGGTATAACCTTTGAGTGTTGAATACGATCCTTCTTATCTAAGATTTTAACACGTATATCCTCATACGTTAAATCTTCTGGTATATCTTTTAGTTCTAATTTGATAATGTGGTTCGGGTCGTCCACATATTTACGTAACATCGATACGTAAAAAAAACGTTTTGAACACGCAACATACTTGGCGATAAAACGAGTCTATAGGCCACAGTTCCTACTTCATCGAGGATTTCAAATGAGCCAATTAAATCGAGGGTTGAGATTTCCTCTCTTCATCGATTCTTGCTCCTAGAATAATGCCCTCTTGAACCTTCTTCTTCACATTCATCAACTCCGGGTGTGTAGCTTGAGTGGCTTTAACTTTATCGATTAAAGTCGATTCTACTCGTATATTTGCTATTTTCACGTGGGTTCGTATATTCGCACTTGTAACCACATACGATCTTCTACTCAACGCGTTAGCTACCATGTTCGCTTTTCCTACGATGGTATTGAATGGTACGATCGTAATCTTCAAGATCTTGAGTCAACGTCTTTGGCGCATGTTACGTTCATTTTATTTGAAGAAATATTTGAGGGTTTAAGAAATGGGTTTTGTACTGGGGTCAATACAAAATTCGATTTCACGCTCTAGGGGTAGGCTAAGAAGTCTTTAAGAATACATCAGGAAATTTATTAACAATAGAAATATCATTTAAAACTATGACCCTCATCCAAGACTTGGATAGTACGTCACATTGATACATATTAACTTGCCATCGTCATTCACGATGTCGCCTACAGAAAGTTTGGCTTCGGTGAATTCCATACAAGGAAGTCAACAACGAAAGGACCGGGGATCTTTACTTATGGCTTGATATGACAATGATTTACTTTAGTGGTTTGGTTGTTTGAATTCACATAACAGATTGGTTAGAAATATGAAAGCTAACAACCTTACGAAAAGCATGATGAGTAGTTAACCAATCGATTCCTAAAATCACATCAAAGGCAATTATTTTCAAAGAGAAAAGATTGACAGGTAACGTAAAAGTGTCAATTTGAATTAAACAAGATTTATAAATAATAGATGTAACGAAGGTTTCTCCCAACTAAGTTTCAATAGATAAATAAAAATCTAACTTCTCCGGAGTTAAATTCAAACATTGAACACAACTAGGTGAAATAAAAGAGTGAGTAGAACCGGTATCTAACACGGTATAGACTTCGCAAGAGTTTATGATTAACTTACCTGTGATAATTTTATTCAGGTTCCTCGTCCAAAAAAAATGCTCTCTCTTAAACTTCTGGCTTTGGCTTGTCTGGGACATCCTTTGGCATCACTATCCCAGCTGGACTTGACTTTACCATACGATAAAATTGAGTTAGGTGACTTTCTCTTCCGCAATTAAAACACGCTTTGGATTGCTGCGTATAGTTTGGATGGATGTGTCCCTCCTGTCCGCATTTGAAACATATGACTGGTGGTCATTCTTCTTCCTTTGAAACGGGTGCTGGTGTTGTTGTCTTTCCATCATTGTTGAACATTCTCTTCTTGAAATTTCCACTTCTATTATCTTGGCCATGATTACCACCGAAGTGGTTACCATTCTTGGCATGATAATTTCCCGCACTATGGTTATCATTGTTCCGATGGCCGTTGCCACCGGTATGATTATTATCTTGTTGTTGCTCGTTACCTTTTGGTTGTGTTGACTCATTATCACACTCTAATAACTAAGCCCTATTCACAACATCTAAATATAAACAAAGTTTGTGAGAAATGAGGTATTGACGTATATCGGATTTCAAACCTCTTAGAAACATTCGCGTTATTCGCTCCTCATTATCGACTAAATGGGATGCAAACTAGGATAACTCTGCAAATTTAGCCTCGTATTACGACACGGTCATATTGTTTTGCTCCAACTTGATAAAATCCACATCCTTCATGTGACGAATACTTTTGGAAAAGTACTTGTCATTGAATAGCTCTTAGAAATTCTCCCAAGAAATCTTTAGTGCGCCAGGCTGAGTATGTTTTACATATTTTCACTAGTAATCTGCCTCTTCACACAACATAAAGGTGGCAAAGGGAACCTTTTGCTCCTCAGAGCATCCCAAGACATCAAATATCTTGGTGATCTGCTTTAACCACGTCTCCGCCTTAAGTGGTTCTGGCTTTCCCAAAAACTCCGACGATCCCAACTCCTTGAACTGCTTAGTAATGACTAGCCGTGGGTTGCCATTGTTTCCACCTGCATTTTGAATAGGAACCGCTCTCGCCTGATGTTGCATGAATTGCATAAAGCCTCCGAACATCCCATCGTTCACCATTTCATCGGTGTTATTGTTTACCTGAGGATTATTGTCTTTCTGTTGCACCTTATCCTGGGTATTGATCGTTGGTGACTCAACGGTCTCATGTTCTTCATTGTTGATCTCAACATTTTCAGATGCCATTTTCAAACACTGTCACAAAATAAGGGTTAATTAACATATCACATATTATCCATATACTCTGACTGACCAATTAAATACCAAATTAACTTAGGTAGGTCATACTAGCGAATGAATTCTCCGTCTCTCCCCTCCTAGTTCTTGTCTCACATCTCAGCCAGGGATCATATCCTTAAGCTTTGATACCAACTGTGACGCCCCCAAAATAGGTATACATCACCCATCTTGAGTCGCCAAATACATGGAACATAATTCAAATACAAACTTAATTATACAACATGAGCTGTGAGTTTTATTACAAATATTGTCTTCTAGACAGTATTCAAACTCAAAATACGACAAAACATAATCTGAGAGTTTTAACACGAATATTGTCATCTAGACAATATCCACACTCGGATTCAATCTTTTTATATTTATAATCACACTATTTCATAGAATAGTGAGGACTATTAATGCTATCATCTGGACTGTCACTCCGTTCCCCGACTAGTCCTTGCTACGTTCTCATTTCCTGAAGAGAACAATGAAAGCAAAAAGGGTGAGATCAACTAGTCCAGTAATAAATATTATGACTAAGATAATGCAGAATAAATTATCATTAGCCTTCAACAGTGTTAAACTGATACAATATAACAACCATCAAGTTTAACTGCAACGGAACAAGCAATCCATTAGAAGAGTCAAATAGAGAATAAAATCTACTATCTTCTATGATTTAAAAGGTTTTTCATCACTTTTATCGCTGAGACTCAGCTTAATAAATAATCCACATCATCAAATCATCCCTGTACTACAGGCCAATGATATTTTTTAGTATCACGACCACGAATTATCCATGCACTACGAGCCAAAGATAATCGTGTTTTCATCAATGGTCCTGATCATGCAATAAAATAATTCATCTTTGCACCCTTGGCTGAAGAGAATCCATAGCCATAATCATACCAAAAACTGTCCATCAATGCACTACGGGCCAATGATGAATTCTTCCACAACATTTGTAACATTACGGTCATGATTATACCGAATAATCCCTGGTCATAATCATACCAAGTCCATCTATGTACTACAGGCCACAAACGACTTTCAACATAATATAAACATGAGGATGATGACAATGACATAATAATTCAATAAAACAAGTTCAAGAATTAATTTATCCAGGAACTAATAACGTCCAAATTGTCAACATGATACTGCTTTGTGGAGTAAATTTCAAGAATGCTCAGAAGAATATTTTCATAAAAAGATACTGGATGAAGAGTAAATATCAATGATATTCCACTAACTTCATGGAGTATAGAAGTCAAAGCTTTAACCAACTGAGTATAAGAGAATATATGAAACTGTAAATGGATTTTTCGTCCGCCATGCGGTAATCCACTTAGACAGATCATTTCCACAATTTAATAAGGAATGAATACAAAGGATCATTCACCATGCATGTGATAATCCACATAGATAGGTTATTCCAACAGAATAATAAAGAATGGAATAATAGAAGAATCCACCATGCATGCGATAGACTGCACAAACAAGTTATTCCAACAGAATAATAAATAACGGAACCAGGTCATGCGTAAACGCACCGACAGGATGTTCCAACAGAATAATAAAAAATGGAATAACAGAAGAATTTCACCATGTATGCGGTACTTCGCATAGACATGTTATTCCAACAGAATAATAAAGAATGGAATAACAAAAGTTCTATTCATGAAGACGAAAGAAATAATACCCCTTACGAGTACAACAAAAATTACCCTTACCTTATAAAGAAGAGTACCCTGACGGGTAGGGCGGGGATATACTTGAAGAAAACTTGCACTACGCTCAAAGCTTTCTTAAACTCTAAAGAAATACGCTCAAGATTATAGAAGAAGAATTCTCTCTCTAGAGTTTCAGTGAATTTGTCAGAAATAATGAAGGAATGAGCTTCTATTTATAGGAGAATGAACTAAATAGTAACTAATTCATGAATGGTACAGATTAATTTACTTTTAAACGGACAATCCATATTAATTTACTATGCAGAATATTATGCAGGCACTATGCAACACTATACATAATAAAATATAATATATTCTAATTATTATCTAATATAACAAATATCTTTATAAAAGTATTTTGTTTTATATAAAAAAAATTTACTATGCAAAATACTATACATAATAGAATATAATAAATTGTATTTAAAGTATAAAAAAATAAATAACTTTATAAACGTATTCTGTTTTATATAAATAAAATTTACTATGCAAAATAATATGCATAATAGAATATAATATATTCTAATTATTGTTTAATAAAACAAATAACTTTATAAAAGTATTCTATTTTATATAAAAAGTTTTTCTATTTTATTACATTAATAATACTAATAAAACAATATATATATATATATATATATATATATATGTAAACTTTCGTGACTTCATAAAAAGACACCTCAATATATTTAACAACATTTATCAGCATTTTTATAATTCACAATATTAATCGAGCAGGTCATTCCCAGGAAAGAGGGGGCTTTCCAATAAGGAATTTCTGTGACGCCCCCAAAATAGGTATACATCACCTATTTTCTAGTCGCCAGAAACATGGTACAGAATTCAAATACAACTTAATAATACAACTGTCGTGTACAATACGACAAAACATAAACTGTGAGTTTGAATACAAATATTGTCTACTAGAGAGTATACAAACTCAAAAAGAGTCCTCATTACAATTATTATCACACTATTTCACAAAATAGTGAGGACTACTAATGCACCATATAGGACCATCACTCCGTTCCCCGACTCGTCCCAACTATATTCTCATTTCCTGAAGAGAACAATGAAAGAAAGGGTGAGCTCAACTAGCTCAGTAAGAAATATTATGACTAAGATAATGCAGAATAAATTATCATTAGCTTTAAACAGTGTTAAACTGATACAATATAACAAACATCAAGTTTAATTGCAGCGGAACAAGCAATCCATTAAAAGAGTCAAGTAGATAATAAAATCTACTATCTTTTATGATTTAAAAGGTTTTTCATCACTTTTATCGCTGGGACTCAGCTTAATAAATAATCCACATCATTGAATCACCCCTGCACGACGACCAATGATATTTTTTAGTATCACGACCACAATTATCCATGCACTACGGGCCAAGAATATTTGTGTATACAGTAATGGTCATGATCATGCCAACAACTGTCCATCAATGCACTACGGGCCAATGAGGACTTTTACCATATCATTTGTAACATTACGGTCATGATTACACCGAATAATCTCTGGTCATAATCATACCAAGTCCATCTACGCACTACAGGCCACAGATGACTTTCAAAAAATATAAACATAAGGATGATGACAATGATATAAGAATTCAATAAAAACAAGTTCAAGAATTAATTTATACAGGAACTAATAATGTCCAAATTGTCAACATGATACTGCTTTGTAGAGTAAAATTCAAGAATGCTCAGAAGAATATTTTCATGAAAAGATACTGGATAAAGCGCAAATATCAATGATATTTCACTAATTTCATAGAGTATAGAAGTCAAAACTTTAACCAACTGAGTATAACAAGGAATGGAATAACAAAAGAAATTATCAGGCATGAGATAGACTGCACATGCAGGTTATTCTAACAGAATAATAAATAACGGAATCAGGTCCGGCGTAAAACGCACAGACAGGATATTCCAACAGAATAATAAAGATGGAATCAGGTCCGGCGTAAAACGCACAGACATGATATTCCACCAGAATAATAAAGATGGAACCAGGTCCGACGTAGAACGCACAGACAAGATGTTCCAACAGAATGATAAATAATGGAACCAGGTCCGGCATAAACGCACAGACAGGATGTTCCAACAGAATGATAAAGAATGGAATAATAGAAGAATTTTACCAAGTATAGGGTAGCTCGCGTATACAGGTTATTCCAATAGAATAATAAAGAATGGAATAACAGAAGTTCTCTTCATAGATAAGAAAGAAATAATACTCCCTACGAGTACAACAAATAATATCCCTTACCGTAGAAAAAACTGGATGCTGGAATAGTGAGGTAGCAGACTTTTTTTCTTCTTTCTCTCTATAATTTCTCTCTATAATAATTGCTCTATAGCTTTAGTGAATTGGTGATAAATGAAGGAAGAATGAGCTTCTATTTATAGGAAAATATAGTTTCGATAATTGCATGTTTTGGGGCTTGAAATATTACAGTACAATACCTCCAACTTTTCTTTCCTTTTTAATTTAGTCCTGCAAGTATTATCAAACTTGCACCACCTCCCCTAATAGTAAATAATGTGAATCAATAGTTCAATCATGTGAACCAATAGTTATAATCATGTGAAATTATGAATTACAGTATAGTACCTCCATCTATACCTCCATTTTTAACTTAGTAATGCAAGTATTATCAATCTTGCACCAACTCCCCTAATAGTACAAGAATGTGATTCAATAGTACACACATATGAACAAATAGTTATATAAGCATGTGAATTAGTAGCAATTAATTATTAATTTATCCGATAAATTACCTGATTTATCAATATAACCCCTAGACATCAATTATCATTGAAATAGATGTCGATTTTCACTAACACTAATAATTCCAACACAATGGAACTATCAAATTCATCTTTAATCAACACGAACTTATTCATCATTAATATTATAACTCACAATATTTAACAACCAGGTCGTTCCCAGGAAAGAAGGGGCTTTCCGATAAGGATTTCTCCTTATTTGCAGTCTCAATTATTGATTTAATAATATAACATATTATGCAGATGATACTGTAACAATAATTGAATCAATAATATAAGAGATATGATTCAGCAATTACTGTAGCAATAATTGAGTATAACTGAGTGACTTCTTACGTAAGCATCAATAATCAATACTGTGTGCTACTATGCAACCACGCGTATTATTGTACTTTTACTACCGAGTAGTTCAACAGTTTTAACGGTAACACTTTCGCCGTTATCTTTATAAAATGATAATTCTGTCGTTTTCTAACTACGACAATACTTCTGTTGTGGGGTCCACCAATGATTTTGTCGTCGTACAGATATTTCCCGACAAAAAGAATATTTCTCGACCAATCGAATATTATATAACAACTTGCATACTTTGCAAAATTTATAAATACTACCCACAACTATAACACTATCTCAAATCCACACCATAATATTCAAAAAAATATTTCGAGAAAATTAAATCTTTATTCGTAAAATTTGGGATTATACAATCTCCCCTCCTTATGAAATTTCGCCCTCGAAATTTACATACGTACCTGATATGCCGAACAAGTGAGGACACTTCATCAGATTCAAACTCTTGAGGTATAACCTTTGAGTGTCGAATAAGATTCTACTTATCCAAGATTTTAATACGTATCTCCTCATACGTTAAATCTTCTGCTATCTTGTCTAGTTCTAATTTAATAACGTGGTTCAGGTCGTCCACATATTTACATAACATTGATACGTGTAAAAAGTTATGAATATGAGACATACATGGCGGTAAAGTGAGTCTATACGCCACAGTTCTTACTCGATCAAGGATTAAAAATGGGCCAATGAATCGAGGGTTGAGCTTTCCTCTCTTTTCAAATCTCGTAACTCCCTTCCATGGAGCAACACGTAATAACACATGATCTCCAATATCGAATTCCATGTCCTTTCGATGAAGATCAGCATAACTCTTTTGTCGATCTTGTGAGGTTTTTATACGTTGTCGGATCGTTTGAATCTTTTTCGTAGTCATACGTACCAACTCCAGTCCCAACAACGTTGCTTCACCCACCTCATCCCAACATACTGGAGAACGACACTTTCTTCCATACAACGCCTCAAATGGAGCCATGCCAATACTTGCTTGATAACTGTTATTGTAGAAAAACTCCACCAATGGTAGGAACTTATCCCAACTTCCCTTGAAGTCAAGGACACAGAGTCTTAATAGATCTTCAAGAGTTTGAATGGTCCTCTCCGACTGTCCGTCCGTTTGAGGATGATATGCCGAGCTAAATCGTAAATCCGTGCCCATAGCTTTTTGCAAACCAACCCAAAATCTTAAAGTGAATCGTGGGTCTCGATCAGAAACTATGGATACTGGCATACCATGTAGTCTTACAATCTTGGTTTTGTATATGCGAGCAAGACGTTCAAGTGTATAAGTTTCTCGTATAGGTAAGAAATGAGCAGACTTGGTCAATCTATCAATAATGACCCAAATTGCATCTATGCCTTGGGAAACCTTGGGAAGACTAGTAACGAAATCCATGGTAATGTGTTCCCACTTCCATTCTGGAATTTCAAGTGGTTGCAATGGACCTTTTGGTACTTGATGCTCCGCCTTGACTCGTTGACAAGTTAAACACCTTGAGATAAATTCTGCTATCTCTCTCTTCATATTGATCCACCAAAATGTATGTCGAAGATCACGATACATTTTGGTACTCCCAGGATGGATTGCAAACGGTGTGTTGTGAGCCTCCATCATGATTTTATACTTTAAATTAGGGTTGTTAGGAACACAAACTCTGGAGTTGACTCGAAGTATTCCTTCTTCATCGATTCTTGCTTCCGGCATAGCACCTTCTTGTACTTTCTTCCTCATACGCATCAGCTCGAGGTCTGTAGCTTGAGCAGCTTTAACTTTATCGATTAAATTCGGTTCTACTCGTATATTTGCCATCATCACATAGGTTCCTGGAGTCTTTATCTCTAACTCCATCCTTTGCAAGTCATACAAAATGGGCCTTTGCGTTGACAATATTACACTCGTACCCGCATATGATCTTCTACTCAGCGCATCAGCTACTACGTTCGCTTTTCCAGGATGGTATTGAATTGTATGATCATAATCTTTCAACAGTTCGAGCCAACGTCGTTGCCGCATGTTGAGTTCCTTTTGAGTGAAGAAATATTTGAGGCTTTTATGATCCGTATAGATCTCCACTTTCTCCCCATACAGGTAATGCCTCCAAATTTTAAGCACAAAAACGACAGCTGCCAACTCTAGATCATGAGTAGGATAATTTCTCTCATATTCTTTGAGTTGCCGTGAGGCATAGGCTATGACTTTCCCATGTTGCATGAGAACACATCCTAACCCTTTGTCCGAAGCATCACTGTAGATGACAAATCCCTCCGAGCCAGATGGTATTGTCAGAACAAGTGCTGAAATGAGTCTCCTCTTGAGTTCTTGAAAACTCTTGTCACATTCCACGCTCCAACCAAATTTTGTATCTTTTCGAGTCAGCTGAGTTAATGGAGTAGTGATTCAAGAAAACCCTTCTACGAATCTCCGATAATAACCAGCTAAGCCGATAAAGCTACGTATTTCGGTCACTGATTTAGGTTGCTCCCAGCTTTGAATTGCTTCAATCTTTGTCGGGTCAATAGATATCCCATGATTTGATATCACGTGCCCAAGGAATGCAACTTCCTCAAGCCTGAACTCGCATTTCTTTAACTTGGCATATAGCTTGTTTTCACGAAGCTTTTGGAGTATCAGCCTCAAGTGTTGCTCATGATCTTCACAACTTTTGGAATATATGAGGATGTCATTAATAAATACGACCACAAAATGATCCAAATATTCCTTGAATACTCAGTTCATCATATCCATGAAGGCAGCAGGAGCATTAGTCAATTCAAAGGACATGACTAGGAATTCATAATGCCCGTACCGAGTTCTGAAAGCTGTCTTTGGATTGTCATCGGTTCTACTCTTCAATTGATGATATCCTGAATGAAGATCAATCTTTGAAAAGAATTTGGCGCCTTGAAACTGGTCAAACAGGTCATCAATACGTGGCAATAGGTACCTATTTTTGATGGTGACATGATTCAACTCCCGATAATCAATACAAAGTCGCATACTCCCATCTTTCTTCTTCACGAATAGAACAGGAGCACCCCAAGGAGACGTACTAGGATGAATGAAACCAATGTCTAACAATTCCTGCAACTGGGTCTTTAACTCCTGAAGTTTAATAGGAGCCATTCGATATGGGACTTTGGAAATGGGTTTTGTACCGGGTTCAAGGTCGATACAAAATTCAATTTCACGTTCTAGGGGTAGGCCAGGAAGTTCTTCGAGGAATACGTTAGGAAATTTATTAACAACAGAAATATCATTCAAAACTGACGTATTTTTGTTTAGATCCGTGACATGAGCTAAGAAAGCTTGACAATCATTTTTCAATAAACGAATAACTTTATGGCTTGAAATGACATTGATTGATTTTAATGGTTTAGTTGTTTGAATTCATATAATAGGTTGGTTAGGAATATGAAAACTAACAATCTTACGAAAATAATCAATTTTTGTATGATGAGTAGTTAACCAATCAATCCCTAGAATCACGTCAAATGCAAGTATTTTCAATGAAATAAGATTGACAGGTAATGTGAGGGTACCAATTTGAACCAAACAAGACTTATACACAGTGGATGTAATGAGGGTTTCTCCCAACAGAGTTTCAACAGATAAGTCAAAGTCTAATTTCTCCGGAGTCAAATTTAATCGTTGAGCGCAAGTAGGAGAAATAAAAGAATGGGTAGAACTGGTATCAAATAAGGTATAGACTTCACTAGAGTTTATGATAAGCTTACACATGATGACCTCGTTCGGGTTCCTTGCTTTCTGGGAGGTCACAACAAATGCTCTCCCTTGCACCACCGACTTTGACTTTTCTAGGACGGCCTTTGGTGCCTCCATCCTAGCTGAACTTATCTTTGGTGAACGACAAAATCGGGCTAGGTGACCTTCTCTTCCACAATTATAACACGCTTTGGAGTGTATCGCATAGTTTGGACTGATATGTCCATCCCCTCCGTATTTGAAGCATATGATAGGTGGTCGTTCTCCTTCCTTAACCACAGTTGCTGGTGCTGACGTCTTTCCATCATTGTTGAATCTCTTTTTCTTAAAATATCAATTTTTTACTATCTTGGCCATGATTACCAGCGAAGTGGTTACCATTTCTGGCATGTTGATTCCCTCCACGTTTGTTGTCACCGCTTCGATGACTGATACCACTAGTATTTTCATACTGCCGGCTGCTTTTTCTTGGTTGAGTTAACTCGTTACCGCGCTCCAATAACTGAGCCCTATTTATAACATCTGAGTACAAATACAGTTTATGAGAAATAAGATATTGACGTATCTCCGGTTTCAAACCTCTTAAAAACATTCGTGTCATTCGCTCCTCATTATCGACCAAATGGGATGCAAACTGAGATAACTCCGTAAATTTAGTCTCGTATTGCGACACGGTTATATTATTTTACTCCAACTTGATAAACTCCACCTCTTTCATGTGACGAATACTTTCGGGAAAGTACTTGTAGTTGAATAGGTCTTGGAACTTCTCCCAAGACATCTTGAGTGCGTCAGGCTGGGTACGTTTTACATATTCCCACCAGTAATCTGCCTCTTCACGCAACAATGAAGGTGGCGAAGGGAACCTTTTTCTCCTCGGAGCATCCCAAGACATCAAATATCTTGGTGATCTGCTTTATCCACACTTCCGCCTTAAGTGGTTTTGGCTCTCCAATAAACTCGGGTGGTCCCAGCTCCTTGAACTGTTTAGCGGTAAACGTTCGAGAGTTTCCAATGTTTCCACCTGCATTTTGAACAGGAGCTGCTCTCGCCTGATGTTGTATGAATTGCATAAAGCCTCTGAACATTCCATTGTTCATCATTTGGTTAGTGTTGTTGTTTTCATGAGGATTGTCGCCTTCCTGATGCATATTATTTTGATTGTTGATCTGTGGAGACTCAACGGTCTCTTGTGCCTCATTTCTATTTTCAATATTCTCGGATGCCATTTTCAAATACTGCCACAAAACAAGGGTTAATTGACATGCAACATATTATCTCTATACTCTGACCAACCAATTAAATACCAAAAATTTAGGTAGGTCATACTAGCGAAAGGAATTCCCCGTCTCTCCCCTCCTAGTTCTAGTCTCACATCTTAGCCAGGGATCATATCCCTAAGCTTTGATACCAACTGTGACGCCCCCAAAACAGGTATACATCACCTATTCTTGAGTCGCCAGATATATGGTACAGAATTCAAATACAACTTAATAATACAACTGTCGTGTACAATACGACAAAACATAAACTCTGAGTTTGAATACAAATATTGTCTACTAGAGAGTATACAAACTCAAAAAGAGTCCTCATTACAATTATTATCACACTATTTTACAGAATAGTGAGGACTACTAATGCACCATCTAGGACCATCACTCCGTTCCCCGACTCGGCCGAGCTATATTCTCATTTCCTGAAGAGAACAGTGAAAGAAAGGGTGAGCTTAACTAGTCCAGTAAGAAATATTATGACTAATATAATGCAGAATAAATTATCATTAGCCTTAGACAATGTTAAATTGATACAATATAACAAACATCAAGTTTAACTGCAGTGGAACAAACAATCCATTAAAAGAGTCAAGTAGAGAATAAAATCTACTATCTTTTATAATTTAAAAGGTTTTTCATCACTTTTATCGCTGGGACTCAGCTTAATAAATAATCCACATCACCGAATCACCCCTGTACTACGGCCAAGGATATTCTTTAGTATCACGACCACAATTATCCATGCACTACGGGCCAAGAATATTTGTGTATACAGTAATGGTCATGATCATGCCAACAACTGTCCATCAATGCACTACGGGCCAATGAGGACTTTTACCATATCATTTGTAACATTACGGTCATGATTACACCGAATAATCTCTGGTCATAATTATACCAAGTCCATCTACGCACTACAAGCCACAGATGACTTTCAAAAAATATAAACATAAGGATGATGACAATGATATAAGAATTCAATAAAACAAGTTCAAGAATTAATTTATACAGGAACTAATAATGTCCAAATTGTCAACATGATACTACTTTGTAGAGTAAAATTCAAGAATGCTCAGAAGAATATTTCCATGAAAAGATACTGGATGAAGCGCATATATCAAGGATATTACACTAATTTTGTCACACCCCCAAATCCGGGTACTTCAATTCCATGGGATTTGGTGTTCACTGTACAAATATCATCTATCTATCTACCAATAATAAATGCAAACCATGCAATAAATAGAAATAATAATAAATCTCCTTAAGGGTTACAACATCCAAATAATAATAATACAATCCCAGGTTAAACTAACCTTAAACATCTGTGCGGAGTCATAAACAATCAAGTCTTAAATAACATCAGTAACTCAAGTCTTAAACATAAATACATCATCTAATAAAAAATAACAAGTCTTCATCACTTGCTAATTTTGCCCTTGCCTTTACTAGTGGAAGGTTCATCGGTTCTTTCATTCTTAACTGCAATGTTATTATTAAGCAAGAGTGAGCACTATTGCCCACAAGTATAATAATGAAATAACAGTATAATAACATGCAAGTAAATCAAAAAACATCTGAATGAAAGCTCAACTTCTGAATCAAGAATGAATATCAAGAATCAAAAGAATTCTGAGGGTCATAAGACCTTGAACTATGTCCTAGGTTATCAAGGGTTATACTTGAAACCTTTAACAGTCATAAGACTATGGACCTTTCTTCTCGTACTTAGGGGGATCACCCCTTAGTACCATACTGTGCACAATATCTTAACGCTAACGCATAAGTAAATCCCTTTGTAGGGTTGTTCATCTCAGTTTGACATTCGAGTCCGCACAAAAGGAAGTTTGGTTTGAATAATTCAATAAGGATTCTGAAATTTAGAACGTTCATCAACTAAGGACTAGTTGAATCAATAAAATTCACTAGTCTAATAAGGTTCAACAATAATGATATTTAATTCGAATAATAATCTCAAGAAGTATACAATAGAACACTTATTGTATAACTGAATCATGCTTTGAAAAGATAATAAATCTTTAATATAACAATTGAACTTGAATAATAGTAACGATAGTTTACTCGAGGTAACTAATAACTTGAACAATAATGACAAGTAGGGTTAGGAAACTTGCCTCGTGTGTAGGCTAAACGATTACTACTTTCGTTCACCACAAATCCTACACACATACCATATGTATTCACGACATTCATTAGTTACATTTTCACTTAATTATTTAATATAAACTCTACTTTATTTAATAAATCATTACCCTTCTAATTTAATTACTTAATTAAATTAGAATATTTTCATTCTCTTACTATTATTACACTCGAATAAATTATTTCATAATAATTTCCATCGAATATTTATTTTATTCAATAAATATCTCAATTAAAATATTTACTTTATTTTATAAATATTTTAATAATAATTTTCATCGAATAATTATTTTATTCCATAAATATCTCAATTAAAATATTTAATTTATTTTATAAATATTTTAATAATAATTTTCATCGAATATTAATTTATTCCATAATATCTCAATTAAAATATTTAATTTATTTTATAAATATTTTAATAATAATTTTCATCGAATATTTATTTTATTCCATAAATATCTCAATTAAAATATTTAATTTATTTTATAAATATTTTAATAATAATTTTCATCAAATATTTATTTTATTTCATAAATATCTCAATTAAAATATTTAATTTATTTTATAAATATTTTAATAATAATTCTCATCAAATATTTATTTATTTATTTATTTTTTATATTTTTTATTATTATTATTTTTAACCGTCGGGGCGGGGTAATTTAGTTTGGTAACGCCCGCCGGGGGCGGGGTTATGCAGGCTCATTTTCTGCAGTTTCTGCAGTTTCTGCAGTTCGCTAACATAACAAGGCCAAATAAGGCCAAAAATCAATCACAGGTAAAATTATACATGAATATGGTCATAACTTTCAATTAGTTATTTTTACACGAATTTAGACTTACCCAATCATTGTAATACATATATAATCATTACTTAACCCATCTAGCATGATTTTTAACAAGTTACAACACATGATTTGCAAAATCAACACATTTACTTCCACTGTTCTTGATGTTCTTGAAGGTTTTGAAAATAAAACATGAAAATTATCACTACGGATTCGTTATAACACCGAATCCGTTTATTTAAACTTTGGTCTCTTCGTATCAACATGCATAATGATATACGAGTGTAAAATTTAGGGATAATATACGATCAATACATAAAATATCACGTATAAGGCCATAAGGCCAAAACCCATACTCTGTAATTTTGTAGAAATCATATACGATGTAATATTATGAAACTGATGATATGGAATCATGCAATATATATATCATCTTAACCCATAAATAACTCATAAATATTACTCATTTCTCAATCAAAGAGGCTTTACAGAAACTTTGAAAGCCATTTTCTTATAAAAACTTAATGACGTAAAATAGAATTTGGGAAGGAAAATTACCTAGAGTATAATTAATGGAAGATGAATTCATTCTCAGATGACTCTCACAATCCTCTTAACAACTCTGACTTCTCAACTCTTTCTCTGTATTTCTCTCTGTTATGCTTTCTAGACTTAGGCAAATAATGAAGAAGAAATAAAAGAATGCGTAAACTAAATAATGAACAATTAACGCGTTGGTGGTCAGTTACCCAGTCATGGGTTAACTGGCCCCAACTCCCTTTAGTTCCATGTTTGCCTAGCTAGAATATGTTTCAAAAACCATTTAATTTAATAAAACTTTATCACATAGTTAATTCATGTCACACCCACTTGCATAATAATCAAATATCTTATTTAATATAAATAAAATATAATAACTTCTCATAAATTCACATAGTCATATATTTAAATTTCTCATTAATTAATAATGTCAAATTATTAATTCTCTAATTAATAATTAATTTAATTAAAATAACATCATGCTTAATTAAATATTTCATTTAATTCAATAAACTCAATTAATTACATACTTGAATAATAATTATTCTCCACATTAATTTAATAAATGTAATACATATAATTAAATTAATCTACCACAATTGCATCAAATAATTATTTAATCCAATAATTAAATCATCGAAAAATATTTATTTAATTCAATAAATATTAAAATTAAATTACAAAAATCTCGTTCGTCACAAATTTCATGGAGTATAGAAGTCAAAACTTTAACCAACTGAGTATAACAAGGAGTGGAATAGCAAAAAAAATTACCAGGCATGCGATAGACTGCACAGGCAGGTTATTTCAACAGAATAATAAATAACGGAATCAGGTCTGGCGTAAAACGCACAGACAGGATATTCCAACAGAATAATAAAGACGGAATCAGATCCGGCGTAAAACGCACAGACAGGATATTCCAACAGAATAATAAAGACGGAACCAGGTCCGGCATAAAACGCACAGACAAGATGTTCCAACAGAATGATAAATAATGGAACCAGGTCTGGCATAAACGCACATACAGGATGTTCCAACAGAATGATAAAGAATGGAATAACAGAAGAATTTCACCAAGTATAGGGTAGCCCGCGTATACAGGTTATTCCAATAGAATAATAAAGAATGGAATAACAGAAGTTCTCTTCATGGATAAGAAAGAAATAATACTCCCTACGAGTACAACAAATAATATCCCTTACCGTAGAAAAAAACTGGATGTTGGAATAATGAGGTAGCAGACTTCTTTTCTTTTTTCACTCTATAATTTCTCTCTATAATAATTGCTCTATAGCTTTAGTGCATTGGTGATAAATGAAGGAAGAATGAGCTTCTATTTGTAGAATAATTTAGTTTCAATAATTGCACGTTTTGGGGCTCGAAATATTACAATACAATAACTCCAACTTTTCTTTCCTTTTTAATTTAGTCCTGCAAGTATTATCAAACTTGCACCACCTCCCCTAATAGTAAATAATGTGAATCAATAGTTCAATCATGTGAACCAATACTTATAATCATGTGAAAATACGAATTACAGTATAGTACCTCCATCTATACCTCTATTTTTAACTTAGTCATGCAAGTATTATCAATTTTGCACCAACTCCCCTAATAGTACAAGAATGTGATTCAATAGTACACACATGTGAACAAATAGTTATATAAGCATGTGAATTAGTAGCAATTAATTATTCATTTATCCGATAAATTACCCGATTTATCAATATAACACATAGACATCAATTATCATCGAAATAGATGTCGATTTCCACTAACACTAATAATCCCAACACAATAGAACTATCAAATTCATCTTTAATGAACACGAACTTATTTATCATTAATATTATAACTCACAATATTTAACAACCAGGACGTTCCCAGGAAAGAGGGGGCTTTCCGATAAGGATTTCTCCTTATTGACGCGCAATTAGGTGACCAAACCTCTCCTTGACAGAACTTCTAGACATTGTCAATATTACAAATAATAATATGAATAACTTTATCGTCTCAATTATTGATTTAATAATATAACATATTATACAGATGATACTGTGACAATAATCGAATTAATAATATGAGAGATATGATGCAGCAATTACTGTAGCAATAATTGAGTTTAACTGAGTGACTTCTTCATAAACATCAATAATCAATACTGTGTGCTACTATGCAACCACGCGTATAACTGCACTTTTACTACCGAGTAGTTCAACAGTTTTAATGGTAACACTTTCGTCGTTATTTTTATAAAATGATAATTCTGTCGTTTTCTAACTACGACAATACTTCCGTTGTGGGGTCCACTAATGATTGTGTCGTCGTACAAATATTTCTCGACAAAAGAATATTCCCCGACCAATCGAATATTATATAACAACTTGCATACTTTGCAAAATTTATAAATACTACCCACAACTATAACACTATCTCAAATCCACACCATAATATTCAAAAAAATATTTTGAGAAAATTAAATCTTTATTCGTAAAATTTGGGATTTTATAATTTCTCCCTATTGTCGTGCAATTAGGTGACCAAAACTCTCCTTGGCAGAACTTCAAGACATCGTTAATATTGAAAATAATAATATTAATAACTTCGTCATCTCAATTATTGATTTAATAATATATAAAATACTGACAATAATTGAATCAAATAACGTGAGATACTATGCAGCAATTACTGTAGCAATAATTGAACAAAACTGAGTGACTTCTCACGTAAGCATCAATAATCAATACCGAGCGTATTACTGTACTTTTACTGCCTGAGTAGTTCAACAGTTTTAACGGTAAAACTTCCGTCGTTATTTTCATAAAAATATTTTTGTCGTTTTCTCAATCCGACAATAATTCTATTGTGGGGTCCACCAATGATTGTACCGTTGTACAGATATTCCTCGGCAAACAAAATATTCCCCGACCAATCAAATATTATACAACAAATTGTATACTTTTCAAAATTTATAAATACTACTCATAACTATAACACTATCTCAAATCCACACCATAATATTCAAAAAAATATTTCGAGAAAATTAAATCTTTATTCATATAATCTGGGGTCTCACACCAAAGGCGGATACGGACAAAACAAAGTCGATGGTTTCAGAAAGAGCGTTTTTCCTGACTTCTCAAAAAGCGAGTAACCCGAACGAAGTTAACACGAGTTAGTTAATTATAAATTCTTGCGAAGTCTATACCTTATTAGATACCGATTCTACCCATTATTTTATCTCTCTTGCTTGCGCTCAATGTTTAAATTTGACTCCGGAGAAATTAGAATTTGACTTATCGGTTGAAACTCTGTTAGGAGAAACCTTCATTACATGTGCTATCCAAGTCTTGGATGAGAATCACAGTTTTGAATGATATTTCTATTGTTAATAAATTTACTGACGTATACTTGAAGACTTCTTAGCCTACCCTTAGAACGTGAAATCGAATTTGGTATTGACCCCAGTACAAAACCCATTTCTAAAACCCTCGAATATTTTTTTCACCTAAAACTAACGTAACATGTGCAAATTGGCTTGAGCTATTGAAGATTACGATCGTACCATTCAATGTCATCGTGGAAGAGCGAACGTGGTAGCTGACGCGTTGAGTAGAAGATCGTATGCGTTTATGAGTGCGATGTTGTTAACACAAAAACCCATTTCGTATAACTTACAAATGATGGAGATAGAGTTAAAGACTCTAGGGACCCACGTGAAGATAACAAATATACGATTAGAATCGACTTTAATCGATAAAGTTAAAGCTGCTCAAGCTACATACTCAGAGCTGATGAATGTGAAGAAGAAGGTTCAAGATGGCGTTATTCTAGAAGCAAGAATCGATGAAGAGAGGAAATCTCAACCCTTGATTTTATTGGTCCATTTGAAATCCTTGATCGAGTAGGAACTGTGGCCTATAAACTCGTTTTATCGCCAAGTATGTCGCGTGTTCATAACATTTTTTTTCACGTATCGATGTTACGTAAATATGTGGATGACCCGAACCACGTTATTAAATTAGAATTAGATGAGATAGCAGAAGATTTAACGTATGAGGAGCTATGTGTTAAAATCTTGGATAAGAAGGATCGTATTCAACACTCAAAGGTTATACATCAAGAGTTAGAATTTGAAATGAAGTCAAGGTATCCTCATCTCTTCGGCATACCAGGTACGTACATAAATTTCGAGGGTGAAATTTCATAAAGATGGGAGATTGTGAGACCCCAAATTTTATGAATAAAGATTTAAATTTCCCAAAATATTTTTTTTAAATATTATGGCGTGGATTTGATAATGTTATAGTTGCGGGTAATATTTATAAATTTTGCAAAGTATGCAAGTTGTTATAAAATATTCGTTTGGTCGGGAAATATTCTTTTTGTCGGGAAATATCCGTACGACGGCACAATCATTGGTGGACCCCACAACGGAAGTATTGTCGTAGTTGGAAAATGACATAATTATCTTTTTATAAAAATAACGACGAAAGTGTTACCGTTAAAACTGTTGAACTACCCGGTAATAAAAGTACAGTAATACATGTGGTTGCATAGTAGCACAGAGTATTGATTATTGATGCTTACGTAAGAAGTCACACAGTTATACTTAATTATTGCTACAGTAATTGCTGCATCATATCTTTCATATTATTGATTCAATTATTGTCATAGTGTCATCTGCATAATATTTATTATTATTAAATCAATAATTGAGATGGCAACGTTATTCATATTATTATTTGCAATATTGACAATGTCTAGAAGTTCTGTCAAGGAGAGGTTAGGTCACCTAATTACGCGCCAATAGGGAGAAATCCTTATTGGAAAGCCCCCTCTTTCCTAGGAACGACTTGGTTGTTAAATATTGTGAGTTATAATATTAATGATGAATAAGTTCGTGTTGATTAAAGATGAAATTGATTGTTCCATTGTGTTGGGATTATTAGTGTTAGTGAAAATCAACATTTATTTTGATAATAATTGATGTCTGGAGGTTATATTAACCAATCAGATATTCGGGCCACTTTTTATGTCCGATTACTATTCACGGGTTACTATTCATGGGTTACTATTCACCCAATTACTATTCACTCTAGTATTGTTCACTCGGGTATTTGAGCCACTTTTCGTGTCAGAGTGCTATTCACGAGTTACTATTCACCCTGTTACTATTCACTCTAGTATTGTTCACTCGAGTATTTGGGACACTTTTCGTGTCAGGGTACTATTCTTGAAGTACTATTCACGGGGTACTATTTACCCAAAAAATATAATTCTTTTCGGTCCAAATTATTTTTGGGTAAAATATTATTCCATGAGGAGATGTGATAATTTTTCAGACCGTTGGTTGAAGTTATTATAGTAAATCAATATGGATCGTTGATTGAAGATATAATAGTAAATCAATATGGACCGCTGGTGGAAAATTATAATAGTAAATCAATATGGATCACTGGTTTAAAGTTTTAATAGTAAATCAGTATGGACCGTTGCTTTAAGTTTTAATAATAAATCAATATGGACTGTTCGTTTAAAAGTAAATCAATCTGGACCGTTCATGAATTAGTTACTATTTAGACCATTCTCCTATAAATAGAAGCTCATTCCTTCATTATTTCTTACGAATTCACTAAAACTCTAGAGAGAGAAACTATAGAGAGAAAGAAGAAAAGTATTCTGCTACTTCACTACTCCAGTATTAAGTTTTTCTAAGGTAAGGGATATTATTTGTTGTACTCGTAAGGGATATTATTTGTTGTACTCGTATGGGGTATTATTCTTTCGTATTCATGAAGAGAGTTATTTTCTTTCAATACTCGTAAGGGTTGTTATTCTATTCTTAATTATTATGTTGTAATAACCTGTTTATGCTAAGTACCGCATACCTGGCGAAATTCTTCTGTTATTCTATTCTTTATTATTCTGTTGGAATAACCTGTCCGTGCGATCTATCGCATGCCTGGTGAATTCTGTTGTTATTTCATTATTTATTATTCTGTTGGAACATCCTATCTGTGCGGATTACGCATGACCTGGTTCCATTCTCTATTATTCTTGTTGGAATAATCTGTTTGCGCGGTCTATCGCATGCCTGGTGAATTCTGTTGTTATTCCATTCTTTATTATTCTGTTGGAATAACCTGTCTGTGCGAATTACGCACACCTGGTGAATTCTTCTGTTATTCCATTCTTTATTATTCTGTTGGAATAATCTGTATACGTGGATTACCGCATGGAGGCAAAAATCCATTTGTGGTTTCATATATTCTATTATACTCAGTTGGTTAAAATTTTGGCTTCTATACTCCATAAAATTAGTGGAATATCCTTGATATTTGCGTTTCATCCAGTATCTTTTCATGGAAATATTCTTTTGAGCATTCTTGAATTTTACTCCACAAAGTAGTATCATGTTGATAATTTGGACGTTATTGAGTTCAGGATAAATTAACTTATAAATCTTTTAAATTTATTCTTGAACTTGTTTTTATTGAATTGTCATTATCCTCATACTTATATTATGTTGAAAAACATCTTTGGCTTATATGCATAGATGGACTTGGTATGATTATGACCAGTAATTATTCGGTATAATCATGACCGTAATGTGACGAATGATGCGGTAAATTCCTCATTGGCCTGTAATTCATTGGTGGACAGTTGTTAGTATGATTATCACCAGAGATTATTCGGTATAGTCATGACCATTGATGATTACATGAATATCCTTGGCCGTGGTGCAGGGATGATTCGATTTTATTTATTAAGCTGAGTCTCAGAGATAAAGTTGATGAAAAACTTTTTAAATTGTGAGACCTCAGATTTTATGAATAAATATTTAATTTTCTCGAAATAATTTTTTTAATATTATGGTGTGGATTTGATATAAAGTTATAGTTGTGGGTAATATTTATAAATTTTGCAAAGTACGCAAGTTGTTATATAATATTCGATTGGTCGAAGAATATTCGTTTTAACAGGGAATATTCGCACGACGACACAATCATTGGTGGACCCCACAACCGAATTATTGTCAGGATTGAGAAAACGACAAAAATATTTTATTAAAAATAACGGTGGAAGTTTTACCATTAATACTGTTGAACTACTCGGTAGTAAAAGTACAGTAATACGTGCGATTGCATAGTAGCACATGGTATTGATTATTGATGCTTATGTGATAAGTCACTCAGTTTTGTTTTATTGGTGTTATTAATGTAATAAAACAAAAAAACTTTTTATATTAAACAGAATACTTTTATAAAGTTATTCGTTTTATTAGGCTAATAGTAAAATCTTTTTATATAAAATAGAATACTTTTATAAAGTTATCTATTTTATTGGACAATAATTAGAATATATTATATTTTGTTATGCATAGTGTTTGTATAGTAAAATCTTTTATAAAGTTATTCTTTTTATTAGATTATAAATAGAATATATTATATATTTTTAAAAGATTTTGCTTTAAATATGGACCGTCAGATTAAAGCTAAATCAATCTGGACCGTTCATGAGTTAGTTACTATGCAGTCCATTTTTCTATAAATAGAAGATCATTCCTTTATTATTTTCTTACGAATTCACTGAAACTCTAGAGAGATAAACTATAGAGAGAAAGAAGAATAATATTCTGCTACTTCCCTACTCTTATATCCAGTTTCTTTTACTGTAATGAGTGTTATTCTTTCGTATTCATAAAGAGAACTTATGTTATTCCATTATATATTATTCTGTTGGAATAACCTGTATTCGCGGGCTACCCTATACTTGGTGACATTCTTCTATTATTCCGTGTTTATTATTTTGTTGGAATATCCTGTTTGTGCGTTTTACGCCGGACCTGGTTTCGTCTTTATTATTATTCTGTTGGAATATCCTGTCTGTGCGTTTTACGCCGGAGCTGGTTCTGTTATTTAGTATTCTGTTAGAATAACTTGTTTATGCGAAGTACCGCATACATGGTGATTTCTGTTGTTATTCCATTCTTTATTATTTTGTTGGAACATCCTGTCGGTGCGAATTTCGCTTGACCTGGTTCCGTTATTATTATTCTATTGGAATAACCTGTCTATGCGAAGTACCGTATGCATGGTGATTTTTTTTGTTATTTCATTCTTTATTATACTTAGTTGGTTAAAGTTTTGACCCAGTGATGAGATTTTAAGTGCTCAATTACAGGGGGATGTAAAAGAAAAAAATATGAACGTGTAGCTCACGCAATGTAACACTTAAACAAGTGATTTAAACATTTAGTAAAGGTTGAATGAAATGATTAAACGAAATTAAAAGACAAAGAATGTAAACGCTTGCGATAAATGATCGGTCTTAGCATACAACGAACCGTATGGCTTCGACATTAAGAAAGAAAATGAACGTGGGGTTCATGTAATGGATAACGAATGTAAGATTTAAACACTTTAGCCGACATGAGGGTTGAGTGTACGCGAATATTAAACGGGCAGAACCTACACCCCGTGTATGGTTTGACCGTAAGGTAATGAAGAATGTTGATTAAACCGTGAACGTTGAAGGAACTAAATTGAAGACAATAATATATAACGTAAAGAAGCCGAGTTAAGAATGATAACTCGGAGAACGTTCTGAGTCGAATGAACCGAACGTTGTAAGATATGAATACGGTAACGTAACATGCTTAACGCTATGAATGTGTAGAATTAATGCTGAATGATCGTTCTGAGTATACAAAAGACTGTATGACTTATACGATAAGAAATGAATCATGAGGTATGTCATTTAGTTGCCAGAAAGCCATAAGGAATAAGAAATGGACTTAACGAACATTATAGTTTAATGTTTCATATAAGTTAAGATAAAATTTAGGTTGTGGTACAATCGTAATCTTTGATGGTTGACATATGGGAGCTGGGCTAAATAATTCCTTTAGAGAGCGGAGATATATACGAAACTGGCAACCGATCTAAATCATTGTGAAAGACAATGTAGACGAGACAAGAACTTGTTTGTTGGTTGTTTGTGGGAAACAACTCAGAGTACCATATGGACTATTAGCAGAGACATGATGTGAGCTAAGTCCTAGAAGAGTAATAAGAAGACAATAAGAATGTAAATCATCAAAGATGATGAACATATGAGTAAGACATCTCCGTATGTCATGAAGCCGTAAAGCGGTAAAGAAAGTTAGTCGCGTAAACTTAGATTGCAAGAACGCGAACCTTAAGAAGTAAAGTTAAATAAACTAATGCGTAAGTCAAGTATGTGCCTAATTGGTGTATGTGCTTTTTCCTTATATGTTATATAAGGATTGGAATGAACAGTTCAGCGTAAGCTGTAGCTGTGTGTAAGGTAAGTTTCCTAACTTCATTCATACTTTATATTAATGCTAGTGTCTTAAACTTCTCAAATGTTGAACTTGAGAAGTTTTGTCTATGTGCATATGTGCGATATATGTACAAGGTGGTAGTATGTATGAGGCCTTGTGCCACAATTTGAAGACTTCAGTGTTTCTATGAGATGAAATGTTCTGTGATTGAACTGTTCAATACGAGTATGTTCTGTTTATACATGAACCGTTATTGTTAAGTTTGTGCTAATGATTCTAGCCAGATAGAATGTGCATGAAAAAGGTAGAAGAATGAAAGTATTTTGAAGTGAATGTGACTATTGTTTTAAAATGATAGGAATCAAAGTTTATTTCTATTATTCAAGTTGCTTCATAACCTTTGTTCGGTTATTGAAGTCCTAAAAGAATGTTTAAATTCTTGAAGTTGTTTATTCAACTACTATGAATTGTTGGGAAATTGAATTCTCACGCTTGCTTTAAATGAAAAACATTTTCAGCGTACGATGTTAGAAGAACTTAAGGATCCCATAAAGATCAAGCTGATCGGCATCAAGAAGAAATTCCATTCAGTATATGAATGTGCGTGAAGATCAAGCGAAGACTTGTAATGTAGAATAGTTTAATTGAACTATAGATTAGTTTAACGAATTGTTATGTATCCTTGGTGGCGGATAAAAGTCACTCTTGTAAGATGGAATGAATAATGTGTCTATCATTATTTGTAATGAAAGAGGTTATAAGGTTTTATAACTTGGAATTTGAGAATGTATGTTGTTATATTCAATATATAATGATATATGTTTGGAAGATGATGTAATCGTGACGCATGGAATCCGGGTGTAAAGATAGACCAGATTTTGGGGCGTTACAAGTTGGTATTAGAGCTGATAAGTTATAAACCTTAGGTATGAATATCTAAGGCTATAATTGTAGAGAGAATGATAAGAAGATCGTCGAGTTAAACGATTAAGGAAGAAGATCACCACGTGATCAGATTGAATCGTAATAACAATTGTTTTGTTAAACGATGAATGATTTATAGCTAATGCTATAAATGTATGGTACTACAAAGTAGTACGGGAATGAAGAACTCAGATTGAGTTGTAAAGGTTAGCATACGAATTAAAGAAAATTCGTATTAAGTAACGAGAAAGTTAGAAGTTCTAATTTTGATTGAGGACTCATGTGATAGCTGAGTTGTATGAGCCTTTGTTATGGGCAGAGGTTTGTGCTTCGGTGTAACAACTGTTTAGCTTATTACAGGGATAATCATTGGAATAGTATGTCGCACTATCAATATGTATATGAAGAGAATGTGAATCTTTTCTCATGTAAATGTATGATAGGTAGAGAATGTTAAGATAGGTGCGAGTTCTTGAAACTCATACTTATGAAATGTTTGTGACTCATAGTTATTTGCTATGTTTCTGAGCCCTAAGCATATGGATAGTTCTTGATTTGTTCTTGGATTACATATTGCGAAGATAAGTTCTTAAACACATATGGTTATGGAAAGTTCCTAAACACATAAAGTGTGGTAAGTTGACGGACTATATTAAGGTATATGAATGGTTAGACTGGAAACAAGTATTTTCAATAGACTTAGCATTGAAGGTGCTAGAGAAGATTAAGTATTGTCGCAAGTAAGACAATGAATGAAGATAGAGAAATAGGATATTCTAAGTTATCTAGCTATGCTAGATTTTAAAGTTTATTGAAATCGTGCTAATGTGCGCGTTTTGAAAATGAAAGAATTGGTTCAACTTTAGGTACCAATGGGTTTTAAAAAGAACTATTCTTTATATGTCTATGCTAATTGTTTCGGCTAGACAAAAGTTGATTTGAAATATCAAAATTATATCATTAATGCATTTGATGCAAAGATGGTAAAAAGATGGAGTTATTAATGCAATAAAACCTAGTGTTGGATTTGATCATATGATCAACAACCCGCTATGGTATGATGTATAATGATGAAGTCATAAACTGACGGTGATAGAAGGGTTTACGGTGAAATGTTGTTTAACCTAGTAAGAGTTCATGGTCGATTTGACCCCTCAGCAAAAATATGTAATGTTTTAAAGTAATTTTTATATTCCTCGTTATTCCATCTACTTCATGATTCTTGATAAGTTATGGAGGTTAGGGAATGATGGAAAGATAAGAACTTCTTTGAAGAGAAGTTGAGAAGAAAAGTAAGCTAAAATTTCGAGGACAAAATTCTGTGAAGAAGGGGAGAATGTGATGACCCGGGTAAGGGTGCTGTTTTAAAAAATTCCGAGGACGAAATTTTTATAAGGGGGAAGGATGTGACAGCCCAGAAAATCAGATTGTCCAGAATTTAAGTTTAAAGAATTAGTTATTAATAAAATGAATTTTTATTAATAATATTATGTGCTATGTGTTTATTAATCGTTCTATAACGTAGGATGATTATATTAAGGGAGTATTCTGGCTACGAGATAGACTGAACGAGTAAGAATTTTCAAGACAAAAATAAAATATCTCTGGGAATAAAAATATTTTCGAGAAAAAGACGAAATAGGCATTATTCACCTGACGAAACCTAAGGGTTAGGGTTTGAATAACCTAAGCCTTTTCGAGAGTTCGGTATGTCGAAATGACATTCCGTCAAAAGATTTGACGATAATATATCGTAAAAAATTAACTGAGTCGATAAAATTTTTTCTCGAAAAATGTACAGAAATCGGATGAAATAAAAATGACGAAAGGTATTGTTATGTACTTTTCATTCGTTTAACTACGTTATAGGAAAACGTGAAGGAAAACGCTTAACGTCAAAAAGTGTTTTTTCAGTTTTTGGAGTTCCGAATAATGAGTAAAAGTTAAACTGTAGTGGAAAGACGAAATATCCAAAAATATTTGGATCCTGAGAATCGCAGTTTTTTAAACTGTCAGACAAATTCTGCAAGACGGAAGCATAAAGCTTCCAACGGAAGCTTTGTGAATAGTAAGGAGGTGTGAATAGTAATCCTAGGGGCGAAATGACTATTTTTTCCCTAGCTTTGAAAATCTATAAAAGGAAGCTTAAATTCATTTGTTGGTGATTTTGAAAATCACCAACACTTGAGAGAGAGAGAGAGAGAGATTTCGGATGAGGAGGAAAAGGAAGAGGAAAAGCTAGTCGAGTGCACGCTTTGTCCAACGGAGGAAGATTAAGGAAGAAAGGTATTAAAAACCTAACTTCTAGATTAATTTTTCTTAAAGTTTCTATGTTAAAAACATAGCTTAATGAGAATAAGAAGTAATATATATTAAGAATGATTTCATATGTTTGAAATAATAAGAAAACGAAGAAATAAGTATTAGAAGTTTAGTTTATAAATTTCTTAAGGAAGTATAAGATTTGTAATGAATTTAAGCGATCCGAATGAATCATATGAACGATTCAGTGATATTAGTAAGGAAAGGTGTTTTATAACATCAAATTCTAAGAAAAAGTGAAATTATAATCAAAATATCGATTAAAAACGAAGAACTAGCGAAGAACGCGAAGAACGCGAAGAACATTATTGAAGGACACGAAGAACGTTGTTGAAGGACAAATTTAAAACTATCGTAGTATAATTTTTGTTGATGGACAAGTTTAAAACCATCGCATATAAGTTAGTTGCTTATTGCTTGGTTAGGAACGGTAGAAACGTTCATGAAGAAATGATTTAACTTAGCTATAATGAAGTTATGATGAAAATTTCATAAAATACGAACGAGAAGTAGAAAGTATATAAATTAACCCGAATGTGTAGGGTTTCATAAGAATGTATGAAAACGTAGACAACGTGAGTCGTGGACTCATGAATGAACGAGTTTCCGAGTTCGGATGATCGAATTGTGGAGGAACGAACGAAGAACGTTAATAACATAAAATAAATGAATGATGAAGTTAAGCCAATTGAATAACATGTTAACAGATTTAGAATGAATTTCTGTCCCAGGGAAGTTGAAGTACGTAATATAAGGAAGATAATGGTTTTAGAACAACCTCGTTCTGAGTTATAACGAAGAAGTAATGAGATTACAAAGTAAGCGTCTTAAACTTGATTCAAGACTTAGAAAATTTTCTAGGTTTAATTCTTGGCGCCGCAGCGCCAGGTAAGCCTTGGGAGGTGGCGCCGCAGCACCAGCCCGGGAGGTCCATGCACTGTTAATTGGCGCAGCGCGAGAGTTAGTGAAGGACTCGGCGCCGCAGCGCCAGACCGGGGAATAAGGTGAGGTAGACTCGCGTCTCAGTGCGAGAGGAAGGAAGGGAACCGGTGCCGCAGCGCTGGTGCAGTGCAAGACCCAGTGATGAGCTTTTAAGTGCTTAATTACTGGGGGATGTGCAAGAAATAAATATGAACGTGTAGTTCACGCAACGTAACACTTAGACAAGTGATTTAAACCTTTAGTAAAGGTTGAACGAAATGATTAAACGAGATTAAAAGACCAAGAATGTAAACGCAACGCGATTGCGATAAATGGTCGGTGGCATACAACGAACCATATGGCTTCGACATTAAGAAAGAATAATGAACCTGGGGTTCATGTAATGGATAAGGAATGTAAGAGTTAAACACTTTAGCCGACATGAGGGTTGAGTGTACGCGAATATTAAACGGGCAGAACCTACACCCCGTGTATGGTTTCACTGTAAGGTAATGAAGAATGTAAGACCCCAGTTTTTATAAATAAAGATGAATTTTCATAATTATTATTTTTGAATATTATGGAATAAATTTGATATAATGTTATAGTTGTGGGTAATATTTATAAATTTTGCAAAGTACGCAAGTTGTTATAAAATATTCGTTTGGTCGGGGAATATTCTTTTTGTCGGGGAATATTCGTACGACGGCACAATCATTGGTGGACCCCATAACGGAAGTATTGTCGTAGTTAGAAAACGACAAAATTATCTTTCTATAAAATAACGGCGGAGGTGTTACCGTTAAAACTGTTGAACTACTCGGTAGTAAAAGTACAGTAATACGCGTTGTTGCATAGTAGCACATGGTATTGATTATTGATGCTTACGTGAGAAGTCATTCAGCTATACTCAATTATTGCTACAGTAATTGCTGCATCATATCTCTTATATTATTGATTCAATTATTGTCACAGTATCATCTGTATAATATGTTATATTATTTAAACAATAATTGAGACGACAAGTTATAAATAATTAATAATTGTTGAAAGATTAAATATGTGTTGATTAAAAATAAAATGATTTCTGGTAATTTTTATTCAATCCTTGATGTATATAAAGAGTCTATTATTAGACGTTTGTGGTAAGTTTAATTATTTATGGGGGGCCATATGTCATCATCTAAGAGTCTTTTTCATAAATAGTAATTACCTTTGTAAATAGTAATTACCTTCGTAAATAGTAATTACCTTCGTAAATAGTAATTACCTTCATAAATAGTAATTACCTTCATAAATAGTAAATACTTTCGTAAATAGTAATAAATCTTCTATAAATAGAGGCCTAGGGCTTCATTATTTTTCACGAATTCGCTCAAGCTATAGAGAGAGAAAGTATAGAGAGAATAAGAGAGAAAGAAGAAGAGTATTCGGTTACTACACTACTGCAGTATTCAATCTCCTAAATAAAGTAAGGGGTGTTATTCTTTCTTCTTGAAGAGAACTTATGTTATTCCATTCTTTGTTATTCTGTTGGAATAACCTGTAAAAGTGGCATACCCTATACATGACCTGTATACGCGGTATACCCTATACTTGGTGAAATCCTTATGTTATTCCATTCATTATTATTCTGTTGGAATAACCTGTATACGCGGTTTACCCTATACTTGGTGACATTCTTCTATTATTCTGTTGGAATATCCTGTCTGTGTGTTTTACACCGGACCTGATTCCATTCTTTATTATTCTGTTGGAATATCCTGTCTGTGTGTTTTACACCGGACCTGGTTCCATTATTTATTATTCTATTGGAATATCCTGTCTGTGTGTTTTACACCGGACCTGGTTCCATTCTTTATTATTCTGTTGGAATATCCTGTCTGTGCGTTTTACGCCGGACCTGGTTCCGTTATTTATTATTCTGTTGGAATAACCTGCTTGTGCGGTCTATCGCATGCATGGTGATTTCTTTTGTTATCTCATTCTTTATTATACTCAGTTGGTTAAAACTTTGACTTCTATACTCCATGAAATTAGTGGAATATCCTTGATAGTTGCGCTTCATCCAGTATCCTTTCATGGAAATCTTCTTCTGATCATTCTTGAATTTTACACCACAAAACAGTATCGTGTTGACAAATTTGGACGTTAATAATTCCTGGATAAAATAATTCTTGAACTTGTTTTATTGAATTCTTATATCATTGTCATCATCCTCATGTTTATATTTTGTTAAAAGTCATCTGTGGCTTGTAGTGCATAGATGGACTTGGTATGATTATGACCAGGGATTATTCGGTGTAATCATGACCGTAATATTACAAATGATGTAAAAATTAAAAATCCTCATTGGCCCGTAGTGCATTGATGGACAGTTGTTGGCATGATCATGACCATTAATGAATACACAAATATTCTTGGCCGTAGTGCATGAATAATTGTGGTCGTGATACTAAAGAATATCCTTGGCCGTAGTGCGGGGGTGATTCGATGATGTGAAATATTTATTAAGCTGAGTCTCAGCTATAACGATGATGAAAAACCTTTTAAATCATAAAAGATAGTAGTTTTTATTTTCTACTTGACTCTTTTAATGGATTACTGGTTCCGCTGTAGTTAAACTTGATGTTTATTGTATTTTATCAGTTTAACACTGTTGAAGGCTAATGATAATTTATTCTGCATTATCTTAGTCATAATATTTCTTACTGGGCTAGTTGAGCTCACCCTTTCTTTCACTGTTCTCTTCAGGAAATGAGAATATAGCTGGGACGAGTTGGGGAACAGAGTGATGGACCAGAGAATAGTATTAGTAGTCCTCACTATTCTGTTAAATAGTGTGACAATAATTGTATTGAGGACACCTTTTGAGTTTGTATGATCTCTAGTAGACAATAATTGTATTCAAACTCACAGTTATGTTTTGTCGTATTGTACACGACAATTTTATTAGTACGTTGTATTTGAATTCTGTACCATGTATCTGGCGACTCAAGATGGGTGATGTATACCTAATTTTGGGGGCGTCACAAAGAATGTTGATTAAATCGTGAACGGTGAAGGAACTAAATTGAATACAATAACATATAACGTAAAGAAGTCGAGTTAATAATGATAACTTAGAGAACGTTCCGTGTCGAATGAACCAGACGTTGTAAGATATGAATACGGTAACGTAAAATGCTTAACGCTATGAATGCGTAGAATTAATGTTGAATGATCGTTCTGAGTATACAAAAGACTGTATGACTTAGACGATAAGAAACGAATCCTGAGGTATGGCATTTAGTTGCTAGAAAGCCATAAGAAATAAGAAATTGTCTTAACGAACAGTATAGTTTAATTGTTCGGATAATTTAAGATAAAATTTAGGTTGTGGTACAATCGTAATCTTTGATGGTTGACATATGGGAGCTGGGCTAAACAATTCCTTCAGAGAGCGGAGGTATATACGAAACTGGCGATCGATCTAACTCAATATGAAAGACAGTATAGATGAGACGGGAACTGTTTTATTGGTTGTTTGTGGGAAACCACTCAGAGTACCATATGGACTACTAGTAGAGACATGATATGTGCTAATTCCTAGAAGAGTAATAAGAAGAAGATAAGAATGTAAATTGTGACGCCCCCAAAATAGGTATACATCACCTATCTTGAGTCGCCAAATACATGGTACAAAATTCAAATACAACTTAATTATACAACAGTCGTGTAAAATACGACAAAACAAAATCTAAGAGTTTTAATAAGAATATTGTCATCTAGATAATATCCACACTCAATAGAGTCCCTCATTACATTTATTGTAACACTATTTAACAGAATAGTGAGGACTACTAATACTATTATCTGGACCGTAACTCCGTTCCCCGACTAGTCCCGGCTACGTTTTCATTTCCTGAAGAGAACAGTGAAAGAAAGGGTGAGCTCAACTAGCTCAGTAAGAAATATTATAACTAAGATAATGCATAATAAATTATCATTAGCCTTCAACATTGTTAAACTGATAAAATATAATAAACATCAAGTTTAACTACAGTGGAACAAGCAATCCATTAGAAGAGTCAAGTAGAGAATAAAATCTACTATCTTCTATGATTTAAAAGGTTTTTCATCACTTTTATCGCTGAGACTCGGCTTAATAAATAAACCACATCATCCCTGCACTACAGCCAAGGATATTCATTAGTATCACGACCACAAATTATCCATGCACTACGGGCCAAGGATATTCGTGTATTCATTAATGGTCATGATCATGCCAACAACTGTCCAACAATGCACTACGCCAATGAAGACTTTTACCAAATCATTTGTAACATTACGGTCATGATTATACCGAATAATCCCCGATCCTAATTATACCAAGTCCATCTATGCACTACAGGCCAATGATGACTTTCAATATATTATAAACATGAGGATGATGACAATGATATAAGAAATTAATAAAACAAGTTCAAGGATAAATTTGTAAAGATTTATAATTTAATTTATCCAGAATTCAATAACGTCCAAATTGTCAACATGATACTGCTTTGTGGAGTAAAATTCAAAAATGCTCAGAAGAATATTTCCATGAAAAGATACTGGATGAAGCGCAAATATCAAGGATATTCCACTAATTTCATAGAGTATAGAAGCCAAAACTTTAATCAACTAAGTATAATAGAATATATGAAAATGCAAATGGATTTTTGCAGCCATGCGGTAATCCACGTAGACAGATTATTCCAACAGAATAATAAAGAATGGAATAACAGAAGAATTCACCAGGTGTGCGTAATCCGTACAGACAGGTTATTCCAACAGAATAATAAAGAATGGAACCAGGTCAGGCATAATCCTGCATAGACAGGATGTTCTAACAGAATAATAAAGAATGGAACCAGGTCATGCATAATCCACACAGACAGGATGTTCCAACAGAAAAATAAAGAATGGAATAACAACCCTTACGAGTATTGAAAGAAAATAACTCTCTTCATGAATATGAAAAAATAATACTCCTTACCTTAGAAAAACTGGATACTGAAATAGTGAGGTAGTAGACTTCTCTTCTTCTTTCTCTCTATAATTTCTCTCTATAATAATTGCTCTAAAGCTTTTGTGAATTGGTGAGAAATGAAGAAAGAATGAGCTTCTATTTATAGGAAAATATAGTTTCGATAATTGCACGTTTTGGGGCTCAAAATATTACAGTATAATACCTTCCTCTTTTTCTTCATTTTTAATTTAGTCTTGCAAGTATTATCAAACTTGCACCACCTCCCCTAATAGTAAATAATGTGAATTAATAGTTCATTCATGTGACTCAATAGTATAATCATGTGAAAAAACAAATTACAGTATAGTACCTTCAACTATACCTCCATTTTTAATTTAGTCATACACGTATTATCAATCTTGCACCACCTCCCCTAATAGTACAATAATGTGAAATAATTGTACACACATGTGAACAAATAGTTATAAGCATGTGAAATAATAGTAATTAATTAATCATTTATCCGATTAATTACCTGATTGGTCAATATAACCTCCAGACATCAATTATTATCGAAATAAATGTCGATTTCCACTAATACTAATAATCCCAACACAATGGAACTATCAATTTAATCTTTAATCAACACAACTTATTCATCATTAATATTATAACTCACAATATATAACAACCAGGTCGTTCCCAGGAAAGAGGGGGCTTTATGATAAGGATTTCTCCTTATTGGCGCGCAATTAGGTGACCAAACCTCTCCTTGATAGAACTTCTAGACATTGTCAATATTGCAAATAATAATATGAATAACTTTGTCGTCTCAATTAATGATTTAATAATAATAAATATTATATAGATGATACTGTGACAATAATTAAATCAATAATATGAGAGATATGATGCAACAATTACTGTAGCAATAATTTAGTATAACTGAGTGACTTCTCACGCAAGCATCAATAGTCAATACCGTGTGCTACTATGCAACCACGCATATTAATGTACTTTTACTACCAGGTAGTTCAACAGTTTTAACGGTAACACTTTTGCCGTTATTTTTATAAAAAGATAATTCTATCGTTTTCTAACTACGACAATACTTTCGTTGTGGGGTCCACCAATGATTTGCCGCCGTACGAATATTCCCTGTTAAAACAAATATTCTCCGACCAATCGAATTTTATATAACCACTTGCTTACTTTGCAAAATTTGTAAATATTACCCATAACTATAACATTATATCAAATCCACACCATAATATTCAAAAATATGTTTCGAGAAAATTATTCTTTATTCATAAAAGTTGGGGTCTTACAACCTCCCTTTCTTATGAAATTTTGTCCTCGAAATTAGGGTACGTACCTGGTATATCGAAGAGGTGATGATACATTGATTTCATTTCAGATTCTAACTCCCAGGTTATTTTCTCAACATCGTGGTTTCTCCACAAAACTTTGACTTGAGGTATAACTTTAGAGCGTAGAATATGATAATTTTTATCCAAGATTTTAACAGGTAACTCTTCATACGTTAAATCTTCCTCTATCTCGTCTGGTTCTAATTCAATAATGTGGTTCGGGTCTTTCACATATTTACGTAACATAGATATGTGAAAAATGTTATGAACACAAGACATACTTGGCGGTAAGGCGAGTCTATAGTCCACAGTTCCTAATCTATCGAGGATTAAAAATGGGCCAATGAATCGAGGGTAGAGCTTTCCTCTCTTTCCAAATCTCATAACTCATTTCCATGGAGCAACACGTAACAACACATAATCTCCAATATTGAATTCCACGTCCTTTCGATGAAGATCAACATAACTCTTTTGTCAATCTTGTGAGGTTTTTATACGTTGTCGAATCGTTTAAATCTTTTATGTAGTCATACGTACCAACTCTAGTCCCAACAACTTTGCTTCACCCACCTCATCTCAGCATACTGGAGAACGACACTTTCTTCCATACAACGTCTCAAATGGAGCCATGCCAATACTTGCTTGATAATTGTTATCGTAGGAAAATTCCACCAATGGTAAGAACTTGTCCCAACTTCCTTTGAAGTCAAGGACACAGAGTCTTAATAAATCTTCAAGAGTTTGAATAGTCCTCTCCGACTGCCCGTCCGTCTGAGGATGATATGCCGAGCTAAATCATAATTCCGTGCCCATAGCTTTTTACAAACTAACCCAAATTCTTGAAATGAATCTTGGGTCTCGATCAGAAATTATGGATACCGGCATACCATGCAATCTTACAATCTCGTTTATGTACATACGAGCAAGACGTTCAAGTGTATAAGTTTCTCGTATAGGTAGGAAATGAGCAGACTTGGTCAATCTATCAACAATGACCCAAATTGCATCTATGCCTTAAGAAACCTTGGGAAGACCAGTAACGAAATCCATGGTAATGTGCTCCCACTTCCATTCTGGAATTTCAAGTGGTTGCAATGGACCTTTTGGTACTTGATGATCTGCCTTGACTCGATGACAAGTTAAACATCTTAAGATAAACTCCGCTATCTCTCTCTTCATATTGCTCCACCAAAATGTATGTCAAAGATCACGATACATTTTGGTACTCCCATGATGGATTGCAAACGGTGTGTTGTGCGCCTCAATCATGATTTTATACTTTAAATCAGGGTTGTTAGGAACACAAAGTCTGGAGTTGACTCGAAGTATTCCTTCTTCATCGATTCTTACTTCTGGCATAACACCTTCTTGCACTTTCTTCCTCATACGCATCAGCTCCAGGTTTGTAGCTTGAGCAACTTTAACTTTATCGATTAAAGTCAGTTCTACTCTTATATTCGCCATCATCACATGGGTCCCTGGAGTCTTTAACTCTATCTCCGTCCTTTGTAAGTCATATAAAATGGGCCTTTGCGTTGACAATAATGCATTCGTACCCGCATATGATCTTCTACTCAATGCATCAGCTACTACGATCGCTTTTCCAGGATGATATTGAATGGTATGATCGTAATCTTTCAACAACTCAAGACATCGTCGTTGCCGCATGTTGAGTTCCTTTTGAGTGAAGAAATATTTGAGGCTTTTATGATCTGTATAGATCTTTACCTTCTCTCCATACAGGTAATGCCTCCAAATCTTAAGCGCAAAAATGACTGCTGCCAACTCTAGATCATGAATAGGATAATTCCTCTATATTCTTTGAGTTGTCGTGAGGCATAGGCTATGACTTTCCCATGTTGCATGAGAACACATCCTAACCCTTTGCCTGAAGCATCACTGTAGATGACAAATCCCTCCGAGCCAGATGGTATTGTCAGAACAGGTGCTGAAATGAGTCTCCTCTTGAGTTCTTGAAAACTCTTCTCCCATTCTTCGCTCCAACCAAATTTTGTATCTTTTCGAGTCAGCTGAGTTAATGGAGTTGCGATTCGAGAAAACCCTTCTACGAATCTCCGATAATAACGAGCTAAGCCAAGAACGCTATGTACTTCAGTCACGGATTTAGGTTGCTCCCAACTTTGAATTGATTCAATCTTTGTCGGGTCAACAGATATCCCATGATTTGATATCACGTGCCCAAGGAATGCAACTTCCTCAAGCCAGAACTCGTAATTCTTCAACTTGGCATATAACTTGTTTTCACGAAGCTTTTGGAGTATCAGCCTCAAGTGTTGCTCATGGTCTTCACGGGTTTTGGAGTATATGAGGATGTCATCAATCAAGACGACCACAAAGCATGAAGGCATCAAGAGCATTAGTCAATCCAAAAGATATGGCTAAGAATTCATAATGTCTGTATCGAGTTCTGAAAGCAGTCTTTGGAATGTCATCAGTTTTAATCTTCAACTGATAATATCCGGAACGAAGATCAATCTTTGAAAAGAATTTGGCGCTTTGCAACTAGTTAAACAGGTCATCAATGCGAGGTATCGAGTACCTATTTTTGATGGTAACATGATTCAACTCCCGATAATCAATACAAAGTCGCATACTTCCATCTTTCTTCTTCACGAATAGAACAGGAGCACCCCAAGGTGATGTACTAGGACGAATGAAACCGATGTCTAACAATTCTTGCAATTGGGTCTTGAACTCTTGAAGTTCAATAGGAGTCATTTGATATGGGCTTTGGAAATGGGTTTTGTACCGGGTTCAAGGTCGATAAAAAATTCAATTTCACGCTCTGGGGTAGGCATTGAAGTTCTTTACGGAATATGTCAGGAAATTTATTAATAATAGAAATATCTTTCAAATTTGTTGTATTGTTGTTTGAATCTGTGACATGAGCTAAGAAAGCTTGACATACGTTTTTCAATAAACGAATAGCTTTATGGCTTGAGATGACCGTGATTGATTTTAATGGTTTGGTCACTTGAATTCGCATAATAGGTTGATTAGGAATATGAAAGCTAGCAACCTTACGAAAATAATCAATTTTAGCATGATGAGTAGTTAACCAATCAATCCCTAAAATCACGTCAAATGCAAGTATTTTTAAAGAAATAAGATCAACAGGTAACGTGCGGTTACCGATTTGAGTCAAACAAGACTTATAAATAGTGGATGTAATGAAGGTTTCTCCCAACGGAGTTTTAACCGATAAGTCAAAGTCTAATTTCTCTGGAGGCAAATTTAAACGTTGAGCGCAAGTAGGAGAAATAAATGAACGGGTAAAACCGGTATCAAATAAGGTATATACTTCGCTAGAGTTTATGATAAGCTTACCCGTGATGACCTCGTTCGGGTTCCTTGCTTTCTGGGAGGTTACGACAAACGTTATCCATTGAACTACCGGCTTTGACTTTTCTGGGACGGCTTTTGGTGCCTCCATCCCAGCTGGACTTGTCCTTGGTGCACGACAAAATCGGGCTAGGTGACCTTCTCTTCCACAATTATAACACGCTTTGGACTGCATCGCGTAGTTTGGACTGATATGTCTCTCCCCACCACATTTGAAGTATACGATAGGTTGTCGTTCTCCATCCTTAACAACGGGTGCTGATGCTGACGTCTTTCCATCATTGTTGAATCTCCTTTTCTTGAAATGTCTATTTTTACTGTCTCAGCCATGATTACCACTGAAGTGGTTACCATTTTTGGCATGTTGATTCCCTCCATGTTTGTTGTCACCGCTTCGATGACTGCTACCACTGGTATTATCATTTTGTCGGCTGCTTTCTCTTAGTTGAGTTGACTCGTTATCGGGCTCCAATAACTGAGTAGTTAACCAATCAATCCCTAGAATCACGTCAAATGCAAGTATTTTTAAAGAAATAAGATCGACAGGTAACGTGCGGTTACCGATTTGAGTCAAACAAGACTTATAAATAGTGGATGTAATGAAGGTTTCTCCCAAAGGAATTTCAACCGAATAAGTCAAAGTCTAATTTCTCTGGTGTCAAATTTAATAGTTGAGCGCAAGTAGGAGAAATAAAAGAATGGGTAGAACCGGTATCAAATAAGGTATAGACTTCGCTAGAGTTTATAATAAGTTTACCCGTGATGACCTCGTTTGGGTTCCTTGCTTTTTGGGAGGTCACAACAAAAGCTTTCCCTTGAATTACTGATTTTGGCTTGTCTGGGACGGTATTTTGTGTCACCGTTCCAACTGGACTTGTCTTCGGTGCACGACAAAATTAGGCTAGGTGACCTTCTCTTCCATAATTATAACACTCTTTGGATGGCATCGCACAGTTTGGACTGATATGTCCCTCCCCTCCACATTTGAAGCATATGATAGGTGGTCATTCTCCTTCCTCAACAACGGGTGCTGGTGCTGACGTCTTTCCATAATTTTTGAATCTCCTCTTCTTGAAATGTCCATTCTTATTGTCTTGGCCATTATTACCACCGAAGTGGTTGCCATTTCTGGCATGTTGATTCCCTCCACGTTTGTTGTCACTGCTTCAATGACTGCTACCACTGGTATTATTATTTTGCCAGCTGCTTTCTCTTGGTTTAGTTGACTCGTTATCGCGCTCCAATAACTGAGCCCTATTAACAACATCTGAATACAAACACAGTTTGTAAGAAATTAAGTATTGATGTATCTCGAGTTTCAAACCTCTTAGAAACATCCGCATCATTCTCTCCTCATTACCAACCAAGTGAGACGCAAACCGGGACAACTCGGCAAACTTTGCTTCGTACTGCGACACATTCATATTGTTCTGCTCCAACTTTATGAACTCTACCTCTTTCATGTGACGAATACTTTCGGGGAAGTACTTGTCGTTGAATAGTTCTTGGAACTTCTCCCAAGACATCTTCAGTGCGGCAGGTTGAGTACGCTTTACCGATTCCCACCAGTAATTTGTCTCTCCTCGCAAGATAAAGGTGGTAAATGGAACCTTTTGCTCCTCGGAGCATCCCAAAACATCAAATATCTTGGTGATCTGCTTTATCCACTTTTCTGCCTTAAGTGGTTTTGGCTCTCCAATAAACTCCGGTGGTCCCAGCTCCTTGAACTGTTTAGCGGTGACCGTCCGAGAATTTCCAGTATTTCCACCTACATTTTGGACAGGAGCCGCTCTCGCCTGATGTTGCATGAATTTCATAAAGCCTCTGAGCATTCCATCGTTCATCATTTGGTCAGTGTTGTTGTTTGCATGAGGATTGTCGCCTTCCTGATACACATTATTCTGATTATTGATCTGTGGAGACTCAACAGTCTCCTGTGCTCCATTGCTATTCTCAACATTCTCAGATGTCATTTTAAAATACTGCCACAAAACAAAGGTTAATTAACAGGTCACATATTATCCCTAAACTCTGACCGACCAAATAAATACCAAATAAACTTAGGTAGGTCATACTAGCGAAGGAATTCCCCGTCTCTCCCCTCCTAGTTCTTGTCTCTCATCTCAGCCAGGGATCATATCCCTAAGCTTTGATACCAACTGTGACGCCCCCAAAATAGGTATACATCACCCATCTTGAGTTGCCAAATACATGGTACAAAATTCAAATATAACTTAATTATACAACAATCGTGTAAAATACGACAAAACAAAATCTAAGAGTTTTAATAAGAATATTGTCATCTAGACAATATCCACACTCAATAGAGTCCTCATTATATTTATTGTCACACTACTAGTCCCAGATACGTTCTCATTTCTTGTAGAGAACAGTGAAAGAAAGGGTGAGCTCAACTAGCCCAGTAAGAAATATTATGACTAAGATAATGCAGAATAAATTATCATTAGCCTTCAACAGTGTTAAATTGATAAAATATAATAAACATCAAGTTTAACTGCAGTGGAACAAGCAATTCATTTGAAGAGTCAAGTAGAGAATAAAATTTACTATCTTCTATGATTTAAAAGGTTTTTCATCACTTTTATCGCTGAGACTCAGCTTAATAAATAAACCACATCATCCTTGCACTACGGCCAAAGATATTCATTAGTATCACGACCATAAATTATCCATGCACTACGGGCCAAGGTTATTCGTGTATTCATCAATGGTCATGATCATGACAACAACTGTCCCTCAATGCACTATGGCCAATGAGGACTTTTACCACATCATTTGTAACATTACGGTCATGATTATACCGAATAATTCCTGGTCATAATCATACTAAGTCTATCTATGCATTACAGGCCACAAATGACTTTCAACATATTATAAACATGAGGATGATGACAATGATATAATAATTCAATAAAACAAGTTCAAGGATAGATTTGTAAAGATTTATAATTTAATTTATCCAGAATTTAATAACGTCCAAATTATCAACATGATACTGCTTTGTGGAGTAAAATTCAAAAATGCTCAGAAGAATATTTTCATAAAAAGATACTGGATGAAGCGAAAATATCAAGGATATTCCACTAATTTCATGGAGTATAGATGCCAAAACTTTAATCAACTGAGTTCAATAGAATATATGAAACTGTAAATAGATTTTTGCCGCCATGCGGTAATCCACGTAGATAGATTATTCCGACAGAATAATAAAGAATGGAATAACAGAAGAATTCACCAGTTGTGTGTAATCTGTGACACACCCAAAATAGTTATACATCACCTATTCTGAGTCGCCAAATACATGGTATAGAATATAAATACAACCTTAAATATACAACATGAGCTGTGAGTTTTAATACAAATATTGTCTTCTAAACAGTATTCAAACTCAAAATAAGTCCTCAATACATTTATTATCACACTATTTCATAGAATAGTGAAGACTATTAATGCTATCATCTGGACCGTCACTCCGTTCCCCGACTAGTCCCTGCTACGTTCACATTTCCTGAAGAGAACAATGAAAGAAAAAGGGTGAGCTCAACTAGCTCAGTAAGAAATATTATGACTAAGATAATGCAGAATAAATTATCATTAGCCTTCAACAGTGTTAAACTGATAAAATATAACAAACATCAAGTTTAACTGAAGCGGAACAAGCAATCCATTAGAAGAGTCAAATAAAGAATAAAATCTACTATCTTCTATGATTTAAAAGGTTTTTCATTACTTTTATTGTTGAGACTCAGCTTAATAAATAATCCGCATCATCCCTGCACTACGGCCAAGGATATTCATTAGTATCACGACCACAAATTATCCATGCACTACGGGCCAAGGATATTCGTGTATTCATCAATGGTCATGATCATGCCAACAACTGTCCATCAATGCACTACGGGCCAATGAGGACTTTTTCCACATCATTTGTAACATTACGGTCATGATTACACCGAATAATCCCTGGTCATAATCATACCAAGTCCATCTATGCACTACAGGCTACAGATGACTTTCAACATAATATAAACATGAGGATGATGACAATGATATAAGAATTCAATAAAAACAAGTTCAAGAATTAATTTATCCAAGAACTAATAACGTCCAAATTGTCAACATGATACTTCTTTGTAGAGTAACACTCAAGAATGCTCAGAAGAATATTTCCAAGAAAAGATACTGGATGAAGCGCAAATATCAAGGATATTCCACTAATTTCATGGAGTATAGAAGTCAAAACTTTAACCAACTGAGTATAATAAAGAATGGAATAACAAAAAAAATCACCAGGCATGCGATAGACTGCACAGACAGGTTATTCCAACAGAATAATAAATAACGGAACAAGGTCATGCGTAAACGCACAGACAGGATATTCCAATAGAATAATAAATAATGGAACCAGATCATGCGTAAACGCACAGACAAGATATTCCAACAGAATAATAAACAACAAAACCAGGTCATGCATAAATGCACAAACAAGATGTTCCAACAGAATAATAAAGAATGGAATAACAAAAGAATTTCACCATGTATGCAGTACTTTGCATAGACAGGTTATTCCAACATAATAATAAAAAATGGAATAACAGAAGAATTTCACCAAGTATAGGGTAGCCCGCGTATATATGTTATTCCAACAGAATAATAAAGAATGGAATAATAGAAGTTTTCTTCATGAATAAGAATAAAATAATAACCCTTACGAGTACAACAAATAATATCCCTTACCGTAAAAGAAGAGTATTCCGACTGGTAGGACGATGATATTCTTGAAGAAAACTTGCACTACGCTCAAAGCTTCTTAAAACTCTAAAGAAATATGCTCAAGATTATAGAAGAATTCTCTGAACTTCTGGTGTGGTTTTCAATTCTAACTAAGCATCCTATTTATAGGAAAATTGAAAGGATACTATGCTGCACTATGCAATAAAATATAATATATTCTAAATATATATATATATATATATATATATATTTATATATTTTATTTAAAATCTAATAAAACAAATAACTTTATAAAAGTATTATGTTTTATATAAATGATTTTACTATGCAAAATACTATGCATGCACTATGCAACACTATGAAACACTATGAAACACTATACATAATAAAATATAATATAATCTAATTATTGTCTAATAAAATAAATAACTTTATAAAAGTATTCTATTTTATATAAAAAGATTTTACTATGCAAAATACTATGCATAATAGAATATTATATATTCTATTTATAGTCTAATAAAACGAATAACTTTATAAAAGTATTATGTTTTCTATAATTTTTTTTTCTGTTTTATTACATTAATAATACTAATAAAACAAACTTTATCACCATTATTATAATTCACAATATTAATCGACCAGGTCGTTCCCAGGAAAGAGGAGGCTTTTTAATAAAGATTTCTCCCTATTGGCGTGCAATTAGGCGACCAAACCTCTCTTTGACAGAACTTCTAGACATCATTAATATTGCAAATAATAATATTAATAACATTGTCATCTCATTTATTGATTTAATAATATATAAAATATTGACAATAATTGAATCAAATAACATGAGATACAATGCAGCAATTACTGTAGCAATAATTGAACAAAATTGAGTGACTTCTCAAGTAAGCATCAATAATCAATACAGTGTGTTACTATGCAATCACGCGTATTACTGTACTTTTAACACCAGGTGTTTCAACAGTTAACGGTAAAAACTTCTGCCATTATTTTCATAAAGTATTTTTGTCGTTTTCTGAATCCGACAATAATTCCGTTGTGGGGTCCACCAATGATTGTCGTTGTATGAATATTCCCTGTTAAAACGAATATTCCCCGACCAATCGAATATTATATAACAACTTGCGTACTTTGCAAAATTTATAAATATTACCCACAATTATAATATTATATCAAATTTACTCCATAATATTCAAAAATGATATTTATAGAAAATTCATCTTTATTTATAAAAGTTTGGGTCTTACAACCTCCCATTCTTATGAAATTTTGCCCTCGAAATTAGGGTACATACCTGGTATATCGAAGAGGTAAGGATACCTTAATTTCATTTTAGATTCTAACTTCCAGGTCATTTCCTCAACATCGTGGTTTCTCCACAAAACTTTAACTTGAGGTATAACCTTGGAGCGTAGAATATGTTCCTTCTTATCCAAGATTTGAACAAGAATCTCTTCATACGTTAAATATTCTGCTATTTTGTCCGGTTCTAACTCAATAATGTGGTTCGGGTCTTCCACATATTTACGTAACATGGATATGTGAAAAACGTTATGAACACGAGACATACTTGGCGGTAAAGGGAGTCTATAGGCCACAGTTCCTACTCGAACGAGGATTAAAAATGGGCCGATGAATCGAGGATTGAGCTTTTCTCTCTTTTCAAATCTCATAACTCCTTTCCATGGAGCAACACGTAACAACACATGATCTCCTATATCGAATTCCACGTCCTTTAGATGAAGATCAGCATAACTCTTTTTGTCGATCTTGTGAGGTTTTTATACGTTATCGGATCATTTGAATCTTTTCCGTAGTCATACGTACCAACTCCGGTCCCAACAACGTTGCTTCACCCACCTCATCTCAGCATAATAGAGAACGATACGTTCTTCCATAAAATGCCTCAAATGGACCCATGCCAATACTTACTTGATAACTGATGTTGTAGGAAAACTCCACCAATGGTAAGAACTTGTCACAACTTCCCTCGAAGTCAAGGACACAGAGTCTTAATAAATCTTCCAGAGTTTGAATAGTCCTCTCTGATTGTCCGTCCGTCTGAGGATGATATGCCGAACTAAATCGTAAATACGTGCCCATAGCTTTTTGTAAACTAACCCAAAATCGTGAAGTGAATCTTTGGTCTCGATCAGAAACTATGGATACTGGCCCACCATGCAATCTTACAACCTCGTTTATGTATATACGAGCAAACCGTTCAAGTGTATAAGTTTCTCGTATAGGTAAGAAGTGAGCAGACTTGGTCAATCTATCAACAATGACCCAAATTGCATCTATGCCTTGAAAAACCTTGGGAAGACCAGTAACGAAATCCATGGTAATGTGCTCCCACTTCCATTCTGGAATTTCAAGTGGTTGTAATGGACCTTTTGGTAATTGATGCTCCGCCTTGACTCGTTGACACGTTAGACACCTTGAGATAAACAGCGCTATCTCTCTCTTCATATTTCCCCACCAAAATGTATGTCGAAGATCATGATACATTTTGGTACTCCCAGGATGGATTGCAAACGGTGTATTGTGCGCCTCCATCATGATTTTATACTTTAAATCAGGGTCGTTAGGAACACAAAGTTTGGAGTTGACTCAAAGTATTCCTTCTTCATCGATTCTTGCTTCCAGCATAGCACCTTCTTGCACTTTCTTCCTTATACGCATCAGCTCTAGGTCTGTAACTTGAGCAGCTTTAACTTTATCAATTAAAGTCGGTTCTACTCGTATATTCGCCATCATCACATGAGTCCTTGATTCTTTAACTCTATCTCCATCCTTCACAAGTCACACAAAATGGGTCTTTGCGTTGACAATATCGCACTCATACTTGCATATGATCTTCTACTCAATGCGTCAGCTACCTACGTTCGCTTTTTCCAAGATGGTATTGGATGGTATGATCATAATCTTTCAACAGTTCAAGCCAACGTCATTGTCGCATATTGAGTTCCTTTTGAGTGAAAAAATATTTGAGGCTTTTATGATCCGTAAAGATCTCCACTTTCTCCCCATACAAGTAATGCCTCCAAATTTTAAGTGTGAAGACAACAGCTGCCAACTCTAGATCATGAGTAGGATAATTCCTCTCATATTCTTTGAGTTGTCTTGAGACATAGTGTAAGACCCCAAATTATTAATAAATGAAATTTATTTTCCTCTATTTATCATTTTGAAATAGTAAGGGTTGATTTGATTAATGTGGTTAGTTATGGGTAAAATGCGCAAATATTTTAAATAAGCAGGTGGTTATAAAATATTCATTGTTGTCAGGGAATATTTGTTTGGTCGTGGAATATTCTTGCTGTTGGGGAATATTCGTACGACGACGCAGTCTTTTGTGGGCCCATAATTGAAAGCGATTGGATGAAGAAAACGACAAGTATAAGTTGTTCATAAATAACGGCGTAGTTGTTACCGTTAACACTGTTGGAATACCCGGTGGTTAAAATACAGTAATACGCGTTGTTGCACAGTAGCACACGGTATTGCACCAATTATTGATTCTTAGGTAAGAAGGCACTACTCAATAATTGTTACAGTAATTACTGTTCAGTATTTTATTTTATTGATTCAATAATTGCTGTGTTGATATTTATTATTACTGTTGTTTAATAATTGTCATTACACAGTGTTTTCCATTATCGAAGCAATAATTCATATTATCTGAATAATATTATTAGATAACATTATTGGCAATGTCTAGAAAGTTCTGTCTAAGGAGAGGTTTGGTCACCTAATTGCGCGCCAGTAAGGAGAAATTCTTATTGGAAAGCCCCCTCTTTCCTGGGAACTGTCTGGTTGTCAATATTGTGATTCTGTAATATTTTTTTGTGAATAATTAATTATTGATTTATATGATAAGAAAAATATTGATTTTATGTGGATATAGATGGAGAAAATTTTTAATGTGACAATTGTTGGAAATTAATATTTTATCTTTTTTTGATAAAACAATTCATTTAAATATATTATTTTAATAATATATTAACTGTGATATTTTTATAATGAATGTGGAATATGTGAGTATATGAGGAGGAAGAGTATTTTTGTGGTATTAAATGTTTAACACATACTTTGTGTGTTGGTGGACACAATTATTGACCGAAATTTGATTATAGCCTGTAAAATCGCCCGTTTGTGGATTTCGGTCAATTTCCGTTTGGAATTTGGAAAAACTTTCTTCTGAAAAGTTGTAGAGAATTTAATTTCCTATAAAAACGCGTGAGATTCGAATTTTGGACAAAAGGGATATTAATTGTGAATTATTGAAGTTATGAAGCTCCGAAATAATTGATTTTTGGAAGTTTAAAATGTTTTAAATAATAAAAACGTTTTTTCAATGTTTTGACATGTGTGCTGATGTTGTGGGCTGGTAGTGGACGTATGAGTTTGAAAAAAAAATATATTAATATTAATTTATTAAATTTTGTGCTTTGGTGTTCTAAGCAATTTCTTATAAATAGGGTGCTTCGGTTAGAATTGAAAATCACACCAGAAACTGAAGTTTTCTCTCTCTATATTATCGAGCGTATTCTTGTGAGTATTTTGAGTATACTTTGAGTATTGCTATACGGTGCAAGTTCAAGTCATAGCTTATATCCGGTGTTTCAACTAGAAGTACTGTCTTTCGAGGTAAGGGATGTTATTTTCTTCACAAATGATATTATTTCTACAATATCATTATGCTGAAATATTGGTTGGAACTTTTTATCAAATTTGAAACTTTTTCATGTCGGGGTTACTATTCAGGAGTCACTATTCATGAGTTACTATTCACGAGTTACTATTCACGAAGTATGATGATGTTTTTGTGAAATTTCTATCTTTTGGTGTCGGAGTTACTATTCATGTATACGGCACTATTCACATATACGACACTATTCACGAATACGGCACTATTCACCGAAAAATGAAATTTCTTCTTTTTGTCCAAAATATTTATTATGGATACTAGCTTTGATTATATCCATGTTTTGATCATTCTTGAATTTTACTCCACTTTGGTTATTTATGGAATATTTTTGAATGAGAATTGTTTAAAGTACGAATCCTTAATATTTGTTCTTTTGTTTCACTGGATTCTTTTTCTTTAAAATATTTTTCATCATCCTCAGTCCTAAATGATGAAATTACTGAATATCTTTGGCCTGTAGTGCAAATATGAATGATTTCTTGATGAATATCTTTGGCTCGTAGTGCAAAGATGAACAGGTGTTGAGATGAACATGACCGACTGATTAATATCTTTGGCCCATAGTGCAAAGATGAACAGGTGTTTAGATGAACACGACCAACTGATGAATATCTTTGGCCTGCAGTGCAAAGATGAATATTTGATTCTAGATATATATTGATTGATGTTACAGGGATAAAATATCGACGATGAACTTTTAAATTCATATATAGAAGATGGTAGTTTGCATTCTCTACTTAACTCTTCTAATGAATTGTTGTTTCCGCTGTAGTTGTTGATTTAAAACTGGTTGTCTATTGTATTCTATTAGATTTTTTCCCTGTTGAAGACTAACGATAATTTGTTGTATATTATCTTAGTCATGATATTCTTTACTAGGCTAGTTGAGCTAACCCTTTTCCTTTTTGTTCCATTTTTCTTCTCAGGAGGCGAGAATGTAGCGAGTACTAGTCGGGGTATGGAATGAAGGTTCTAGAGAGAGTTGTTTAGTAGTCCTCACCATTTTTGTAAAATAATGTATCAATAATTATGATGGTGATTTAATTGCGTGTGGATATTGTCTAGACGGCAATATCTGTATTTAAACTTACAGTTTATATGTTGTAATAATAAAGTTGTAGTTATTTCTGTACCATGTTTTTGGCGACTCAGAATGGGTTGGATGGAATGGACCTATTTTAGGGGCGTTACAGTTGGTATCAGAGCTTAGTGATATGATCTCTGGCGGAGATCGGGGAATTGTACTAGGAGGGGAGAGACGAGTAAATCCTTCGCTAGTTTGTCCTACCTAAGCTTATTTGTTAGTTGGTTAATATATAGGGATATTATGTGATATATTGATTTCCTTTATTAACCCTTATTTTATGACAGTATTTGAGAATGTCGACTGAGAATATTAACAGTGGAGTAAATGAGACCGTGGAGATGCCTGTACTTACCAACGAGGAGAACGTGCAACAAGCTGGCAATGTACCTCCTGTGAACAACACCACTGAGCAGATGATGAACGAGGGGATGTTTAGAAGCTTTTTGCAGTTCATACAAAACCAGACGAGGGAGACTCGTGTACAGAATACGGGTGGAAATGATAGCAATGCGCGGCTTGTCACGGCCAAGCAGTTCAAAGAGTTGGGACCACCAGAATTTAAGGGAAAGCTAGATCCGATCATGGAGGAAACATGGGTCAAGCAAATTACCAAGATATTCGATGTCTTGGGATGCACGGAGGAACAGAAGGTTCCATTCTCCACCTTTATGTTCTGTGGCGAGGCAGACTACTGGTGGGAGTCTATGAAGCGTACCCATCCAGCTGCACTCAGCATGTCATGGGAGACGTTTCAGAAACAGTTCAATGACAAATACTTCCCTGAAAGTATTCGTCATATGAAAGAGGTAGAGTTAATTAGACTAGAACAAAACAACATGACGGTGTCCCAATACGAGGCGAAGTTCGCGGAGTTATCCAGGTTTGCACCTCATTTGGTGGAGAATGAGGAACGTATGACGCGAATGTTTCTGAGAGGTTTAAAACCCGAGATTCGACAATATCTTATCTCTCATAAATTTTCTTTATATTCAAATGTTGTCAACAGGGCTCAGTTGTTAGAGCGAGATAACGAGTACGTTCAACCGAGGGACCATAACCAGGATCATACCGAAGATAGCAGTCATCAGAATAACGATAACCTAGCGGAGAAAGAAGAATACGGACAAAGGCGGTAACCACTCTGGTGGTAATCGTGGCCATGAAAATAGAAGAAGCGAGTAGGGAGGAGATTTTAAAAAGAGGAGATTCAACAACGACCATGTGAAGACGTCAGCGCCAGTAGCAACTGGTTCCAAGGGAGGAGAAAGACCACCGGTCGTATGTTACAAATGCGGGAAAGAGGGACATATTAGCCCAAACTGCCCACAACAGTTTAAGGTATGCTATAATTGTGGAAAAGAAGGACATATCGCTCGATATTATATGGTATCGAAACCCAGTTCAGCGGGAATGGTGACTCAAAAGGATGTCCCAGAAAAGTCAAAGTCAACGATTCCTGGAAGAGCGTTTGTCGTGACTGATCAAAATGCGAGGAACCCGAACAAAGTTAGCACGGGTTAGTTAATTATAAATTCTTACGAAGTTTATACCTTACTAGATACCGGTTCTACCCATTCTTTTACCTCTCTTGCTTGCGCTCAACGTTTGAACTTGACTACGGAGAAATTAGACTTTGACCTATTTATGGAGACTCCGTTAGGAGAAACTTTCATTACATCTGTTGTTTATAAATCTTGCTTGATTCAGGTTGGCACTATTACATTACCTGTTAACCTTATTTCTATAGAGATATTTGCTTTTGATGAGATTCTAAGGTTAACTACTCATCATGCCAAAATTGATTACTTTCGCAAGGTTGTTAGTTTTCATATTCCTAAGCAACCTGTTATTCGAATTCAAGCGATCAAACCATTGTAGTCAAACATTTTCATATCAAGCCATGAGTTCATTCGTTTATTACGGATGTCAATTTTTCTTAGTCCATGTTATAGATTTGAATAAAAACACGTCAGATTTGAATAATATTCCTGTTGTTATTGATTTTTCCTGACGTATTTCCTGAAGAATTTCTTGGCTTACTCCCAAAGCCTAATATTAAATTTTGTATCGACTTTGAACCCGGTACAAAACTCATTTCTAAAATCTTATATCGAATGGCTCCTATTGAACTTCAGGAGTTAAATTCAACTATAGAATTTGGTACCTGAGCCTTTATCTGGTGACTTCCTTTGTGGAATGCACCGAAGCCAGACTCTCCGTAGGGGACGTCATATTTATGCGATAGTAAACTGATAGGTGTCATTGTGACGTGCTATCCAAGGTTGGGATATGAGTCACAGTTGAGAACAACCTAAGTTGGTAATCGAAATACTTAGCTTTTTAGGCTTAGTTGGTTAATATCGGAGATTCATTGAAGGATATTCTCGAATCACTATTCCATTAACGCAGCTGACTCGTAGAGATACAAAGTTCGAATGGAGCAAGGAATGTGGGAAGATCTTCGAAGAACTCAAGAGGAGACTCATTTCAGCACATGTTCTGACCATGCCATCCTAAAAAAGCGAACGTGGTAGCTGACGTGTTGAGTAGAAGATCGTATACAAGTACGAGTACGATATTGTCAAAGACTCATTTTGTATAATTTTCAAATAATAGAGATGGAGATGAAAACTCTAGGTACTCACGTGATGATATACGAGTATAATCGACTTTAATCGATAAAGTTAAAGCTGTTCAAGCTACACACCGGAGCTGATGAATTTGAAGAAGGAGGTGCAAGAAGTTGTTATTTCAAAACCGAGAATCGGTGAGGTGAGGAAAGCTCAAACCTTCGATTTATTAATCCATTTGAAATTTTTGATCGAATAGGAACTGTGGCCTATAGACTCGTTTTACCGCCAAGTATGATGCGTGTTCATAACGTTTTTCATGTATCAATGTTACGTAAATATATGGACGACCCGAACCACGTCATTGAGTTAGAACCGGATGAGATAGTCGAAGACTCAACGTACGAGGAGGTACCTGTCAAGATCTTGGATAGGAAAGAACATGTCTTATGTACCGAGGTTATACCACAAGTTAAAGTTTTGTGGAGAAACCATGCTATTGAGGAAATGACCTGGGAGATGGAAACGAAAATGAAAGCGGGGTATTCTCATCTTTTCAAAACACCAGGTACGTACGTCAATTTTGAGGACGAAATTTCATAAGGAGGGGAGGTTGTAAGACCCCAAATTATTAATAAATGAAATTTATTTTCCTCTATTTATCATTTTGAAATAGTAAGGGTTGATTTGATTAATGTGGTTAGTTATGGGTAAAATGCGCAAATATTTTAAATAAGCAGGTGGTTATAAAATATTCATTGTTGTCGGGGAATATTTGTTTGGTCGTGGAATATTCTTGCTGTTGGGGAATATTCGTACGACGGCGCAATCTTTTGTGGGCCCATAAAGGAAAGCGATTGGATGAAGAAAACGACAAGTATAAGTTGTTTATAAATAACGGCGTAGTTGTTACCGTTAACACTGTTGGAATACCCAGTGGTTAAAATACAGTAATACACGTTGCACAGTAGCACACGATATTGCACCAATTATTGATTCTTACGTAAGAAGACACTACTCAATAATTGTTACAGTAATTACTGTTCAATATTTTATTTTATTGATTCAATAATTGCTGTGTTGATATTTATTATTACTGTTGTTCAATAATTGTCATTACACACTATTTTCCATTATCGAAGCAATAATTCATATTATCTGAATAATATTATTAGATAACATTATTGGCAATGTCTAGAAAGTTATATCTAAGGAGAGGTTTGGTCACCTAATTGCGCGCCAGTAAGGAGAAATTCTTATCGGAAAGCCCCCTCTTTCCTGGGAACTGCCTGGTTTTCAATATTGTGATTCTGTAATATTATTTGTGAATAATTAATTATTGATTTATATGATGAGGAAAATATTAATTTTATGTGGATATAGATGGAGAAAATTTTTAATGTGACAATTGTTAGAAATTAATATTTTATCTTTTTTTGATAAAATAATTCATTTAAATATATTATTTTAATAATATATTAACGGTGATATTTTTATAATGAATGTGAAATATGTGAGTATATTAGGAGGAAGAGTATTTTTGTGGTATTAAATGTTTAACACATACTTTGTGTGTTGGTGGACACAATTATTGACCGAAATTTGATTATAGCCTGTAAAATTGCCCGTTTATGGATTTCGGTCAATTTCCGTTTGGAATTTGGAAAGACTTTCTTCTGCAAAGTTGTAGAGAATTGAGTATCCTATAAAAACTCGCGAGATTCGAATTTTCGGACAAAAGGGCTATTTATTGTGAATTATTGAAGTTCTAAAGCTCCGAAATAATTGATTTTTGGAAGTTTAAAATGTTTTAAATAATAAAAACATTTTTTCAATGTTTTGGCATGTGTGCTGATGTTGTGGGCTGGTAGTGGACATATGAGTTTGAAAAAAAAATTATATTAATATTAATTTATTAAATTTTCTGCTTTGGTGTTCTAAGCAATTTCCTATAAATAGGGTGCTTTGGTTAGAATTGAAAATCACACCAGAAACTGAAGTTTTCTCTCTCTATATTATCGAGCGTATTCTTGTGAGTATTTTGAGTATACTTTGAGTATTGCTATACGGTGCAAGTTTAAGTCATAGCCTATATCCGGTGTTTCAACTTGAAGTACTGTCTTTCGAGGTAAGGGATGTTATTTTCTTCTCAAATGATATTATTTCTTCAATATCATTATGCTGAAATATTGGTTGGAACTTTTTATCAAATTTGGAACTTTTTCATGTCGGGGTTACTATTCATGAGTTACTATTCATGAGTTACTATTCATGAGTACTATTCACGAAGTATGATGATGTTTTTGTGAAATTTCTATCTTTTGGTGTCGGAGTTACTATTCACGTATACGACACTATTCACGTATACGGTACTATTCATAAATACGACACTATTCACCGAAAAATGAAATTTCTTTTTTTTGTCCAAAATATCTACTATGGATACTAGCTTTGATTATATCCATGTTTTGATCATTCTTAAATTTTACTCCACTCTGGTTATTTATGAAGTATTTTTGAATGAGAATTATTTAAAGTACGAATCCTTAATTTTTGTTCTTTTGTTTCATTGGATTCGTTTTCTTTAAAATATTTTTCATCATCCTCAGTCCTAAATGATGAAATTACTGAATATCTTTGGCCTGTAGTGCAAAGATGAATGATTTCTTGATGAATATCTTTGGCTCGTAGTGCAAAGATGAACAGGTGTTGAGATAAACATGACCGACTGATTAATATCTTTGGCCCGTAGTGCAAAGATGAACAAGTGTTTATATGAACATGACCAACTGATGAATATCTTTGGCCTGTAGTGCAAAGATGAATATTTGATTCCAGATATATATTGATTGATGTTACAGGGATAAAATATCGACGATGAACTTTTAAATTCATATATAGAAGATGGTAGTTTGCATTCTCTACTTAACTCTTCTAATGAATTGTTGTTTCCGCTGCAGTTGTTGATTTAAAACTGGTTGTCTATTGTATTCTATTAGATTTTTTTCCCTGTTGAAGACTAACGATAATTTGTTGTATATTATCTTAGTCATGATATTCTTTACTAGGCTAGTTGAGCTCACCCTTTTCCTTTTTGTTCCATTTTTCTTCTTAGGAGGCGAGAATGTAGCGAGTACTAGTCGGGGTATGGAATGAAGGTTCTAGAGAGAGTTGTTTAGTAGTACTCACCATTTTTGTGAAATAATGTATCAATAATTATGATGGGGATTTAATTGTGTGTGGATATTGTCTAGACGACTAATATCTATATTTAAACTTACAGTTTATATGTTGTAATAATAAAGTTGTAGTTATTTCTGTACCATGTTTTTGGCGACTCAGAATGGGTTGGATGGAATGGACCTATTTTGGGGGCGTTAAACATAGGCTATGACTTTCCCATGTTGCATGAGAACACATCCCAACCCTTTGCCCGAAGAATCACTGTAGATGACAAATCCCTCCGAGCCAGATGGTATTGTCAGAACAGGTGCTGAAATGAGTCTCCTCTTGAGTTCTTGAAAACTCTTTTCACATTCTTCGCTCCAACCGAACTTAGTATCTTTCTGAGTCAGCTGAGTTAATGGAGTAGAGATTCGAGAAAATCCTTCCACGAATCTCCGATAATAACCAGCTAAACCGAGAAAGCTACGTACTTCGGTCACCGATTTAGGTTGCTCCCAACTTTGAATTGCTTCAATTTTTGCCGGGTCAACAGATATTCCATGACTTGATACTACGTGCCCAAGTAATGCTACTTCCTCAAGCCAGAACTCGCATTTCTTTAACTTGGCAAAAAGCTTGTTTTCACGAAGCTTTTGGAGTATCAGCCTCAAGTGTTGCTCATGATCTTCACGGCTTTTGCAATATATGAGGATGCCATCAATAAAGACGACCAGAAAGTGATCCAAATATTCCTTGAATATTCGGTTCATCATATCCATGAAGGCAGCAGGAGCATTAGTCAATCGAAAAGACATGACTAAAAATTCATAGTGCCCGTACCGAGTTCTAAAGGCAGTCTTTTGAATATCCTCAGTTTTAACCTTTAACTGATGATATCTAGAATGAAGATAGATCTTTGAAAAGAATTTGGCGCCTTGCAATTGGTCAAATAGGTCATCAATACGTGGCAATGGGTACCTATTTTTGATGGTGACATGATTTAACTCCCGATAATCAATACAAAGTCGCATACTCCCATCTTTCTTCTTCACGAATAGAACAGAAGCACCCCAAGGAGAAGTACTAGGACGAATAAAGCCAATGTCTAACAATTCCTGCAGTTGGGTCTTTAACTCCTGAAGTTCAATAGGAGCCATTCGATATAGGGCTTTGGAAATTGGTTTTGTACCAGGTTCCAGGTCGATACAAAATTCAATTTCACGCTCTGGGGTAGGCCAGGAAGTTCTTCAGGGAATACGTCAGGAAATTTATTAACAATAGAAATATTATTCAAATCTGACATATTTTTGTTTAAATCTGTGACATAAGCTAAGAAAGCTTGACATCCATTTTTTAATAAACGAATAGCTTTATGGCTTGAGATGAAATTGATTGATTTTAATGGGTTGGTTGCTTGAATTCGCATAATAGGTTGGTTAGGAATATGAAAGCTAACAACCTTATGAAAATAATTAATTTTTTGCATGATGAGTATTTAACCAATCAATTCCTATAATCACATCAAATGAAAGTATTTTCAAAGAAATAAGATCAATAGGTAACGTGCGGTCGCTGATTTAAACTAAACAAGACTTATAAACAGTGGATGTAATGAAGGTTTCTCCCAACGTAGTTTCTACAGATAAGTCAAAGTCTAATTTCTCCGGTGTCAAATTTAATCGTTGAGCGCAAGTAGGAGAAATAAAAGAATGGGTAGATCCGGTATCAAATAAGGTATAGACTTCGCTAGAGTTTATAATAAGCTTACCCGTGATGACCTCGTTTGGGTTCCTTGATTTTTGGGAGGTCATAACAAAAGCTTGCCCTTGAATTACTGATTTTGACTTGTCTGGGACTGGTATTTTGTGTCACCGTTCCAACTGGACTTGTCTTCGGTGCATGATAAAATCGGGCTAGATGACCTTCTCTTCCATAATTATAACACTCTTTGGATGGCATCGCACAGTTTGGACTGATATGTCCCTCCCCTCCGCATTTGAAACATATGATAGGTGGTCGTTCTCCTTCCTTAACAACGGGTGCTGGTGCTGACGTCTTTCCATAATTGTTGAATCTCCTCTTCTTGAAATGTCCATTCTTATTGTCTTGGCTATGATTACCACCAAAGTGGTTGCCATTTCTGGCATGTTGATTTCCTCCACGTTTGTTAGTCACTGCTTCGATGACTGCTACCACTGGTATTATCATTTTGCTAGCTGCTTGCTCTTGGTTGAGTTGACTCATTATCGCACTCCAATAACTGAGCCCTATTAAAAACATCTGAATACAAACACAGTTTGTAAGAAATTAAATATTGACGTATCTCGGGTTTCAAACCTCTTAGAAACATCCACATCATTCTCTCCTCATTGTCAACTAAGGGAGACACAAACCGGGACAACTCGGCAAACTTAGCTTCGTACTACGACACGGTCATATTGTTCTGCTCCAACTTGATGAACTCTACCTCTTTCATATGACGAATACTTTCAGGAAAGTACTTGTCGTTGAATTGTTCTTGGAACTTCTCCCAAGACATCTTCAGTGCGGCAGGTTGAGTATGCTTTACCTATTCCCACCAGTAATCTGCCTCCCATCACAACATAAAAGTGGCAAAGGGAACCTTTTGCTCCTCAGAGCATCCCAAGACATCAAATATCTTGGTGAGGTGCTTTATCCACGTCTCTACCTTAAGTGGTTTTGGTTCTCCAATAAACTCCGGTGGTCCCAGCTCCTTGAACTGTTTAGCGGTGACCGTCCCAGAGTTGCCAGTGTTTCCACCTGTATTTTGGACAGGAGTCTCTCTTGCCTGAAGTTGTACGAATTGCAGAAAGGTCCTAAACATTCCATCGTTCGCCATTTGGTCAGTGTTGTTGTTCACCTGAGGATTATTGCCTTCCTGATGCACATTATCCTGGGTGTTGATTTGTGGTGACTCAACGGTCTCCTGTGCTCCATTGATATTCTCAACATTCTCGGATGTCATTTTCAAATACTACCACAAAACAAGGGTTAATTGACATTTAACATATTATCACTATACTCTGACCGAGCAATTAAATATCAAATAAACTTAGGTAGGTCATACTAGCGAAGGAATTCCCCGTCTCTCCCCACCTAGTTCTAGTCTTACATCTTAGACAAGGATTATATCCCTAAGCTTTGATATCAACTGTGACGCCCCCAAAATAGGTATACATCACCTATTCTGAGTCGCCAAATACATGGTACAGAATACAAATACAACCTTAAATATACAACATGAGCTGTGAGTTTTAATACAAATATTGTCTTCTAGACAGTATTCAAACTCACAATAAGTCCTCAATACATTTATTATCACACTATTACATAGAATAATGAGGACTACTAATGCTATCATCTGGACCGTCACTTCGTTCCCCGACTAGTCCCTGTTACGTTCTCATTTCCTGAAGAGAACAATGAAAGCAAAATGGAGAGCTCAACTAGCCCAGTAAGAAATATTATGACTAAGATAATACAAAATAAATTATCATTAGCCTTCAACAGTTTTAAACTGATAAAATATAACAAATAACAAGTTTAACTGCAGCGGAACAAGCAATCCATTAGAAGAGTCAAGTAGAGAATAAAATCTACTATCTTCTATGATTTAAAAGGTTTTTCATTACTTTTATCGCTGAGACTCAGCTTAATAAATAATCCACATCATCCCTGCACTACGGCCAATGATATTCATTAGTATCACGACCACAAATTATCCATGTACTACGAGCCAAGGATATTCGTGTATTCATCAATGGTCATGATCATGTCAACAACTGTCCATCAATGCACTACGGGCCAATGACGAATTTTTCCACATCATTTGTAACATTACGGTCATGATTACACCGAATAATCCCTAGTCATAATCATACCAAGTCCATCTATGCACTACAGGCCACATATGACTTTCAACATAATATAAACATGAGTATGATGACAATGATATAAGAATTCAATAAAAAAGTTCAATAATTAATTTATCCAGGAACTAATAACGTCCAAATTGTCAACATGATACTTCTTTGTAGAGTAGCACTCAAGAAAGCTCAGAAGAATATTTTCATGAAAAGATACTGAATGAAGTGAAAATATCAAGGATATTCCACTAATTTCATGGAGTATAGAAGTCAAAACTTTAACCAACTGAGTATAATAAATAATGGAATAACAAAAGAAATCACCAGGCATGTGATAGACCGCACTAGACAGGTTATTCCAACAGAATAATAAATAACGGAACCTGGTCATACGTAAACGCACAGACAGGATATTCCAACAGAATAATAAATAATGGAACCAGGTCATGCGTAAACTCACAGACAGAATAATAAACAACGGAACAAGATCATACGTAAACGTACAGACATGATGTTCCAACAGAAAAATAAAGAATGGAATAACAGAAGAATTTCACCAAGTATAGGGTAGCCCGCGTATACAGGTTATTCCAACAAAATAATAAAGAATGGAATAACAGAAGTTCTTTTCATGAATAAGAAAGAAATAATACCCCTTATGAGTACAACAAATAATATCCCTTACCGTAAAAGAAGAGTATTCCAACTGGTAGGGCGATGATATTCTTGAAGAAAACTTGCACTACGCTCAAAGCTTCTTAAAACTCTAAAGAAATACACTCAAGATTATAGAAGAATTCTCTGAACTTCTGGTGTGGTTTTCAATTCTAACTAAGCATCCTATTTATAGGAAAATAGAAAGGATAATATGATGCACTATGCAATAAAATATAATATATTCTAAATATATATATATATTATTTAAAATTTAATAAAACAAATAACTTTATAAACGTATTCTGTTTTATATAAAAAGATTTTACTATGCAAAATACTATGCAGGCACTATGCAACACTATGCATAATAAAATATAATATAATCTAATTATTGTCTAATAAAACAAATAACTTTATAAAAGTATTCTATTTTATATAAAAAGATTTTACTATACAAAATACTATGCATAATAGAATATTATATATTCTATTTATAGTCTAATAAAACGAATAACTTTATAAAAGTATTCTGTTTTATATAAAAAGTTTTTCTGTTTTATTACATTAATAATACTAATAAAACAAACTTTATCACCATTATTATAATTCATAATATTAATCGACCAGGTCATTCCTAGGAGAAAGAGGAGGCTTTCCAATAAGGATTTCTCCCTATTGGCGTACAATTAGGTGACAAAACCTCTCCTTGACAGAACTTCTAGACATCGTTAATATTGTAAATAAGAATATTAATAACCTTGTCGTCTCAATTATTGATTTAATAATATATAAAATATTGACAATAATTGAATCAAATAACGTGAGATACTATGCGTCAATTACTGTAGTAATAATTGAACAAAACTGAGTGACTTCTCACGTAAGCATCAATAATCAATATCGTGTGCTACTATGCAACCACGCGTATTATTGTACTTTTAACACCGGGTGTTTCAACAGTTAATGGTAAAAATTTCCGCCGTTATTTTCATAAAGTATTTTTGTCGTTTTCTGAATCCGACAATAATTCTGTTGTGGGGTCCACAAATGATTGTGCCATTGTACGAATATTCCCTGTTAAAACGAATATTCCCGGACCAATCGAATATTATATAACAACTTGCGTACTTTGCAAAATTTATAAATATTACCCACAACTATAACATTATATCAAATTTACTCCATAATATTCAAAAATGATATTTATAGAAAATGCATCTTTATTTATAAAAGTTGGGGTCTAACATAATCCGAACAGACAGGTTATTCCAACAGATTAATAAAGAATTGAACTAAGTCAAGTGTAATCCGCACAAACAGGATATTCCAACAGAATAATAAAGAATGGAATCAGGTCATGCGTAATCAGCACAGACTGGATGTTCCAACAGAATAATAAAGAATGGAACCAGGTCATGCGTAATCCTCACAGATAGGATGTTCCAACAAAATAATAAAGAATGGAATAACAACCTTTACGAGTATGGAAAGAAAATATTTCTTTTTATGAATACGAAAGAATAATACTCCTTACCTTAGAAAAAACTGGATACTGGAATAGTGAGGTAGTAGACTTCTCTTCTTCTTTATCTCTATAATAATTGCTCTAAAGCTTTTATGAATTGGTGAGAAATGAAGGAAGAATGAACTTCTATTTATATGAAAATATAGTTTCGATAATTGCACATTTTGGGGCTCGAAATATTATTCCTCTTTTTCTTCATTATTAATTTAGTCCTGCAAGTATTATCAAACTTGCACCACCTCTCCTAATAGTAAATAATGTGAATTAATAGTTCATTCGTGTGACTCAATAGTATAATCATGTAAAAAACTATTTACAGTATAGTACCTTCAACTATATCTCCATTTTTAATTTAGTCATGCAAGTATTATCAATCTTGCACCACCTCCCCTAATAGTACATGAATGTGAATCAATAGTACACACATGTGAACAAATAGTTATAAGCATGTGAAGTAATAGCAATTAATTACTCATTTATCCGATTAATTACCCGATTGGTCAATATAACCTCCAAACATCAATTATTATCGAAATAAATGTCGATTTCCACCAATACTAATAATACCAACACAATGGAACTATCAATTTCATCTTTAATCAACACAACTTATTCATCATTAATATTATAACTCATAATATTTAACAACCAGGTCGTTCCCAGGAAAGAGGGGGCTTTCCGATAAGTATTTTTCCTTATTGGCGCGCAATTAGGTGACCAAACCTCTCTTTGACAGAACTTCTAGACATTGTCAATATTGTAAATAATAATATGAATAACTTTATCGTCTCAATTATTGATTTAATAATAATAAATATTATGCAGATGATACTGTGACAATAAATAAATCAATAATATGAGAGATATGATGCAGCAATTACTGTAGCAATAATTGAGTATAACTGAGTGACTTCTCACGTAAGCATCAATAATCAATACCGTGTGCTACTATGCAACCACGCGTATTACTGTACTTTTACTACCGGGTAGTTCAATATTTTTAACGGTAACACTTTCGCTGTTATTTTTATAAAAAGATAATTATGTTGTTTTCTAACTACGATATTACTTCCGTTGTGGGGTCCACCAATGATTGTGTCATCGTACGAATATTCCCTGTTAAAATGAATATTCCCTGACCAATCGAATATTATATAACCGCTTGCTTACTTTGCAAAATTTGTAAATATTACCCATAACTATAACATTATATCAAATCCACACCATAATATTTAAAAATATGTTTCAAGAAAATTATTCTTTATTCATAAAAGTTGGGGTCTTAAATAAATCATCAAAGATGATGAACGTATGAGTAAGACATCTCCGTATGTCATGAAGCCGTAAAGCGGTAAATAAAGTTAGTTGCGTAAACTTAGATTGCAAGAACTCGAACCTTAAGAAGTAAAGTTAAGTAAACTAATGCGTAAGTCAAGTATGTAACTAATTGGTGTGCTTTTTCCTTATGTGTTATATAGGGATTGGAATGAGCAATTCAGCGTAAGCTGTAGATGTGCGTAAGGAAAATTTCCTAACTTCATTCATACTTTATATGAATGCTAATTTCTTAAACTTCTCAAATGTTAAACTTGAGAAGTTTTGTCTATGTGCATATGTGCGATATATGTATAAGGTGGTAGTATGTGTGAGGCCTTGTGCCATAATTTGAACACTTTGGTGTTTCTATGAGATGAACTATTCTGAGATTGAACTGTTCAATACGAGTATGTTTTGTTTATACATGAACCGTTATTGTTAAGTCTGTGCTAATGATTCTAGCCAGATAGAATGTGCATGAAAAAGGTAGAAGAATGAAAGTATTTGGAAGTGAATGTGACTAATGTTTTAAAATGATAGGAATCAAAGTTTATTCTTATTATTCAAGCTGCTTCATAACCTTTGTTCGGTTATTGAAGTCCTAAAAGAATGTTTAAATTCTTGAAGTTATTTATTCAACTGCTATGACTTGCTAGACAATTGAATGCTCATACTTGCTTTAAATGAAAAATATTTTTAGCGTACGATGTTACAAGAAGGATCCCGTAAAGATCAAGCTGATCGATATCCAGAAGAAATGCCATTTAGTATGTGAATGTGCGTGAAGATCAAGCGAAGAATTGTAATGTAGAATAGTTTAATCGAACTATAGATTAGTTTAATGAACTGTTATGTATTCTTGGTGGCGGATAAAAGTCACTCTTATAAGATGGAATGAATAATGTGTTTATCATTATTTGTAATGAAATAGTTTATAGGGTTTTAGAACCTAGGATTTGAGAATGTATGTTGTTATATTCAATATATAATGATGTATATTTGGAAGACGATGTAATCGTGACGCATAGAATCCGGGTGTGAAGATAGACCGAATTTTGGGGTGTTACAGGTATTATTTCTTTCGTATTCGTAAGGGATATAATTTTTCTTATTAGTAAGGGGTATTATTTATTTCGTATTCGTAAAAAATGTTATTTTCTTTCAATACTCGTAAGGGTTGTCATTCTATTCCTTATTAATCCGTGGGAATAACTTGTCTACGCGGACTACCGCATGCTCTGTGAATAACCCTTCGTATTCATTCCTTATTAATCTATGGGAATAACCTGTCTACACGGACTACCACATGCCTGGTGAATAACCTTTTGTATTTATTCTTTGTTAAGTTGTGAAAATGATCTGTCTACGTAGATTACCGCATGATGGGTGAAAGTCTATTTGCAGTTTCTTGTATTATTTCATTTCATATTCTTAAATCTAAACTTACTTCATCCAATATCATTTCACTAGAATATTGGTTTGAACTCTCTTATTGAAATTTTAATCTTTTTCATGTCGAGGAACTATTCATTCGGTACTACTCATGGGTACTATTTATACGGTACTATTCATGAGTATTATTCACAATTAAATTGAATTTTCTTTTCTGTCTAAATTATTTTTGATACATGAATATCATTCTTGAATTTTGTGACGCCCTCAAAATAGGTCCACACAACCCATTCTGAGTCGCTAGATATACGATACAGAATTCAAATACAAACGTCATTTATACGACTATCGTGCAAAATACGACAACACATAAACTGAGAGTTTCAATACAAATATTGTCTTGTAGACAATATACAAACTCAAATAAAATTCTCATTACAATTATTGTCACACTATTTTACAAAATAGCAAGGACTACTATAATAACTATCTCGGACCGTTGCCCCACTCCTCAACTAGTCCCAGCTACATTCTCGCCTCTTGAGAAGAACCATGGAACCAAAAGAAAAATAGTGAGCTCAAATATCCCAGTAAAGAATATTATCACTAAGATAATGAAGAACAAATTATCCTTAGTTCTCAACAATGAAAAATCTGACAGAATACAATAGACAACAAGTTGAGGAGTCAAGTAGAGCATGATGTCTACTATTTTCTATGATTTAAAAGTCCATCAATATTTTATCCCTGTAATACCAATCAGTAATCATTTCAGATCAACGAATTATCTGTAATATTACGGGCTAAAGAGGACTTTCACCACATCAGTTGTCTGTAATATTACAGGTCATGATTATTGTAACACCCCTCCCCGAAAAGGAAAAGGGAGGTCACGTGCAAAGCACACCAATCCTCAAAATTAGTAAACAGAGCACTAATAACTTTAAAATATTAATAATGATATCCATCAATGAAGTACTAAATACAATTCTCCAACTATAATCAAAATAATCAAAACCAAAAATTTAATCAACCTAGATGGTCAAGGCAACACTCTCATCACACTATCCCTTAATCACCCCTGCAACCCTGCCGGAAGAAAAACACAGCATGAGCCAATTGCCTAGTACGGATACAGATATACAACAGATATACGAAAAAAACTGAGACAAAATATTGAACAAAGCCTCAAGTGTAAATACTGATGAAAATATAATCTCCAAAGATCTGAATGGAATATATCTGAATAAACAAAATTAACGAAACCAATAGAAGAATAAAGAAATAACGAACTGAAGAAACTAACTCAATGAATTGAACTGAACTGAAACAAACAAAACTAATACAATGAAATAATAGGTTGAATCAAATGGTTGGGTGTTATTTAATACCGAGTGAGCTCAAAAATATACATTGCCACATAGGAAAGTCAAAACAATGCCACACAGACAAGTCAAAATAATGCCACACATGCAAATCACACATTGGACTGCGATTCCAAATGTATGCAAATCAGATAGGTGTGTTTGGCACAACATCACAAATCCGTAGAATAGAAAACTAGGGTTAACCCATACGCCTCCCACAACAAAACACCAAATGGCCCACTTCCTCCGGAGCCCAAACAAAGACGCCGTGGACTAATCACACCGCCACGGAAAGTGTCATGTCTCTCGTGCCAAGACGACATGCCTATTGTAAGACTCCAACTTTTATAAATAGAGATTAAATTTTCTCAAAATATATTTTTGAATATTATGGTGTGGATATGATATAATGTTATAGTTGTGGGTATTATTTACAAGTTTTGCAAAGTAAGCAAGTGGTTATATTATATTCGATTGGTCGAGGGAATATTCGTTTTAACAGAGAATATTCGTACGACGGTACAAATCATTGGTGGACCCCACAACGGAAGTATTGTAGTAGTAAAAAAATGACATAATTATGTTTTTATAAAAATAACGACGAAAGTGTTACCGTTAAAACTGTTGAACTACCCGGTAGTAAAAGTACAGTAATACGCGTGGTTGCATAGTAGCACACAGTATTGGTTATTGATGCTTACGTGAGAAGTCACTCAGTTATACTCAATTATTGCTACAGTAATTGCCGCATCATATCTCTCATATTATTGATTCGATTATTATCACAGTATCATCTGCATTATATGATATATTATTAAATTAATAATTGAGACGACAAAGTTATTCATATTATTAAATTACAATATTTACAATGTCTAGAAGTTCTGTCAAGGAGAGGTTTGGTCACCTAATTGCGCGCCAATAAGGAGAAATCCTTATCGAAAAGCCCCCTCTTTCCTAGGAACGACCTTGTTGTTAAATATTGTGAGTTATAATATTAATGATGAATAAGTTTGTGTTGATTAAAGATGAATTTGATAGTTCCATTGTGTTGGGATTATTAGTGTTAATGGGAATCGACATCTATTTCAATGATAATTGATGTCTGGGGGTTAGATTGATAAGTCGAGTAATTTATCAGATAAGTGAGCAATTAATTTCTACTAATTCATATGCTTATATAACTATTTGTTCACATGTGTGTACTATTGAATCACATTCTTGTACTATTAGGGGAGTTGGTGCAAGATTGATAATACTTGCATGACTAAGTTAAAAATGGAGGTATAGATGGAGGTATTATACTGTAATTCGTATTTTTCACATGATTATACTATTGATTCACATGATTAAACTATCGATTCACATTATTTACTATTAGGGGAGGTGGTGCAAGTTTGATAATACTTGCAGGACTAAATTAAAAATGAAAGAAAAGTTGGACGTATTGTACTATAATATTTCGAGCCCCAAAATGTGAAATTATCGAACCTATATTTTCCTATAAATAGAACCTCATTCTTCCTTCATTTCTCACCAATTCACAAAAGCCTTAGAGCAATTATTATAGAGAGAAAGAAGAAGAGAAGTCTGCTACCTCACTATTCCAGTATCCAGTTTTTTCTATGGTAAGGGGTATTATTTCTTTTGTATTCATGAAGAGAACTTCTGTTATTCCATTCTTTATTATTCTGTTAGAATAACCTGTATACGCTGACTACCCTATACTTGGTGAAATTCTTCTATTATTCCATTCTTTATCATTCTATTTAAACATCCTGTCTGTGCTTTACGCATGAGCTGGTTCCATTATTTATCATTCTGTTAGAACATCCTGTCTGTGCTTTACGCATGACCTGGTTCCGTTAATTATTATTTTGTTAGAAATCCTGTCCGTGCGTTTACGCACGACCTGGTTCCATTATTCATTATTCTGTTGGAATAACCTGTCTATGTGGTCTATCGCATGCCTGGTGATTTCTTTTATTATTCAATTCTTTATTATACTCAGTTGGTTAAAGTTTTAGCTTTTATATTCAATGAAATTAGTGGAATATCCTTGATATTTGCGCTTTATCCAGTATTTTTTCATGGAAATATTCTTCTGAGCATTTTTGAGTTTTATCCCATAAAGTAGTATCATGTTGACAATTTGGACGTTATTGGTTCTTGGACAAATTAATTCCTGAACTTGTTTTATTGAATTCTTATATCATTGTCATCATCCTCATGTTTATAATATGTTGAAAGTCATCTGTGACCTGTAGTGCATAGATGGACTTGGTATGATTATGACCAGGTATTATTCGGTATAATTATGACCGTAATGTTACAAATGATGTGGTAAAAGTCCTCCCTGGACGTAGTGCATTGATGGACAGTTGTTGGCATGATCATGACCATTGATGAATACACGAATATCCTTGGCCCGTAGTGCATGGAAAATTTGTAGTCGTGATACTAATTAATATCCTTGGCCGTAGTGCATGGATGATGTGGTTTATTTATTAAGCTGAGTCTCAACGATAAAAGTGATGAAAAACCTTTTAAATCATAGAATATAGTAGACTTTATTCTCTACTTGACTCTTCTAATGGATTGCTTGTTCCGCTGCAGTTAAACTTGATGTTTGTTATGTTTTATCAGTTTAACACTATTGAAGGCTAATGATAAATTATTATGCATTATCTTAGTCATAATATTTCTTACTGGGCTAGTTGAGCTCACCCTTTTGCTTTTATTGTTCTATTCAGGAAATGAGAATGTAGCTGGGACTAGTCGGGGAACGGAGTGATGGTCCAGATGATAGCATTAGTAGTCCTCACTATTCTATGAAATAGTGTGATAATAAATGTAATGAGGACTCCATTGAGTGTGGATATTGTCTAGATGATAATATTTGTATTAAAACTCATAGCTTATGTTTTGTCGTATTTTACACGACAGTTGTATTATTAAGTTGTATTTGAATTTTATATCATGTATTTGGCTACTCAAGCTGGGTGATGTATATCTATTTTGGGGGCGTCACAGTTGGTATCAAAGCTTAGGGATATGATCCCTGGCTAAGATATGAGACTAGAACTAGGAAGGGAGAGATGGGGAATTCCTTCGCTAGTATGACCTACCTAAGTTTATTTGGTATTTAATTGGCCGGTCAGATTTTAAGGATAATATGTTGCATGTCAATTAACCCTTGTTTTGTGGCAGTATCTGGAAATGACATCCTAGAATCTTGAGAATAGCAATGGAGCACAGGAGACCATTGAGTCTCCACAGATCAATAATCAGGATAATGTGCATCAAGAAGGCGACAATCCTCATGCAAACAATAACACTGACCAAATGATGAACGATGGAATGTTCGGAGGCTTTATGCAATTCATGCAACATCAGCCGAGAGCGGCTCCTATCCAAAATATAGGTGGAAACACTGAAAACTCTTGAACGGTCACTGCTAAACAGTTCAAAGAGTTGGGACCACCAGAGTTTATTGGAGAGCCAAAACCACTTAAGGCGGAAGCGTGGATAAAGCAGATCACAAAAATATTTGATATCTTGGGATGCTCTAAGGAGCAAAAGGTTCCCTTTGCCACCTTTATGTTACGAGGAGAGGCAGATTACTGGTGGGAATCGGTAAAGCATACTTAACCTGCCGCATTGAAGATGTCTTGGCAGAAGTTCTAAGAACTATTCAACGACAAGTACTTTCCCGAAAGTATTCGTTACATGAAAGAGGTAGAGTTTATCAAGTTGGAGCATAACAATATGACCGTGTCGCAGTACGAAGCTAAGTTTGCCGAGTTGTCCCGATTTGCATCTCACTTGGTTGACAATGAGGAGAGAATGACACGGCTGTTTCTAAGAGGTTTGAAACCCGAGATACGTCAATATCTAATTTCTCATAAACTGTGTTTGTATTCAGATGTTGTAAATAGGGCTCAGTTATTGGAGCGTGATAACGAGTTAACCCAACCAAAAGAAAGTAGCCTGCAAAATGATAATAACAGTGGTAGCAACCATCGAAGCGGTGACAACAAACGTGGAAGGAATCAATATGCCAGAAATGGTAACCACTTCGGTGGTAATCATGGACAAGACAATAAGAGTGGACATTTCAAGAAGAGGAGATTCAACAATGATGGAAAGACATCAGCACTAGCACCCGTTGTTAAGGAAGGAGAACGACCACCTATTATATGCTTCAAATGCGGAGGGGAGGGACACATCAGTCCAAACTGCACGATGCCGTCCAAAGGATGTTATAATTATGGAAGAGAAGGTCACCTAGCTCGATTTTGTCATGCACCAAAGACAAGTCCAGCATGGATGGAGGCACCAAAGGCCGTTCCAGAATAGTCAAAGTCAGTAGTTCAAGGGAGAGCGTTTGTTGTGACATCCTAGAAAGCAAGGAACCCGAACGAGGTCATCACGGGTAAGCTTATCATAAACTTTAGCGAAGTCTATACCTTATTTGATACCGGTTCTACCCATTCTTTTATTTCTCCTACTTGCGCTCAACATGGGAAAGTCATAGCCTATGCCTCACGACAACTCAAAGAATATGAGAGGAATTATCCTACTCATGATCTAGAGTTGGCAGCAGTCATTTTTACACTTAAGATTTGGAGGCATTACTTGTATAGAGAGAAGGTGGAGATCTATACGGATCATAAAAGCCTCAAATATTTCTTCAGTCAAAAGGAACTCAACATGCGGCAACGACGAGTTGTTGAAAGATTACGATCATACCATTCAATACCATCCTGGAAAAATGAACGTAGTAGCTGATGCATTGAGTAGAAGATCATATGCGGGTACGAGTGCATTATTGTCAACGCAAAGACCCATTTTATATAACTTACAAAGGATGGAGATAGAGTTAAAGACTCAAGGGACCCATGTGATGATGGTGAATATACGAGTAGAATCGACTTTAATCGATAAAGTTAAAGCTTCTCAAGCTAAAGACCTGGAGCTTATGCGTATGAGGAAGAAATTGCAAGAAGGTGCTATTTCGGAAGCAAGAATCGATGAAGAAGGAATACTTCGAGTCAACTCCAGACTTTGTGTTCCTAACAATCCTGATTTAAAGTATAAAATCATAATGGAGGCGCACAACACATTGTTTGCAATCCATCCTAGGAGTACCAAAATGTATCGTGATCTTTGACATACATTTTGGTGGAGCAATATGAAGAGAGAGATCGCGGAGTTTATCTCAAGGTGTCTAACTTGTCAACGAGTCAAGGTGGAGCATCAAGTGCCAAAAGGTTCATTGCAACCACTTAAAATTCCAGAATGGAAGTGGGAGCACATTACCATGGATTTCGTTACTGGTCTCCCAAGGTTTCTCAAGCCACAGATGCGATTTGGGTCAATGTTGATAGATTGACCAAGTCTGCTAATTTTTTACCTATACGATAAACTTATACACTTGAACGTCTTGCTCATATGTACATAAACGAGATTGTAAGATTGCATGGTATTCCAGTATCCATAGTTTCTGATCGAGACCCAAGATTTACTTCACGATTTTGGGTTAGTTTGCAAAAAGCTATGGGCACTGATTTACGATTTAGCTCAGCATATCATCCTCAAACGGATGGACAGTCGGAAAGGACTATTCAAACTCTTGAAGATTTATTAAGACTCTGTGTCCTTGACTTCAAGGGAAGTTGGGACAAGTTCTTACCATTAGTGGAGTTTTTCTACAACAACTGTTATCAAGCAAGTATTGGCATGGCTCCATTTGAGGCGTTGTATGGAAGAAAGTATCGTTCTCCAGTATGCTGGGACGAGGTGGGTGAAGTAACATTGTTGGGACCGGAGTTTGTACGTATGACTACGGAAAAGATTCAAACGATCTGACAACGTATAAAAACCTCGCAAGATCGACAAAAGAGGTATGCTGATCTTCATCGAAAGGACGTGGAATTCGATATTGGAGATCATGTGTTGTTACGTGTTGCTCCATGGAAGGGAGTTATGATATTTGGAAAGAGAGGAAAGCTCAACCCTTGATTAATTGGCCCATTTTTAATCCATGATCGAGTAGGAACTGTGGCCTATATACTCGCCTTACCGCCAAGTATGTCTCGTGTTCATAACGTTTTCCACATATCTATGTTAAGTAAATATGTGAAAGACCCGAACCACATTATTGAATTAAAACCAAACGAGATAGAGGAAGATTTAATGTATGAAGAGTTACCTGTTAAAATCTTGGATAAAAAGGATCATATTCTACGCTCCAAGGTTATACCTCAAGTCAAAGTTTTGTGGAGAAACTACGATGTGGAAGAAATGACCTGAGAGTTAGAATCTGAGATGAAGTCAAGATATCCCCATCTCTTCGATATACCAGGTACGTACCCTAATTTTGAGGACGAAATTTCATAAGAAGGGGAGGTTTTAAGACCCCCACTTTTATAAATAAAGATTAAATTTTCTCGAAATATATTTTTGAATATTATGGTGTGGATATGATATAATGTTATAGTTGTGGGTATTATTTACAAGTTTTGCAAAGTAAGCAAGTAGTTATATTATATTCGATTGGTCAGGGGAATATTCGTTTTAACAGGGAATATTCGTATGACGACACAATCATTGGTGGACCCCACAATGGAAGTATTATCGTAGTGAGAAAGCGACAGAATTATCTTTTTATAAAAATAACGGTGAAAGTGTTACCGTTAAAACTGTTGAACTACCCGGTAGTAAAAGTACAGTAATACGCGTTGTTTCACAGTAGCACACGGTATTGGTTATTGATGCTTATGTGAGAAGTCACTCAGTTATACTCAATTATTGCTACAGTAATTGCTGCATCATATCTCTCATATTATTAATTCGATTATTGTCATAGTATCATCTACATTATATGATATATTATTAAATCAATAATTGAGACGACAAAGTTATTCATATTATTAAATTGCAATATTTATAATGTTTAGAAGTTCTGTCAAGGAGAGGTTTGGTCACCTAATTGCGCTAATAAGGAGAAATCCTTATCGGAAAGCCCCTCTTTCTTGGGAACGAACTGGTTGTTAAATATTGTGAGTTATAATATTAATGATGAATAAGTTCGTGTTAATTAAAGATGAATTTGATAGTTCCATTGTGTTGGGATTATTAGTGTTAATGGAAATCGTAATCTATTTCAATGATAATTGATGTCTGGGGGTTATATTGATAAGTCGGGTAATTTATCGAATAAATGAGCAATTAATTGCTAATAATTGACATGCTTATATAACTATTTGTTCACATGTGTGCACTATTGAATCACATTCTTGTACTATTAGGACAGTTGGTGCAAGATTGATAATACTTGCATGACTAAGTTAAAAATGGAGGTATAGATGGAGGTATTATACTGTAATTCGTATTTTTCACATGATTATACTATTGATTCACATGATTGAACTATTGATTCACATTATTTACTATTAGGGGATGTTGTGCAAGTTTGATAATACTTGCAGGACTAAATTAAAAATGAAATAAAAGTTGAAGGTATTGTACTGTAATATTTCGAGCCCCAAAACGTGCAATTATCGAAACTATATTTTCCTATAAATAGAAGCTCATTCTACCTTTATTTCTCACCAATTCACAAAAGCCTTAGAGCAATTATTATAAAGAGAAATTATAGAGAGAAAGAAGAAGAGAAGTCTGCTACCTCACTATTCCAGTATCCAGTTTTTTCTACGGTAAGGGGTATTATTTCTTTTGTATTCATGAAGAGAACTTCTGTTATTCCATTCTTTATTATTCTGTTGGAATAACCTGTATACGCGGACTACCCTATACTTGGTGAAATTCTTCAATTCTTCAATTTTTTATCATTCTGTTGGAACATCCTGTCTGTGCTTTACGCATGACCTGGTTCCATTTTTTATCATTATGTTGGAACATCCTGTCTGTGCTTTACGTATGACCTGGTTCCGTTAATTATTATTCTGTTGGAATATCCTGTCTGTGCGTTTACGCATGACCTGGTTCCGTTATTCATTATTCTGTTGGAATAACCTGTCTGTGCGGTCTATATCATGCATGGTGATTTCTTTTATTATTCAATTCTTTATTATACTCAGTTGGTTAAAGTTTTGGCTTTTATACTCCATGAAATTAGTGGAATATCCTTGATATTTGCGCTTCATCCAATATCTTTTTATGGAAATATTATTCTGAGCATTCTTGAGTTTTATCCCACAAAGCTGTATCATGTTGACAATTTGGTCGTTATTTATTCCTGGACAAATTAATTCTTGAACTCGTTTTATTGAATTCTTATATCATTGTCATCATCCTCATGTTTATAATATGTTGAAAGTCATCTGTGACCTCTAGTGCATAGATGGACTTGGTATGATTATGACCAGGTATTATTCGGTATAATTATGACCGTAATGTTACAAATGATGTGGTAAAAGTCCTCCCTGTCCGTAGTGCATTGATGGACAGTTGTTGGTATGATCATTGACCATTGATGAATACATGAATATTCTTGGCCCGTAGTGCATAGAAAATTTATGGTCGTGATACTAATGAATATCCTTGGCCGTAGTGCATGGATGATTTGGTTTATTTATTAAGCTGAGTCTCAGCGATAAAAGTGATGAAAAACCTTTTAAATCATAGAAGATAGTAGGCTTTATTCTCTACTTGACTCTTCTAATGGATTGTTTGTTCCGCTGCAGTTAAACTTGATGTTTGTTATATTTTATCAGTTTAACACTGTTGAAGGTTAATGATAAATTATTCTGTATTATCTTAGTCATAATATTTCTTACTGGGCTAGTTGAGCTCACCCTTTTGCTTTCATTGTTCTCTTCAGAAAATGAGAACGTAGCTGGAACTAGCCGGGAACAGAGTGACGGTCTAGATGATAACATTAGTAGTCCTCACTATTCTATGAAATAGTGTGATAATAAATGTAATGAGGACTCCATTGAGTGTAGATATTGTCTAGATGACAATATTTGTATTAAAACTCATAGCTTATGTTTTGTCGTATTTTACACGACAGTTGTATTATTAAGTTGTATTTGAATTTTATACCATGTATTTGGCGACTCAAGATGGGTGATGTATATCTATTTTAGGGGCGTCACACCTATGGTACCCCCACAGGTGGTTATAGCTCAGGTATACCCTATGGTATATTCTAATAAAAATACTATGTCACAACACATGCGACATAATACCAACAAAAGGGTTCTATATGTATATGTTGAACCAAATCAAATTATAGTCACAAGGTCTCAAAAAGAAGATAGCAACATGTACCGCTCTACAATTATAAAAAATAAATACTAAACATGATATCCTAATTCAAAGAGTACAAATACGAGTCATGTGTATCAACTCCAAAATGAAACTAATATATTTATTTCACAGGAAACAATTATGTGAAATCATAACATAATTCGAAATAAGGAAATAAACGAACGAATCAAATTTAACAAGAGTATCGCTGAAAGAGTACTGAATCCGTACCTGAATTGAGCAACGTAATACCCAAAATTTATATTCCAAATATAACTCGTTAAGTTTCTTCCGTTCGTGATAATTACACAAATTAACATAAATAAATTAATAACAGTATATTAGATTCATAATAAATAATTTCCCCTTTTCCATGATTTGTTATTACTATTATTATTATTATTATTAATATTACTATTATAAAATAATATGAGCTTCATGTTCGTTATATACAAAGTACACCAAGATTAATACTAACTTCTGTTCCAAAAATAATATATATAATATAATATAGACTCATTCTTTATTAATTCGGTTGGACATCCTGATGCTAAGTTTATTAACTCACCGATTTTTAACTTTCAAACCACCATATTATAAAATATAGGTAACAAAAATTTGATGGAAGACTAAATTATAATTAATCATCCCATTTAAATATGCACCAGAATGACCATGCTCTCCTTTACGAAATTACAATTCAAAGGTCATCATTCATTTATTATTATTATTATTATTATTTTAAAGTATCAAGCCTGACTTGGCACTTCTAAAATTAGCTTTCTATTATCAACATACATGAACAAATTAAGATTCAACTTTGTCGAATTAACGGCACCATACTTTACATATGCACACATATGGTTTACGAACCAAACCCATACTAACAAATTAATTTCTTATTTAATATATAGATTATCAAATATTCTAAGTTACATATCATTGAATTAACAAGCGATCTAGTCGATTCTCCAAATTAAATTGTAATCATATTAATGAAATTAATTATTTATATTCAAAAATAAAATCAATATTTACCTTTTGGAGATACAATTATGTTGAATATAGTCTCACAATCCTGTTCTCAAATTTTCTTTTGTCCCAAAGTCTTTCTTCCGCCTCCTCTTCATTTCTCGCTTCGTTAGAATCTCTCATTAGTTGATTATGTCAGTATATATACTAGGAAGGAATTTAACCTAATATATTACTCATATTCCAATTTAGTTTTTAAACACATCACCTTAATTTGGGCTCAAATAGTTTAACAAGTCCAAACTTTTAATAAAAATTAGTTTGTCCCAATTAGTTTAAATACCCAAATTAATATAACCACATACTTATTATAGTCAACATAAATAACTATAATTTGACAAAATCCGTCAAACATTAGAAAAATCCAATTTTACTAAGTTAATTTATTCATCCCTTATTAAATAAAAAGTTTGACTCAAATAAAAGACAAAGTCCAAACGATATGTTTTAAGAATATTATTTTTTTTTTCCGGGTATTACATTACCTCCCCCTTTAAAAAGGATTCCGTCCCCGGAATCAAAAGAATGAACATAGCTAATTATCAAAAAGATGCGGATACTCCGCTCGAATAGACTTCTCTATCTCCCAAGTAGCTTCCCGCTCTGAATGATTTTATCATAAGACTTTAACAAAAGGAATTATCTTCCTAAATTATAATTTAATCAGTTATTTAATTATTTACTAAAAGACTTTAATTTTCCACACAAAACAAGGAAAAAAAGAGGGGAAAAAGAACCATTTACCTTTTTCAATTTAAATATAATTGTATAAAATAAAATCAGTTGATATTTAATTATTTAAAAAAATGGGTTATTACATTTTTCAACCCTTAAAATAATTCCGTCCTCAGAATTCAAATAAGCTACAAAAAATTTTAGCTAACACGTAGCATCACCTTTTGTAACAATCAACGCTGGTAAGTCTATCGATCCACACAATTATCCATGTACTCGTAAAAGATTCGTCAGCTATCGTGTCAAGCCCCGTTAAGATTCTTCGTTTTGCATTGAATTTAACCACATGCTCCACAGCTGGTGCGGCCCCCGTTAATTACTTTAAGTTTCATTCTTGCAAACGTACTCTTCAGAACATAATTCGAAATTACAAAAATTTCTCTTCATCTAAATACAATTCGAATACCCAAAATATTTAAAATTATTGTTAACTCATAAAATGTTTATGTTCCACACATGACAAAGATTTAACAAATTATTTTTATTTAATTTACATAAAATCATACAAAACTCCAAGGATATCGGATAAACCAAACAACTCTACAAATTATATCAACTTTTCCTAAATTCTCAAGAGCTTCAAAATATTCAAACCCTAAGTCGAACTGGCTAGTTCTTAAATATTATTACACCAAAGAATATAATACTAAGATCTCTTTATCATCATATCAACTCTAAGTCAAATATTCTACTATCTGCATAAGCATACTATAAATATTCAAGATCTCTCAAAATTAATTGAATTTCATCACTTACTATCTAATCATATAATAAATCAATTATCCCTTATTACAAACCTTAATCCAATAAATTTCAATGTCTCCTCATACTATCACAAAGAAAGTTCATAGAACATAACTCCAATATCCTACTAGAAAATAGTCACAAAATTGATCATTAAGTCCAAATGATTAATCTAATTACCTCGAATATCAACAACTCACATTATAAGAAATCCTCTATACTTAATAATTTTCACTTTATCATAATATCCCATAAATACACAAATCTCAAATTATCCACAAGCTTAACATATATCAAAACCTAACTCAAACCAAATCCTCAATTCAACGATCATAATTATTTGTCACAAAAAAACAACTCTAAAAAATAATTTTTCCAAAATCAAATTCTCGTCGATACAAATAATCACATCATAATCGTATAATCATTTCTTAACTGAATAAAATATGACATTATTCTCCTTAATGATCTAATCACAATCCTTAACTAATATTATTGGTCCAACGCATAACAATAATAATCTTAACAAATTATCTCGCATTTCTCAAATCAACTACAACTCAAAGATCTAAAAACACTTGGTCAAAATCAAGACCAACCAAACAGAGAACAAAATCGAATCAAACTCCTACGTCTACCCAGTGATTTACCCACAACTCACAAGTCAAACCTAAATAGGTTTTCTACAAGAAAGAATCTAAGCTCTGATACCATCTCTATAACACCCCTTCTCCGAAAAGGAAAAGGGAGGTCACGTACAAATCACAATAACCCTCAAAATTAGTAAATAGAGCACTAATAACTTCAAAATATTAATAATGATATCCATCAATGAAGTACTAAATACAATTCTCCAACTAGAATCAAAATAATCAAAACAAAAAATTTAATCAACCTAGATGGTCAAGGCAACACTCTCATCACACTAGCCCTTAATCACCCCTGTAACCTTGCCAGAAGAAAAATACAACATGAGCCAATTGCCTAGTACAGGATACAGATATACAAAAGATATACAAAAACAACTGAGACAAAATATTGAACAAAGCCTCAAGTGTAAATACTAACAAAAATATAATCTCCAAAGATTTGAATGGAATATATCTGAATAAACAAAATTAACGAAACTAATAGAAGAATAAAGAAATAACGAACTGAAGTAACTAACTCAATGAATTGAACTTAACAGAAACAAACAAAACTAATACAATGAAATAATAGACTGAATCAAATGGTTGGGTGTTATTTCATATCGAGTGAGCTCAGAAATATACATTGCCGCACAGGACAAGTCAAAATAATGCCACACATGCAACCAAAATAATGCCACACAGGAAAATCACACATTGGACTGCAAATCAAAATATATGCAAATCGGATAGGTGTGTTTGGCACAACATCACAAGTCCATAGAACAAAAAACTAGGGTTAACTCATACGGCTCCCACAACAAAACACCAAATGGCCCACTTCATTCGGAGCCCGGATAGAGACGTCGTGGACTAATCACACCGCCACGGAAAGTGTCATGTCTCTCGTACCAAGACTGACATTCCTGTGGTACCCCCACAGGTGGTTATAGCTTAGGTATACCCTACGGTATATTCTAACAAAAATACTATGTCATAACACAGGCGACATAATACCAACAAAAGAATTCTATATGTACATGTTGAACCAAATCAAATTATAGTCACAAGGTCTCAAAAAGAAGGTAGCAATATGTACCGATCTATAATTATCAAAAATAAATACTAAACATGATATCCTAATTCAAAGAGTATAAATACGAGTCATGTGTATCAACTCTAAAATGAAACTAATATATTTATTTCATAGGAAACAATTATGTGAAATCATAACATAATTCGAAATAAGAAAATAAACGAACAAATCAAATTTAACAAGAGTATCGCTGAAAGAGTACGGAATCCGTACCTGAATTGAGCAACGTAATACCCAAAATTTATATTCTAAATATAACTCGTTAAGTTTCTTCCGTCTGAGCTAATTACACAAATTAACATAAATAAATTAATAACAGTATATTAAATTCATAATTAATAATTTCCCCTTTTCCTGATTTGTTATTACTATTATTATTATTATTATTATTATTATTATTATTAATATTACTATTATAAAATAATATAAGCTTCATGTTCGTTATATACAAAGTACACCAAGATTCATACTAACTTCCGTTCTAAAAATAGTATATATATAATATAATATAGACTCATTCTTTATTAATTCGGTTTAACATCCTGATGCTAAGTTTATTAACTCACTGATTTCTAACTTTCTAACCACCATATTATAAAATATATGTAACAAGAATTTGATGGAAGACTATATTATAATTAATCATCCCATTGAAATATGCACCAGAATGACCATGCTCTCCTTTACGAAATTACAATTCACAGGTCATCATTCATTTTATTATTATTATTATTATTATTATTATTTTAAAGTAGCAAGCCTGGCTTGGCACTTCTAAAATCAGCTTTCTATTATCAACATACATGAACAAATTAAGATTTAACTTTGTCGATTTAATGGCACCATACTTTACATATACACACATATGGTTTACGAACCAAACCCATACTAACAAATTAATTTCTTATTTAATATATAGATTATCAAATATTCTAAGTTACATATCATTGAATTAACAAGCGATCTAGTCGATTCTCCAAAACAAATTGTAATCGTATTAATGAAATTAATTATTTATATTTAAAAATAAAATCAATAATGACCTTTTGGAGATACAATTATGTTGAATATAGTCTCACAATCCTGTTCTCAATTTTTTTTATCCCAAAGTCTTTCTTCCGTCTCCTCTTCGTTTCTCGCTTAGTTAGAATCCCTCTTAAGTCGATTATGTCAGTATATATATTAGGAAGGAATTTAACCTATTATATTACTCCTATTCTAATTTGGTTTTTAAACCCATCACCTTAATTTGGGCTCAAATAGTTTAACAAGCCCAAACTTTTACTTAAACATTAGTTTGTCCCAATTAGTTTAAATACCCAAACTAATGTAACCACATACTTATTATAGTCAACATAAATAACTATAATTTAACCAAAACTGCCAAACATAAGAAAAGTCTAAATTTACTAAGTTAATTTATTCATCCCTTATTAAATAACAAGTTTGACTCAAATAAAAGACAAAGTCCAAATGATATGTTTTAAGAATATTTTTTTTCGGGTATTACAATTATACCAGTACACAATTCCTTGTCATAATCATACCAATCAACAGTCCATCTATGCACTACGGGCCAAAGATGACTTTCACCACAATATAAACATGAGGATGATGACAATGATATAAAGAATCAATCAAGTGAGATCAATGATAAATATTATAGATTTATAATTCGATTTATCCAGAGTTTAAGAATGTCCAAATTGTCAACATGATAACTAATTGTGGAATAAAATTCAAGAATGATATTCATGTATCAAAAATAATCTTGGACAGAAAAGAAATCAATTTTGTCGTGAATAGTACCCTAAATGAATAGTACTCGAATGAAATGTACCCCGAGTAAATAGTACCCCGAATAAATAGTATTTCAAATAAATAGTACCCTGACATAAATAGTATCCCGTCATTTAATAAAAAAGTTCAGACCAATAGTGAAATGATGTTAGATGAAGCACAAACAATTAAGAATATTCCACTAATTTCAATGGCTTTCACCATTTAATAATAAGGTTATAGAAACAAACAATAAATTTGTACCATAAATGGAGAAATATGAAAGAAAACGATATCCCTTGATAAGTACAAAAGAAATGACATCTCATACGAGTATAAAAGAATATACGAAACATCAAATAGATTTTCACCCGTCATGCGGTAATCCGCGTAGACAGATCATTACCATAATTCAATAAAGAATGAATACGAAGGGTTATTCACCATGCATGCGGTAATCTGCGTAGACATGTTACTCCCGCAGAATAATAAAGAATGAATACGAAGGGTCATTCACCATGCATGCGGTAATCCGCGTAGACAGGTTACTCCCGCAGATTAACAAAGAATAAATACGAAGGGTCTTTCACCAATGCAGTGCTGTAAGACCCCAATATTTATGAATAAAGAATAATTTTCTCGAAATATATTTTTGAATATTATGGTGTGGATTTGATATAGTGTTATATTTGTGGGTAATATTTACAAATTTAGCAAGGTAAGCAAGTGGTTATATAATATTCGATTGGTCGGGGAATATTCATTTTAACAGGGAATATTTGTACGATGACACAATCATTGGTGGACCCCACAACAGAAGTATTGTCATGGTTAGAAAATGACAGAATTATCATTTTATAAAAATAACGGCGAAAGTGTTACCGTTAAGACTGTTGAACTACCCAGTAGTAAAAGTACAATAATACCCGTGGTTGCATAGTAGCACACGATATTGATTATTGATGCTTACGTGAGAAGTCACTCAGTTATACTCAATTATTGCTACATTAATTACTGCATCATATCTCTCATATTATTGATTCAATTATTATCACAGTATCATCTGCATAATATGTTATATTATTAAATCAATAATTGAGATGCCAAAGTTATTCATATTATTATTTGCAATATTGACAATGTCTAGAAGTTCTGTTAAGGAGAGGTTTGATCACCTAATTGCGCGCCAATATGGAGAAATCCTTATCGAAAAGCCCCCTCTTTCTTGGGAACGATCTGGTTGTTAAATATTATGAATTATAATATTAATGATGAATAAGTTCGTATTCATTAAAGATGAAATTTATAGTTCCATTGTGTTAGAATTATTAGTGTTAGTGGAAATTGACATTTATTTCGATATTAATTGATGTCTGAAAGTTATACTGACCAGTCGGATAATTAATCAGATAAATGAGCAATTAATTGCTATTAATTCACATGATTATAAATATCTGTTCATATATGTGTACTATTTATTCACATTCTTGTACTATTAGGGGAGTTAATGTAAGATTGATAATACTTGCATGACTAAGTTAAAAATGAAGGTATAGATGGATGTACTATATTGTAATTCGTATTTTCACATTATTATAACTATTGATTCACATGATTGAACTATTGATTCACATTATTTACTATTAGGGGAGGTGGTGCAAGTTTGATAATACTTGCAAGACTAAATTAAAAATGAAGAAAAAGAGGAAGGTATTACACTGTAATATTTCGAGCCCCAAAACGTGTAATTATCGAAACTATATTTTGCTATAAATAGAAGCTCATTCTTCCTTCATTTCTCACTAATTCACAAAAGCTATAGAGCAATTATTATAGAGAAAAATTATAGAGAGAAAGAAGAAGAGAAATTTGCTACCTCACTATTCCAGTATCCAATTTATCTAAGGTAAGGGGTATTATTTTTTCGTATTCATGAATAGAGTTATTTTCTTTCAATACTCGTAAAGGTTGTTATTCTATTCTTTATTATTATGCTGGAATAACCTGTCTACATGAAGTACCGCATACATGGTGAAAATTTTCTATTATTCCATTCTTTATTATTCTGTTGGAATAACCTGTCTGTTCGGTCTATCGCATGCCTGGTGAATTCTGTTGTTATTCCATTATTTATTATTCTGTTGGAATATCCTGTCTGTACGGATTACACATGACCTGGTTCCATTCTTTAATATTCTGTTGGAATAACCTGTCTGTGCGGATTACGCACGCCTGGTGAATTCTTCTGTTATTTCATTTTTTATTATTCTATTGGAATAACCTATCTATGTGAATTATCGCATGCATGGTGAATGATCCTTCGTATTCATTCCTTATTAAATTATGGAAATGATCTGTCTACGTGGATTACCGCATGGTGGACAAAAATCCATTTGCAGTTTCATATATTCTATTATACTCAGTTAGTTAAAGTTTTGGCTTCTATACTCCATAAAATTAGTGGAATATTCTTGATATTTGCGTTTCATCCAGTATCTTTTTATGGGAATATTCTTCTTAGCATTCTTGAATTTTACTCCACAAAGAAGTATTATGTTGACAATTTGGACGTTATTGATTTCTGGATAAATTAAAATTATAAATCTTTAAAATTTATCCTTGAACTTGTTTTATTGAATTATTATGTCATTATCATCATCCTCAAGCTTATATTGTGATTAAAGTCATCTTTGGCTTACGTGCATAAATGGACTTGGTATGATTATGACCAGGGATTATTCGGTATGATCATGATCGTAATATGACTAATGATGTGGTAAAAGTCCTCATTAGCCTGTAGTTCATTGATGGACAGTTGTTGGTATGATTATGACCAGGGATAATTCAGTATAATCATAACCATTGATGATTACATGAATATCCTTGGCCGTGATGCAGGGATGATTCGATTTTATTTATTAAGTTGAGTCTCAACAATAAAGTTGATGAAAAACTTTTTAAATCATAGAAGATAGTAGATTTTATACTCTACTTGACTATTCTAATGGATTGCTTGTTCCGCTGCAGTTAAACTTGTTGTCTATTATATTCTATCAGTTTAACATTGTTGAAGGCTAATGATAATTTATTCTGCATTATCTTAGTCATAATATTTCTTACTGGGCTAGTTGAGCTCACCCTTTCTTTCACTGTTCTCTTCAGGAAATGAGAACGTAGTCGGGACTAGTCGGGGAACGGAGTGATGGTCCAGATGATAGCATTAGTAGTCCTCACTATTCTGTTAAATAGTGTGACAATAAATGTAATGAGGACTCCATTGAGGGTGGATATTGTCTAGATGACAATATTCTTATTATAACTCTTATATTATATTTTGTCGTATTTGAATTTTATACCATGTATTTGGCGACTCAAGATGGGTGATGTATACCTGTTTTGGGGGTGTCACAGTTGGTATCAAAGCTTAGGGATATGATCCATGACTGAGATGTGAGACAATAACTAGGAGGGGAGAGACGGGGAATTCCTTCGCTTGTATGACCTACCTAAGTTTATTTGATATTTAATTGGTCGGTCAGAGTATAGGGATAATAAGTTATATGTTAATTAAACCTTGTTTTATGGCAGTATTTGAAAATGGCATCCAAAAATGTTGAGATAAGCAATAAAGCCCATGAGACCGTTGAGTCACCACATATTAATACTTAGGATAATGTGCAACAGGAGGACAATAATCCTTATGTAAATAATAACACCGATGAAATGGTGAACGATGAGATGTTCAGAGGCTTTATGCAATTCATACAACATCAGGCGAGAGCGGCTCCTGTCCAAAATGCAGGTGGAAACACTGACAACTCTCGGATGGTAACCGCTAAGCAGTTCAAGGAGCTGGGACCACCGGAGTTTTTTGGAGAGCAAAAACCACTTAACGTAGAGACGTGGATAAAGCAGATCAACAAGATATTTGATGTCTTGGGATGCTCCGAGGAGCAAAAGGTTTCCTTTGCCACCTTCATGTTGCGAGTAGAGGCAGATTACTGGTGGGAATCTATAAAGTGTACTCAACCTGCCGCACTCAAAATGTCTTGGGAGAAGTTCCAAGAGCTGTTCAACAACAAGTACTTTCCTGAAAGTATTCGTCACATGAAGGAGGTAGAGTTCATCAAGCTTGAGCAAAACAATATGACCGTGGTACAGTACGAAGCTAAGTTTGCCGAGTTGTCTCGGTTTGCGTCCCACTTGGTTGATAATGAGGATAGAATGACGTGGATGTTTCTAAGAGGTTTGAAACCCGAGATACGTCAATACCTAATTTCTCATAAATTGTATTTGTATTCAGATGTTGTGAATAGAGCTCAGTTATTGGAGCACGATAATGAGACAAACCAACCAAGAGAGAGTAGCCGACAAGTCGATAATACCAGTGGTAGCATTCATCGAAGTGGTGACGAAAAATGTGGAGGGAATCAACATGCCTGAAATGGTAATCACTTTGGTGGTAATCATGGCCATGACAATAAGAGTGGACATTTCAAGAAGAGGAGATTCAAAAATGATAGAAAGATGTCAGCACTAACACCTGTTGTTAAGGAAGGAGAACGACCGCCGGTTGTATGTTACAAATGTGGAGGGGAAGGACACATCAGTCCAAACTGCGCGATGCAGTCCAAAGTGTGTTACAATTGTGGAAAAGAAGGTCACCTAGCCCAATTTTGTCGTGCACTAAAGTCAAGTCCAGCTGGGATGGAGGCATTAAAGGGTGTCCCAAACAAGACAAAATCGGTAGTTCAAGGGAGAGCATTTGTCGTAACCTCCCAAAAAGCGAGGAATCCGAATGAGGTGATCACGGGTAAGCTAATCATAAACTCTAGCGAAGTTTATACTTTATTTGATACCGGTTCTACCCATTCTTTTATTTCTCCTACTTGCGCTCAACGTTTAAATTTGACTCCGGAGAAATTAGACTTTGACTTATCGGTTGAAACTTCATTGGGAGAAACCTTCATTACATCCACTATTTATAAGTCTTGTTTGAATCAAATCTGATAACCGCACATTACCTGTCGATCTTATTTCTTTGAAAATACTTGCATTTGATGTGATTTTAGGGAATGAATTGGTTAACTACTCATCATGCTAAAATCGATTATTTTCGTAAGGTTGTTAGCTTTCATATTCCTAACCAACCTATTATGCGAATTCAAGCAACCAAACCACTAAAATCAATCACTGTCATATTAAGCCATAAAGCTATTCGTTTATTCAAAAACAGATGTCAAACTTTCTTAGCCCTTGTCACGGATTTAAATAAAAATACGTCAGATTTGAATGATATTTCTATTGTTAATAAATTACCTGATGTATTCCCTGAAAAACTTCCTGGCCTACCCCAGAGCGTGAAGTTGAATTTTGTATCGACCTTGAATCCGATACAAAACCCATTTCCAAAGCCCCATATCGAATGGCTCCTATTGAACTTCAGGAGTTAAAAACCCAACTACAGGAATTGTTAGACATCAGTTTCATTTGTCCTAGTACGTCTCCTTGGGGTGCTCCTATTCTATCCGTGAAGAAGAAAGATGGAAGTATGCGACTTTGTATTGATTATCGGGAGTTGAATAATGTCACCATCAAAAATAGGTACCCGTTGCCTCGCATTAATGACCTATTTGACCAGTTGCAAGGAGCCAAATTCTTTTTAAAGATTGATAATGGAGCGATAGACTGGAGCTACCTTTCTTTCTCAGAGCTACTAAACTACGAGTTTAGAGCTTGAGCTAAGGAGCTAAGGAGCTAAGGAGCTCACCTTCCTGAGGGAGGAAGAGCGAAGCAAAAGAGGGGAAAACGTTAAGCTCTTACGCGTGTGCGCGGAAGCCAACACTTGATTGCACGGTATTTGCCGACCCGACTATTTCTGCTTCGAAAATAGGGGAAAACTCTTTCTTTATCAGGATTAAAGGCTTTAACCCATCCTCTCTTTAGGCGGGGACAAGATTCGAACCTGTAGTCTTCATATCATGAGACTGATGAGTTGGCCATTACTCTACCCCACTTCAAAGATTCCCCTTCTCTTGAAAGAAAAGATCCTAAGACTTTAAAACTGATGATATTCCAAAGAATGCTTTCAGAACTCGGTACGGGCATTATGAATTCCTAGTCATGTCTTTTGGATTGACTAATGCTCCTACTGCCTTCATGGACATGATGAACCGGGTATTCAAGGAAATATTTGGATCACTTTGTGGTCGTCTTTATTGATGACATCCTCATATACTCCAAAAACCCGTGAAGACCATGAGAAACACTTGAGACTGATACTTCAAAAGCTTCGTTAAAACAAGCTTTATGCCAAGTTGAAGAAATGCGAGTTCTGGCTTGAGGAAGTTGCATTCCTTGGGCACGTGATATCAAATCATGGAATATTTTTTGACCCATCGAAGATTGAAGCAATTCAAAGCTGGGAGCAACCAAAATCAGTGACCGAAGTACGTAGCTTTCTCATCTTAGCTGGTTATCATCGGAGATTCGTGGAAGGATTTTTTCGAATCGCTACTCCATTAACTCAACTGACTCGAAAAGATACAAAGTTTGGTTAGAGCGAGGAATGTGAGAAGAGTTTTTAAGAACTCAAGAGAAGACTCATTTCAGCACCTGTTCTAACAATACCATTTGGCTCGGAGGGATTTGTCATCTATAGTGATGCTTCGGGTAAAGGGTTAGGATGTGTTCTCATGCAATATGATAAAGTCATAGCCTATGCCTCACGACAACTCAAAGAATATGAGAGGAATTATCCTACTCATGATCTAGAGTTGGCAGCAATCGTTTTTGCGCTTAAGATTTGGAGGCATTACCTGTATGGAGAGAAGGTGGAGATCTATACGGATCATAAAAGCCTCAAATATTTCTTCACTCAAAAGGAACTCAATATGTGGCAATGACGATGGCTTGAGTTGTTGAAAGATTATGATCATACCATCCAATACCATCCTGGAAAACCGAATGTAGTAGCTGACGCATTGAGTAGAAGATCATATGCGGGCACGAGTGCAATATTGTTAACGCAAAGGCCCATTTTGTATAACTTGGAAAGGATGGAAATAGAGTTAAAGACTCCAGGGACCCATGTGATGATGGCTGAATATACGAGTGGAACCGACTTTAATCGATAAAGTTAAAGCTGCTCAAGCTACAGACCTGGAGCTGATACGTATGAGGAAGAAAATACAAGAAAGTGCTATTTCGGAAGCAAGAATCGATGAAGAAGGAATACTTCAAGTCAACTCCAGACTTTGTGTTCCTAACGATTCTGACTTAAAGCATATAATTATGATGGAGGCGCATAACACACCATTTTCAATCCATCCAGGAAGTACCAAAATATATCGTGATCTTCGACATACATTTTGGTGGAGAAATATGAAGAGAGAGATAGCGGGGTTTATCTCAAGGTGTCTAACTTGTCAACGAGTCAAGGCAGAGCATCAAGTGCCAAAAGGTCCATTGCAACCACTTGAAATTCCAGAATGGAAGTGGGAGCATATTACCATTGATTTTGTTACTGGTCTTCCCAAGGTTTCTCAAGGCATAGATGCGATTTGGGTCATTGTTGATAGATTGACCAAGTCTGCTTATTTCTTACCGATACGAGAAAACTTATACACTTGAACGTCTTGCTAGTATGTACATAAATGAGATTGTAAGATTTCATGGTATGCCAATATTCATAGTTTCGGATCGAGACCCAAGATTCATTTCAAGATTTTGGGTTAATTTGGAAAAAGCTATGGGCACAGATTTATGATTTAGTTCGGCATATCATCTATGACACCCCCAAATTCGGTACTTCAATTTCCACAGGATTTGGTGTTCACTGTACAAACATCATCCATCTATCTACCCATAAATAAATGCAAACCATGCAATAGATAGAAATAATAATAAATCTCCCCTTATGGGGTTACATTAACTATATAATAAATAAATCCCAGGTTACTCAAACCTTAAATCATCTGTGCCGAAACATAAACAAATAAGTCTTAGTAACATCAATTCTAATTACATCACATAAATAATCAGTCTTCATTACTTGCTAAGCTTGCCCTTGCCTTTACTAGTGGAAGGTTCGTCTGCTCTTTCGTTCTTAACTGCAATGTTATTATTACGCAAGAGTGAGCACGGTTGCCCACAAGTATAACAATATAATAATGAAATAATAACATGCGAATAAATCAAAGACTTCTGAAATAAAAGCTCAACTTTTGAATCAAGAATGAATAACAAGAATCAAAAGATTTATGAGGGTCATAAGACCTTGAACTATGTCCTAGGTTATCAAGGGTTATACTTGAAACCTTTAACAGTCATAAGACTATGGACTCTTCTTCTCGTACTTAGGGGGATCAGCCCTTAGTACCATACTGTGCACAATATCTTAACGCTAACGCATAAGTAGTCCCCTATACAGGGTTGTTCATCTCAGTTTGACATTGGAGTCCGCACCAAAGGAAGTTTGGTTTGGATAATTCATCAAGGGTTCTGAAATTTAGAGCGCTCATCAACTATGGACTAGTCGAATCATAAAGGGTTCGCTAGTCTAACAAGGTTTAACAATAATTGATAACTTAACTTGAATAGAATCTCAAAAGGTATACAATAGAATAAGTATTGTATAACAACATCATGCTTGAAAGATTAATAACTTTAATATACAAGACAGACTTGTCAATATTAATGAGAACTTGCTCAATGTAGAAAGGTGAATTATTCAACTTATATAACGATAACAAGTAGGGTTAGGAAACTTGCCTTGTGCGTAGATTACACTTTAACTAAACTCGTTCTTTGATTTAAATCATACATATCAATTACGTTCACAATACCAGTCAATAATAACGTACTAAACATCATAAGTTTACACTTTGTCTAACTCGAATTCATGACTATACGAAGTCAAATTACCATACTTGTTTTCATATAATATTATACTACACGAACAACATGTTAATTACATAATCAACGATTCAATTAACATGTGATTGTCTTCTTGATTTGATAAAAATTCATTTTAATATCTCATTATATGTCTAACAAGTTTTTATGTTCATTAGACTAGATTACTAACACATTTCTATACTTGAATTTTGGAAAAATGCATTTTTTGGACATTCTGCTAAGTGGCGCTGCGGCGCCACTTTTGTACTGGGTCTTGGCGCTGCGGCTGGAAACTTGGCGCTGCGGCGCGGGACTTCAGTTCTGGAGTTGGTGCCGCGACGCGAAACTCCAGATTTTGATTCTCAGTTCGCGAAGAACACAGAGTTCAGCGAAATAAACACCACATGATCATTAATTTCACCAATTTAACATACCCACATACTAGAATTCATACATAATCAGTACCCAACATTTTTAGAGTAATTTTAACTCATTAAAACACATAATCACAGAATTAAATTATGCAAATTGTATTGTTCTTGATGTTCTTGAAGTGTTGAACATAAATTCCTAAAATTCAATGCCACGGATTCGTTATAAGGCCAAATCCAACCATTCAAGTTTCATTTTGTTCGTTTTAGCATGTATAATCATATACAAGTGGAAATTTTACATAACAATTTATGTTTGACATATTAAAGTTATGTATAAGGGCTATAAGGCCAAAACCCATACTCTGTAAGTTTTGATCAACATATACGACGTATTTTCATGAAACTGGTGACATGATTTCTAAAATATATATAATCAAATAAGATATGTTAACATTTAACACATATATAAACTCATAATCATACCCTTTCCCAATTACAGAGACTTTACAAAAGCTTGAAAGCCATTTTCATAAAAACTAAATGACGTGAAATAGAAATTGGGTTTGGAGAAATTACCCAGAGTATAATTTAGAAGAGATGATCACAGATGACTCTTTCACAATAACTTGTTGAATACACACTCACAATTTCTCTAAATCTCACAATTTTTCTCTGATAATTTCTCAAACTCTCTCCTTCTTTGCTCTTCCAGACTTAGAATAATAATAATAACAATAATAATAATAATAATAATAATAATAATAATAATAATAATAATAAAACATCTGATAATAAAGGAGAAGAACTGATGCAGTAGTGGTCAGTTACACCCCATCATGGTTAACCGCTAAAAACTCCCCTTAGGGCCTCGTTTGGCTGGTAATAAAAGGTTTCAAAAACCATTTAATTTAATAAAACCTTATCATATAGTTTAAATAATGTCACACCCTTTATAAAATAACTCAATTAATTTATTTAATTTAATATAAATAAAATATAATAATTTATCACAAATTCACATAGTCATATAATTAATTTTTTCATTAATTAATAATATCAAATTATTAATATCTAATTAATAATTAAATTAATTGAAATAACATTTAGGCTTATTAAATATTTCTTTTAATTCAATAAGCTCACATAAATACATACATCGAATAATAAAATTCTCCACATCAATTTAATAAATATAACACATATAATTAAATTAATCTACCATAATTTTATCAGTTAATTATTTAATCTAATAATTAATTTATCAGAAAAATATTTATTCAATCCAATAAATATACAAATTAAATTACAAAATCTCGGTTGTCACATCATCCTCAAACGAACGAACGGACGGGCAGTCGGAAAGGACTATTCAAACGAACGAAGAACACGAAGAACATTGTTGATGGACAAATTTAAAACCATCATAGTATAATTGTTGTTGATGGACAAGGTTAAAACCATCGCGTATAAGTTAGTTGCTTGTTGCTTGGTTAGGAACGTTAGAAACGTTCATGAAGAACGGATTAAAACTTAGCTATAACGAAGTTATGACGAAATTTTTGTAAAAGATGAACGAGAATTAGAAGGTTAGTAAATGAACCCGAACGTGTAGGGTTTCATAAGAATGTAAGAGAACGTAGAAAAAGTGAGTCATGGACTCAAGAACGAACGAGTTCCGAGTTCGGAGTTCGGATGACCGAATTACGGACGAACGAGCAAAGAACGTTAAAAGCGTAAAATGAACAAAGGGTGAAGATAAAGCCAATCGAATGGCACGTTAACGGATTCAGAACAAAGTTCTGTCTGAGGGGTATTGAAGTATGTAAGATAAGGAACAAAATGGCTTTGGAACGACCTCGTTCCAAGTTATAACGAAGAAGTTATGAGATCGTAAAATACGCCTCTCAAACTTAATGCAAGACTTAGAAATTTTCCTAGGGTTTTATCACTGCGCCGCAGCGCGAGCTCGACCATAACCTTCTGGAGAGTGGAGCCATAGCGCAAGAGATAAACAAGGACTTGGCAATGCAGCGCCAGCCTGGGAAGAGAGGAGAGAGAAGTAGGTCGCGTCGCAGCGCGAGAGGAAAGGAAGGGCACGGCGCCGCAGCGCCGGTGCAGAGCAATGCCCAGAAATGAGATTTTTAGTTTTCAATTATTGGAGGTTGTGAAAGAAATAAGTATGAACATGTAGTTCACGTAATGTAACACTTAATCAAGTGTTTTAAACCTTTAATAAAGGTTGAACGGAAAGATTAAACGAGATTAAAAGACAAAGAATGTAGATGCGGGTTATGGAACCGATATCCGTGGACCGTAGTCGCGATAAACGAACATAAGGGATTGCCATGGTTGTGATTCCTTAGACGTTGGTTGACGATGTTAATGTATAATATTTTTATGTTATGACATGGCATTGAGAGATGAATGTAAAGCGTTTAGACGCTGTGAACGCAACGTTATTGGGATGAACGATCGGTCTTAGCATACAGTGAACCGTATGGCTTTGACATTAAGGAATTATAATAAACATGGGGTTCATGGGATGGATAACGATTAAAAGCGATTTAAAAACCTTGAGTAAAGGTTGAATGAAAGATTAAGAGACGAACAACGTGACTGTTGAATGCGTAAATGATTTTTGTGAATTGTATTTGCGTCGGACGAACATTCTAAGTATACCCTGGTTGTATAACTTAGACGTTGACGAAGGTAGTAAGTAAGATATGGATTATCAAGAAAGTCATAGCGAACGATAAGAAGATTAATGAAAATCGATTGTGAGTCAGATGAGAATGCTAGAATGAAATGTAAGCGTTGAACACTTTAACCAACGTGAAGGTTAGGTGTACGCAAATATTAAATGGGTAGAACCTAAACTCCGTGTATGGTTTGACCATAGGATAACGAAGATCAATGATTAAACCTGTGATGGGTGAAGAAGCTGAATCAAAGATAAGTACGTATAACGTAAAAGAAGCCGAGTTAATGTTTATAACTTGGATGGCGCTCCGAGTCGAATGAATCGGACATTGTAAGATAATGATAAGGTAATGTAAAATACTTAACGCTATTAATGCATAGAATTAATGCGAAATGATCGTTCTGAGTATACAGAAGATTGTATGACTTGGACGATAATGAATGAATCCTGAGGTATGACATTTATTTGCCAGAAAGACATAAGGAATAAGACTTTTAACGAATATTATAATTTAATAGTTCGGATAAGTTAAGATAAGTTAGGTTGTGTTGCAATTGTAACCTTTGATGGTTGACATATGGGAGCTGGGCTAAACAATTCCTTCAGAGATCGAAGGTATATACAAAACTGGCAACCGATCTAACTCACTGTGTGGGCAGTGTAGACGAGATGGGAACTTGTTTGTTGGTTGTTTGTGCATAAGGAAAGTTTCCTAACTTCATTCATATTTCAAATGAATGATAGTTTCTTAAAGTTCTCATATGTTTAACTTGAGAAGTTCTGTCTATGTGCGAATGTGCGATATTTGTACAAGGTGGTAGAATGTATGAGGCCTTGTGCCACAATGTGAACACTTCAGTGTTTCTATGAGATGAACTGTTCTATGATTGAACTATTCAATATAAGCATGTTATGTTTATACATGAACCATTATTGTTAAGTCTGTGCTATTGATTCTAGCCACACATAATGTGTATGAAATAGAGTAGAGAATGAAAGTATTTCAAAGTGAATGTGACTAATGTTTTAAAATGATAGGAATCAAGATTATTCCTATTGTTCAAGCTTCTTCATAACCTTTGTTCAGTTATCGAAGTTTGAAAAGAATATTAAACTCTTGAAGTTGTATTTTCAACTGTTATGACTTGTTGGGCAATTGAATGCTCACACTTGCTTTAAATGAAAAACATTTTCAGCGAACGATGTTAGAAAAACTTAAGGATCCCGTATAGATCAAGCTGACGGCATCGCGATGAAGTGCCATTCAGAATGTGAATGAGCGAGAAGATCAAGTGAAGACTTATAATATAGAATGATAGAATTAAACTATAGACTAGTTTAATGAACTGTTATGAATCCTTGGTGGCGGATGAAAGTCACTCGTGTAAGATGTAAAGAATAATGTAATTATCATTATTTCTAATGAAAGAGGTTCTAAGGTTTCAAGAACCTGGGATTTGAGTATATATGTTATTATATTAAGCTATATAATGATGTATGTTTGGTTGAATGATGTACTTATGACGTACGAAATTTGGGTTTGAAGATAGACCGGATTTCGGGGCGTTACAGGTTGGTATCAGAGCTGATAGGTTATAAACCTTAGGTATGAGTACCCAAGACTATAATCGTAAAGAGAAGGATAAGAAGATCACCACGTGATCATAGTAAATCGTAGTAACAGATGAGCTGTTAAACGATGAATGATTTATAGCTAATGTTATAAATGAATGGTACTACAAAGTAGTACGGGAAGAAGAACTCAGATTGAGTTGTAAAGGATAGCATACGAATAAAGAAAATTCGTATTAAGGAAAGAGAAAGTTGACCGATTTCAATTGAGGACTCATGTGATAGCTGATTTGTATGAATCTTTGTATGGACAGAGGTTTGTGCTTGTTGTAATAACCACTCAGTTTATTACAGTGATAATTATTGAAATTGGTCGAGATATCAAGATGTATATAAAGAGAAGGTGAATCTTTTCTCATGTATATACTTGATAAGTAGAGAATGATAAGATAGGTGCAGGTTCTTGAAACTCATACTTATGAAAAGTTTATGACTCATAGTTATATGCTATGTTTCTGAGCCCTGAGCATATGGATAGTCCTTGATTTGTTCTTAGATTACATATTGCAAAGATAAATTCTTAAACACATATGGTTGTGTAAAGTTCCTAAACACATAAAGTGTGGTAAGTTGATGAACTATACTAAGGTAAAGGAATGTTTATACTGAAAGTAAGTATTTTCAGTAGACTTAGCATTGAAGGTGCTAGAGAAGATTAAGTATTGTCGCAAGTAAGACAATGAAGGAAGATGGAGAATAGGATATTCCAAGTCATCTAGCTATGCTAGATTTCGAAATTTCTTGAAATCGTGCTGATGTGCACATTTTGAAAATGAAAGCATTGTTTCATCTTTTGGAACCAATGGATTTTAAAAGAACTATCCTTGGTATGTCTATGCTAATTTTTTCGGCTAGACATGAATTGATTTGAAATATTAAAATAAATTTTATATCATCAGTGCATCTGATGCAAGGATGGTAAAAGGATGGAGTTATTAATGCAGTTAAACCTGGTGTGGAATTTGATCAGAGGATCAACAACCTGCTTTGGTATGATGTATAATGACGAAGTCCTCAACATACTGTGAAAAGTGCGGTATCATGACGTCATGAAACATTTTAATGTATTGTAAATGAATATAAAGAATTGGTCGATGTCAAGTAAGTTGACTAGATGAATGTTTCCAGTTGATGTCCAATTTATTGGTATGGTTGAGGCTATTTGATTTGGCTAAGACGAATGATAAGTCATGATTAAAAGAAAATCTAGCTTTCTTTGAAGAACTATGCCGAACCAAATTATTTTGGTGCGGATTCTAATGATTAAGTCTGAGGTGAACATACCCTAAAATGGGGTTATACGATAGGTTGATCACCTACGTATGGAAGAAGTAGTTTACCTTCTTTGTGATTATAAACTAACCGTGGAATGAAAGGTTACGATGTCATTCTATTTAACTTAGTAATAGTTCATGGTCAATTTGACCCCTCAGCAAAAGTATGAAATGTTTTAAAGGAATCTTTATATTCCTTGTTATTCCTTTCACTTCATGATTCTTGATAAGTTATGAAGGGTAGGGAATGTTTGAAAGATAATAACTTCTTTGAAGAGAAGTTGAGAAGAAGAGTAAGTTAAAATTTTGAGGACGAAATTCTATGAAGAAGGGGTGAATGTGATGACCCGGGTATGGGTATGGTTTGAAAAAATTTTAAGGATGAATTTTTATAACGAGGGAAGAATGTGACAACCTGGAAATCCGAATTGTCCAGAAATTAAGATATAAAAAATTAGTTATTAATAAATAAATTTTTATTAATACTATTCTGTGCTATGTGTTTATTAAGTGTTATATATGTGACAACCCGGAAATCCGGATTGTCCAGAAATAAAGATATAAAGAATTAGTTATTAATAAAATGAATTTTTATTAATACTATTCTGTGCTATGTGTTTATTAATCGTTCTATAACCTAGAATGATTATTAATCGGGAGGATTCTGGCTACGAGCTAGATTGAACGAGTAAGAATTTTTAAGACGAAAATTAAATTTTTCTGGGAACAAAATATTTCTGGGGAAAAAGACAAAATAGACACTATTCACCTGACGAAACCTAAGGGTTAGGGTTTTAATAACCTAAGCCTTTATGAGAGCTCGGTATGTCAAAATGATATTCCTGTCGAAAGATTTGAGGATAATATATCGTGAAAAGTTAAGTAAGCCGATAAAAGTTTTTCTCGAAAAATGTGCAGAAATCAGACGAAATAAAAATGACGAAAAGTACTGCTGTGTATTTTTCACTCGTTTAGCTACGTTAGGGGAAAACGTGAAGGAAAACGCTTAACGTGGAAAAGTGTTTTTCAATTTTTTGGAGATCCGAAGATTACGTAAAATTTAATCGGTAAAGAAAAGACGAAATATCCAAAAATAATTGGATTCCGAGAATCGCAGTTTTTGAACTGTCGGACGAATTTTGAATTACGGAAGCACGAAGCTTCCAAGGGAAGCTAGGTAAAGGTGGTGGGGCGGCCACTTGGCCACCAAGTAAACTTGGTGGCTAAGTTATGAATAGTAAGGAGGTTAGGAGGGGAAATGACTAAAATGCCCCTAACCTTGGTTTTCTATAAATAGAAAGCTTAAGTTCATTATTTTGAGCTTTTGAAAATCCTACTCTTTGAGAGAGAAAGAGAGAGGGTTCGGATGGAAGAGGAGAAGAATTAGGAAAAGCTAGCTCGATTGCACGCTTTGTCCGACGGAAGGAGATTAAAGAAGAACGGTAATCCGAACCCTAGTTTTTTCTAATATTTTCTTTAAGTTTTCTATGTCAAAAATATAGCTTAATGAGAATAAGAAGTAAAAGAGATTAGTAATTATTTCATATGGTTGAAATCGTAAGAAAATGAAGAAATAAGAATTAAAAATTTATTTTATAAATTTATTAAGGAAGTATAAGATTCATAAGGATTTTGAGCGATTCGAATGAATCTTATGATTGAGTAGGTCAAATAAGTAAGGAATGGTGTTCTATAATATCAAATTCCAAGAAAAAGTGAAATCATAATCCAAAATATCGATTAAAAATGAAGAACGAACGAAGAACACGAAGAACACACAAAGAACGCGAAGAACGCGAAGAACGTTGTTGATGGACAAATTTAAAACCGTCGTAGTATAATTGTTGTTGATGGACAAGTTTAAAACCATCGCGTATAAGTTAGCTGCTTGTTGCTTGGTTAGGAACGTTAGAAATGTTCATGAAGAACGGATTAAAACTTAGCTATAACGAAGTTATGGCGAAATTTTCGTAAAAGACGAATGAGAATTAGAAGGTTAGTATATGAACTCAAACGTGTAGAGTTTTATAAGAATGTAAGAGAACGTAGAAAATGTGAGTCATGGACTCAAGAACAAATGAGTTCCGAGTTCGGATGACAGAATTACGGACGAACAAGCGAAGAACGTTAAAAGCGTAAAATGAACAAAGGGTGAAGATCAAGACAATCGAATGGCACGTTAACGGATTAAGAACGAAGTTCTATCTGAGGGGTATTGAAGTACGTAAGATAAGGAAGAGAATGACTTTGGAACGATCTCGTTCCGAGTTATAACGAAGAAGTTATGAGATCGCAAAATACGCGTCTCAAACTTAATGCAAGACTTAGAAATTTTTCTAGGTTTTTATCTCGGCGCCGCTGCGCCGGATAGACTGTGAGAAGTGGCGCCGCAGTGCGAGCTCGACCATAACCTTCTGGAGAGTGGCACCGTAGCGCGAAAGATAACAAAGGACTTGGCGCCGCAGCTCCAGCCCGGGAAGAGAGGTGATAGGAGTAGGTCACGCCGCAGCGCGAGAGGAAAGGAAGGGCACGGAGCCGCAGCGCCGTTGTAGAGCAATGCCCAGAAATAAGATTTTTAGTTCTCAGTTACTGGAGGATGTGCAAGAAAGAAGTATGAACATATAGTTCACGTAATGTAAAACTTAATCAAGTGTTTTAAACCTTTAATAAAGGTTGAACGAAAAGATTAAACGAGATTAAAAGACAAAGAACGTAGATGCGGGTTATGGAACCGATATTCGGGAACCGTAGTTGCAATAAACGAACGTGAGGGATTGCCATAGTTGTGATTCCTTAGATGTTGGTTGACGATGTTAATGTATAACATTTTGATGTTATGACATAGCATTGAGAGATGAATGTAAAGCATTTAGACGCTGTGAACGCAACGTTGTTGCGATGAACGATCGGTGTTAGCATACAGCGAACCGTATGGCTTTGACATTAAGAAATTATAATGAACATGGGGTTCATGGGATGGATAATGATCAAAAGCAATTTAAAAACCTTGAGTAAAGGTTGAATGAAAGATTAAGAGACGAGCAACGTGAACGTTGAATGCGTAAACGATTCTCGTGAATTGTATTTGCGTCAGACGAACATTCTAAGTATATCCTGGTTGTATAACTTTGACGTTGACGAAGGTAGTAAGTAAGATATGGATTATCAAGAAAGCCGTATCGAACGGTAAGAAGATTAATGAAAACCGATTCTGAGTCGGATGAGAATTCTAGAATGAAATGTAAGCGTTGAACACTTTAACCAACGTAAAGGTTAGGTGTACGCGAATATTAAACGGGTAGAACCTATATTTCATGTATGGTTTGACCGTAGGATAACGAAGATCAATTATTAAACCTGTGATGGGTGAAGAAGCTGAATCAAAGATAAGTACGTATAACGTAAAAGAAGTTGAGTTCATGTTTATAACTTGGATGGCGCTCCGAGTCGAATGAATCGGGCGTTGTAAGATAATGATAAGGTAATGTAAAATACTTAACTCTATTAATGCATAAGTGAATGCGGAATGATCATTCTGAGTATACAAAAGACTGTATGACTTGGACGATGATGAATAAATCCTAAGGTATGACATTTATTTACCAGAAAGCCATAAGGAATAAGACTTTTAACGAACATTATAATTTAATAGTTCGGATAAGTTAAGATAAGTTAGGTTGTGTTGCAATCGTAACCTTTGATGGTTGACATATGGGAGATGGGCTAAACAATTCATTCAGAGAGCGAAGGTATATATAAAACTGGCAACCGATCTAACTCACTGTGTTGGCAGTGTAGACGAGACGGGAACTTGTTTGTTAGTTGTTTGTGGTAAACCACTCAGAGTACTATATGGACTACTAGCAGAAGAGACACGATGTGTGCTGAGTCCTAGGAAAGTTAAAAGAAGAAGATAAAAATGCAAATCATTAAAGATGATGAACAGTTTTGAGTAAGACATCTCCGTATGTCATGAAGCCGTAAACTGGTAAAAGAAGTTGTCGCGTAAACTTAGGTTGCAAGAACACGAACCTTAAGAAGTAAAGTTAAATAAACCAATGCATAAGTTAAATATATATGAATAATTGGTGTATGTGTTATTTTTCTTATGTGCTACATAAGAATTGGAATGAGTATTTTAGCATAAGCTGTAGCTGTGCGTAAGGCAAGTTTTCTAACTTTATTCATATTTCAAATGAATGCTAGTTTCTTAAAGTTCTCAGATGTTGAACTTGAGAAGTTCTGTCTGTGTGCGAATGTGCGATATTTGTAAAAGGTGGTAGAATGTATGAGGCTTTGTGCCACAATGTGAACACTTCGGTGTTCCTATGAGATTAACTATTCTATGATTGAACTGTTCAATATAAGCATGTTCTATTTATACATGAACCGTTATTGTTAATTATGTGCTATTGATTCTAGCCAGACAGAATATGTATAAAATAGAGTAAAGAATAAATGTATTTCAAAGTGAATGTGACTAATGTTTTAAAATGATAGGAATCAAGATTATTCCTATTGTTCAAGCTGCTTCATAACCTTTGTTCGGTTATCAAAGTGTCAAAAGAATGTTAAACTCTTGAAGTTGTATATTCAACTGTTATTACTTGCTGGGCAATTGAATGCTCACACTTGCTTTAAATGAAAAACATTTTCAGCGAACGATGTTAGAAGAACTTAGGGATCTCGTATAGATCAAGCTGATGGTATCCCGATGAAGTGCCATTCAGAATGTGAATGAGCGAGAAGATCAAGTGAAGACTTGTAATATTGAATGATAGAATTAAACTATAGACTAGTTTAATGAACTGTTATGAATCCTTGGTGGATGAAAGTCACTCGTTTAAGATGTAAAGAATAATGTAATTATCATTATTTTTAATGAAAGAGGTTCTAAGGTTTTGAGAACCTGGGATTTGAGAATATATATTATTATATTTAGCTATATAATGATGTATGTTTGGTTGAATGATGTACTCGTGACGTACGGAATCCGGGTGTGAAGAAAGACCGGATTTCGGGGCGTTATAGGTTGGTATCAGAGCTGATAGGTTATAAACCTTAGGTATGAGTACCTAAGACTATAATCGTAAAGAGAATGATAAGAAGATCATTACGTGATCATAGTAAATCGTAGTAACAGATGAGTTGTTAAACGATGAATGATTTATAGCTAATGCTATGAATGAATGGTACAACATTGTAGTGCAGGAAGAAGAACTCAGAATGAGTTGTAAAGGATAGCATACGAATTAAAGAAAATTCATATTAAGGAAAGAGAAAGTTGTACGATTTCAATTGAGGACTCATGTGATAGCTGATTTGTATGAATCTTTGTATGGACAGAGGTTTGTGCTTGGTGTAACAACAACTCAGTTTATTACAGTGATAATCATTGAAATTGGTCGAGCTATCAAGATGTATATAAAGAGAAGGTGAATCTTTTCTCATGTATATACTTGATAAGTAGAGAATGATAAGATAGGTGCAGGTTCTTGAAACTCATACATATGAAAAGTTTGTGACTCATAGTTATATACTATGTTTTTGAGCCCTAAAGCATATGGATAGTCCTTGATTTGTTCTTGGATTACATAATACGAAGATAAGTTTTTAAACACATATGGTTGTGGAAAGTTCCTAAACACATAAAGTGTCGTAAGTTGATGAACTATACTAAGGTATAAGAATGTTTATACTGAAAGTAAGTATTCTTAGTAGACTTAGCATTGAAGGTGCTAGAGAAGATTAAGTATTGTCACAAGTAAGACAATGAAGGAAGATGGAGAATAGGATATTCCAAGTCATCTAGCTATGCCAGATTTCAAAATTTCTTGAAATCGTGCTGATGTGCGCTTTTTGAAAATGAAAGCATTGGTTCATCTTTTGGAACCAATGGATTTTAAAAGAACTATCCTTGGTATGTCTATACTAATTATTTCGGCTAGACAGGAATTGATTTGAAATATCAAAATGAATTTTATATCTTAAGTGCATTTGATACAAATATGGTAAAAGGATGGAGTTATTAATGCAATTAAACCTGGTGTGGAATTTGATCAGAGGATCAACAACCTACTATGGTATGATGTATAATGACGAAGTCATAAACTGACGAAGTCCTCAACGTACTGTGAAAAGTGCAGTATCTTGATGTCATGAAACGTTTTGATGTATTGTAAAGGAATTTAAAGAATTGGTCTATTTCAAGTTAGTTGACTAGAAGAATGTTTCCAGCTGCTGTCCAATTTATTGGGATGGTCGAGTCTATTAGATTTGGCTAAGACGAATGATAAGTCTTAATTAAAAGAAAATCGAGATTTCTTTGAAGAGCTATTACGTCGTCATGTTGTTTAACCTAGTAAGAGTTCATAGGTCAATTTGACCCCTCAGCAAAAGTATGAAATGTTTTAAAGGAATCTTTATATTCCTCGTTATTCCTTTCACTTCATGATTCTTGATAAGTTATGAAGGGTAGGGAATGTTTGAAAGATAATAACTTCTTTGAAGAGAAGTTGAGAAGAAGAGTAAGTTAAAATTTCGAGGACAAAATTCTGTGAAGAAGGAGTGAATATGATGACCCGGGTATGGGTATGGTTTGAAGAAATTCTGAGGACGGAATTTTTATAAGGATGGAAGGATGTGACAACTCGAAAATCCGGATTGTCCAAAAATTAAGATATAAAGAATTAGTTATTAATAAAATGAATTTTTATTAATACTATTCTGTGCTATGTGTTTGTTAATCGTTCTACATGTGACAACCCGGAAATCCGGATTGTCTAGAAATTAAGATATAAAGAATTAGTTATTAATAAAATGAATTTTTATTAATATTATTCTGTGCTATTTGTTTATTAATCGTTCTATAACCTAGAATGATTATTAATTGGGAGGATTCTGTCTACGAGCTAGATTGAACGACTAAGAATTTTCAAGACGAAAATTAAATTTTTCTGGGAACAAAATATTTCAGGGGAAAACGACGAAATAGGCACTATTCACCCGACGAAACCTAAGGTTTAGGGTTTGAATAACCTAAGCCTTTCCGAGAGTTCGGTATGTCGAAATGACATTCCGTCGAAATATTTGACGCTAAAATATCGTGAAAAGTTAAGTAAGTCGATAAAAGTTTTTCTCAAAAAACGTGCAGAAATCAAACGAAATAAAAATAACGAAAAGTACTGTTGTGTATTTTTCACTCGTTTAGCTACGTTAGGGGAAAACGTGAAGGAAAACGCTTAACGTGGAAAAGTGTTGCTCAGTTTTTCGGAGATTCGAAGATTACATAAAATTTAATCGGTAAATGAAAGACAAAATATCCAAAAATAATTGGATTCCGAGAATCGTAGTTTTCGAACTGTCGGACGAATTTCGAATTACGGAATATCGAAGCTTCCAAGGGAAGCTATGTAAAGGAGGTTTATGAATAGCAAGGAGGTTAGGTGGGGAAATGACTAAAATTTCCCTAACCTTGGTTTTCTATAAATAGAAAGCTTAAGTTCATTATTTTGAGCTTTTGAAAATTGTACTCTTTGAGAGAGAAAGAGAGAGGGTTTGGATGGAAGAGGAGAAGGAGAGGAATGAGGAAAAGCTAGCTCGATTGCACGCTTTGTCCGACAGAATGAGATTAAAGAAGAACGGTAATCCGAACTCTAGTTTTTTCAAATATTTTCTTTAAGTTTTCTATGTCAAAAACATAGCTTAATTAGAATAAGAATTAAAAGAGATTAGTAATGATTTCATATGGTTGAAATCGTAAGAAAATGAAGAAATAAGAATTAAAAATTTATTTTATAAATTTCTTAAGGAAGTATAAGATTCGTAAGGATTTTAAGCGATCTGAATGAATCTTATGGTTGCGTAGGTCAAATAAGTAAGGAATGGTGTTCTATAACATCAAATTCCAAGAAAAAGTGAAATTGTAATCCAAAATATCGATTAAAAATGAAGAACGAACGAAGAATCACGAAGAACACACGAAGAACGCGAAGAACACGAAGAACGTTATTGATGGACAAATTTAAAACCATCGTAGTATAATTGTTGTTGATGGACAAGTTTAAAACCATCGCGTATAATTTAGCTGCTTGTTGCTTGGTTAGGAACTTTAGAAACGTTCATGAAGAAAGAATTAAAACTTATCTATAACGAAGTTATGGTGAAATTTTCATAAAAGACGAACGAGAATTAGAAGGTTAGTAAATGAACCCGAACGTGTAGGGCTTCATAAGAATTTAAGAGAAGGTAGAAAACGTGAGTCATGGACTCAAGAATGAACGAGTTTCGAGTTCGGATGACCGAATTACGGATGAACGAGTGAAGAACGTTAAAAGCGTAAAATGAACAAAGGGTGAAGATCAAGCCAATAGAATGGCACGTTAACGGATTCAGAACAAAGTTCTGTCTGAGGGGTATTGAAGTAGGTAAGATAAGGAAGAGAATGACTTTGGAATGACCTCATTCCGAGTTATAACGAAGAAGTTATGAGATCGTAAAATACGCGTCTCAAACTTAATGCAAACTTAGAAATTTTTCTAGGGTTTTATCTAGACTGTGAGAAGTGGCGCCACAGCGCTAGCTCGACCAAAACCTTCTGGAGAGTGGCGCTGCAGCACAAGAGATAACAAAGGACTTGGCGCCGCAACGCCAGCCCGGGAAGAGAGGAGAGAGAAGTAGGTCGCGACGCAGCGCGAGAGGAAAGGAAGGGCACGACGCCGCAGCGCCGGTGCAGAGCAATGCCCGGAAATTAGATTTTTAGTTCTTAGTTACTGGAGGATGTGCAAGAAAGAAGTATAAACATGTAGTTCACGTAATGTAACACTTAATCAAGTGTTTTAAACCTTTAATAAAGGTTGAACGAAAAGATTAAACGAGATTAAAAGACAAAGAATGTAGATGTGGGTTATGGAACTGATATCTGGGGACTGTAGTCGCGATAAACGAATGTGAGGGATTGCCATGGTTGTGATTCCTTAGACGTTGGTTGATGATGTTAATGTATAACATTTTGATGTTATGACATGTCATTGAGAGATGAATGTAAAGCGTTTAGACGCTACGAACGCATCGTTGTTGCGATGAACGATCGGTTTTAGCATACAGCGAACCGTATGGATTTGACATTAAGGAATTATAATGAACATGGGGTTCATGGGATGGATAACGATCAAAAGTGATTTAAAAACCTTGAGTAAAGGTTGAATGAAAGATTAAGAGACGAGCAACGTGAATGTTGAATGCGTAAACGATTCTTGTGAATTGTATTTCCGTCGGACTAACATTCTAAGTATATCCTGGTTGTATAACTTAGACGTTGACGAAGGTAGTAAGTAAGATATGTATTATCAAGAAAGTCGTAGCGAACGGTAAGAAGATTAATGAAAACCGATTGTGAGTCGGATGAGAATGCTAGAATGAAATGTAAGCGTTGAATACTTTAACCAACGTGAAGGTTAGGTGTACGCGAATATTAAACGGGTAGAACCTACACTCTGTGTATGGTTTAACCGTAGGATAACGAAGATCAATGATTAAACCTGTGATGGGTGAAGAAGCTGAATGAAAAATAAGTATGTATAACGTAAAAGAAGCTGAGTTAATGTTTATAACTTGGATGGCGCTCCGAGTCGAATGAATCGGACGTTGTAAGATAATGATAAGGTAATGTAAAATACTTAACGCTATTAATGCATAGAATGAATGCGGAATGATCGTTCTGAATATACAAAAGACTGTATAACTTAGACGATGATGATTGAATCCTGAGGTATGGCATTTATTTGCCAGAAAGCCATAAGGAATAAGACTTTTAAAGAACATTATAATTTAATAGTTCGGATAAGTTAAGATAAGTTAGGTTGTGGTGCAATCGTAACCTTTGATGGTTGACATATGGGAGCTGGGCTAAACAATTCCTTCAGAGAGCGAAGGTATATACAAAACTGGCAACCGATCTAACTCACTGTGTGGACAATGTAGACGAGACGGGAACTTGTTTGTTGGTTTTTTGTGGAAAACCACTCAGAGTACCATATAGACTACTAGTAGAGACACGATGTGTGCTGAGTCCTAGGAAAGTTAAAAGAAGAAGATAAAAATACAAATCATCAAAGATGATGAACGTTTTGAGTAAGACATCTCCGTATGTCATGAAGCCGTAAACCGGTAAACGAAGTTGTCGTGTAAACTTAGGTTGCAAGAACGCGAACCTTAAGAAGTAAAGTTAAATAAACCAATGCATAAGTCAAATATATATGACTAATTGGTGTATGTGTTATTTTCTTATGTGCTACATAGGAATTGGAATGAGCAGTTCAGCGTAAGCTGTAGCTTTGTGTAAGGCAAGTTTCCTAACTTCATTCATATTTCAAATGAATGCTAGTTTCTAAAACTTCTTAGATGTTGAACTTAAGAAGTTCTGTCTATGTGCGAATGTGCGATATTTGTACAATGTGGTAGAATGTATGAGGCCTTGTGCCACAATGTGAACACTTCGGTGTTTCTATGAGATGAACTGTTCTATGATTGAACTATTCAATATAAGCATGTTATGTTTATACATGAACCGTTATTGTTAAGTCTGTGCTATTGATTCTAGCCAGACAGAATATGTATGAAATAGAGTAGAGAATGAAAGTATTTCAAAGTGAATGTGACTAATGTTTTAAAATGATAGGAATCAAGATTATTCCTATTCTTCAAGCTGCTTCATAACCTTTGTTCGATTATCGATGTTTCAAAAGAATGTTAAACTCTTGATGTTGTATGTTCAACTGTTATAACTTGCTAGGAAATTGAATGCTCACACTTGCTTTAAATGAAAACATTTTCAGCTGAACGATGTTAGAAGAACTTAAGGATCCCGTATAGATCAAGCTGATGGTATCCTGATGAAGTGCCATTTAGAATGTGAATGAGCGAGAAGATCAAGTGAAAACTTGTAATATAGAATGATAGAATTAAACTATAGACAAGTTTAATAAACTGTTATGAATCCTTGGTGGCGGATGAAAGTCACTCGTGTAAGATGTAAAGAATAATGTAATTATCATTATTTTTAATGAAAGAGGTTCTAAGGTTTCGAGAACCTGGGATTTGAGAATATATGTTATTATATTTAGCTATATAATGACGTATGTTTGGTTGAATGGTGTACTCGTGACGTACGGAATCCGGGTATGTAGAAAGACTAGATTTCGGGGTGTTACAGGTTGGTATCAGAGCTGATAGGTTATAAACATTAGGTATGAGTACCTAAGACTATAATCGTAAAGAGAAGGATAAGAAGATCACCACGTGATCATAGTAAATCGTAGTAACAGATGAGCTATTAAATGATGAATGATTTATAGCTAATGCTATGAATGAATGGTACTACAAAGTAGTATGGGAAGAAGAACTCAGATTGAGTTGTAAAGGATAATATACGAATTAAAGAAAATTCGTATTAAGGAAAGAGAAAGTTGTATGATTTTAATTGAGGACTCATGTGATAGCTGATTTGTATGAATCTTTGTATGGGCAGAGGTTTATGCTTGGTGTAACAACCACTCAGTTTATTACAGTGATAATCATTGAAATTGGTCGCGCTATCAAGATGTATATAAAGAGAAGGTGAATCTTTTCTCATGTATATACTTGATAGGTAGAGAATGATAAGATAGGTGCGGGTTCTTGAAACTCATACTTATGAAAAGTTTGTGACTCATAGTTATATGATATGTTTCTCAGCCCTAAGCATATGGATAGTCCTTGATTTGTTCTTGGATTACATATTGCGAAGATAAGTTCTTAAACACATATGGTTGTGGAAAGTTCCTAAACACATAAAGTGTCGTAAGTTGATGAACTATACTAAGGTATAAGAATGTTTATACTAAAAGTAAGTATTCTCAGTAGACTTAGCATTGAAGGTGCTAGAGAAGATTAAGTATTGTCGCAAGTAAGACAATGAAGGAAGATGGAGAATAGGATATTCCAAGTCATCTAGCTATGCCAGATTTCAAAATTTCTTAAAATCGTGCTGATGTGCGCATTTTGAAATTGAAAGCATTGGTTCATCTTTTGGAACCAATGGATTTTAAAAGAACTATCCTTGGTATGTCTATACTAATTATTTCGGCTAGACAAGAATTGATTTGAAATATCAAAATGAATTTTATATCTTAAGTGCATTTGATACAAATATGGTAAAAGGATGGAGTTATTAATGCAATTAAACCTGGTGTGGAATTTGATCAGAGGATCAACAACCTACTATGGTATGATGTATAATGACGAAGTCATAAACTGACGAAGTCCTCAACGTACTGTGAAAAGTGCAGTATCATGATGTCATGAAACGTTTTGATGTATTGTAAAGGAATTTAAAGAATTGGTCTATTTCAAGTGAGTTGACTAGAAGAATGTTTCCAGCTGCTGTCCAATTTATTGGTATGGTCGAGTCTATTAGATTTGGCTAAGACGAATGATAAGTCTTAATTAAAAGAAAATCGAGATTTCTTTGAAGAGCTATGCCGAACCAAATTATTTTGGTGCGGATTCTAATGATTAAGTCTGAGGTGAACATACCCTGAAATGGGGTTATACGATAGGCTGATCACCTACGTAAGGAAGAGGTAGTTTACCTTCTTTGTGATTATAAATTGACCGTGGAAAGAAAGGTTACGTCGTCATGTTGTTTAACCTAGTAAGAGTTCATGGTCAATTTGACCCCTCAGCAAAAGTATGAAATGTTTTAAAGGAATCTTTATATTCCTCGTTATTCCTTTCACTTCATGATTCTTGATAAGTTATGAAGGGTAGGGAATGTTTGAAAGATAATAACTTCTTTGAAAAGAAGTTGAGAAGAAGAGTAAGTTAAAATTTCGAGGACAAAATTCTGTGAAGAAGGAGTGAATATGATGACCCGGGTATGGGTATGGTTTGAAGAAATTCTGAGGACGAAATTTTTATAAGGAGGGAAGGATGTAACAACCTGGAAATTCGGATTGTCCAGAAATTAAGATATAAAGAATTAGTTATTAATAAAATGAATTTTTATTAATACTATTCTGTGCTATGTGTTTATTAATCGTTCTATAACCTAGAATGATTATTAATCGGGAGGATTCTGGCTACGAGCTAGATTGAGCGAGTAAGAATTTTCAAGACGAAAATTAAATTTTTCTGGGAACAAAATATCTCTAGGGAAAATGACGAAATAGGCACTATTCACCCGACGAAACCTAAGGTTTAGGGTTTGAATAACCTAACCCTTTTCGAGAGTTCGGTATGTCGAAATGACATTCCGTCGAAAGATTTGACGTTAAAATATCGTGAAAAGTTAAGTAAGTCGATAAAAGTTTTTCTCAAAAAACGTGCAGAAATCGAACGAAATAAAAATGACGAAAAGTACTGTTGTGTATTTTTCACTCGTTTAGCTACGTTAGGGGAAAACGTGAAACAAATAGCTTAATGTAGAAAAGTGTTTTTTAGTTTTTCGGAGATCCGAAGATTACGTAAAATTTAATTGGTAAATAAAAGACGAAATATCCAAAAAATAATTGGATTCCAAGAATCCCAGTTTTTGAACTGTCGAACGAATTTCAAATTATGGAAGCACGAAGCTTCCAAGGGAAAGTAGGTAAAGGAGGTGGGGCGGACCACTTGGCCACCAAGTTAACTTGGTGGCTAAGTTATGAATAGTAAGGAGGTTAGGAGGAAAAATGACTAAAATGCCCCTAACCTTGGTTTTCTATAAATAGAAATCTTAAGTTCATTATTTTGAGCTTTTGAAAATCCTACTCTTTGAGAGAGAAAGAGAGAGGGTTCGGATGGAAGAGGAGAATGAGAAGAATGAGGAAAAGCTAGCTCGATTGCACGCTTTGTCCGACGGAAAGAGATTAAAGAAGAACGGTAATCCGAACCCTAGTTTCTTCTAATATTTTCTTTAAGTTTTCTATGTCAAAAACATAGCTTAATAAGAATAAGAAGTAAAAGAGATTAGTAATGATTTCATATGGTTGAAATCGTAAGAAAATGAAGAAATAAGAATTAGAAATTTATTTTATAAATTTATTAAGGAAGTATAATATTCGTCAGGATTTTGAGCGATCCAAATGAATCTTATGATTGAGTAGGTCAAATAAGTAAGGAATGATGTTCTATAACATTAAATTCCAAGAAAAAATGAAATCATAATCCAAAATATCAATTAAAAATGAAGAACGAACGAAGAACACACGAAGAACACGAAGAATGTTGTTGATGGAAAAATTTAAAACCATCGTAGTATAATTGTTGTTAATGGACACGTTTAAAACCATCGCGTATAAGTTAGCTTCTTGTTGCTTGGTTAGGAACGTTAGAAAGGTTCATAAAGAACGGATTAAAACTTAGCTATAACGAAGAAGTTATGGTGAAATTTTCGTAAAAGACGAAAGAGAATTAGAAGGTTAGTAAATGAACCCGAACGTGTAGGGTTTCATAAGAATGTAAGAGAACGTAGAAAACATGAGCCATGGACTCAAGAACGAATGAGTTTCGAGTTCAGATGACCGAATTACGGATGAACTAGCGAAGAACTGTTAAAAGCGTAAAATGAACAAAGGGTGAATATCAAGGCAATCAAATAGCACATTAACGGATTTAGAACGAAGTTCTATCCAAGGGGTATTGAAGTACATAAGATAAGGAAGAGAATGGCTTTGGAACGACCTCGTTCTGAGTTATAACGAAGAAGATATGAGATCGTAAAATACGCGTCTCAAACTTAATGCAAGACTTAGAAATTTTTCAAGGGTTTTATCTCGGTGCCGCAGCGCCGGATAGATTGTGAGAAGTGGCACCGCAGCGCGAGCTCGACCATAACCTTCTGGAGAGTGGAGCCATAGCGCAAGAGATAAACAAGGACTTGGCAATGCAGCGCCAACCCGGGAAGAGAGGAGAGAGAAGTAGGTCGCGCCGCAGCGCGAGAGGAAAGGAAGGGCATGGCGCCGCAGCACCGGTGCAGAGCAATGCCCAGAAATGAGATTTTTAGTTCTCAGTTACAGGAGGATGTGCAAGAAAGAAGTATGAACATGTAGTTCATATAATGTAACACTTAATCAAGTGTTTTAAACCTTTAATAAAGGTTGAACGAAAAGATTAAACGAGATTAAAAGATAAAGAATGTAGATGCGGGTTATGGAACCGATATCCGGGGACCGTAGTCGCGATAAACGAACGTGAGGGATTGCCATGGTTGTGATTCCTTAGACTTTGGTTGACAATGTTAATGTATAACATTTTGATGTTATGACATGGCATTGAGAGATGAATGCAAAGCATTTAGACGCTACGAACGCAACTGTTGTTGTGATGAACGGTCGGTCTTAGCATACAGCGAACCGTATGGCTTTGACATTAAGGAATTATAATGAACATGGGGTTCATGGGATAAATAACGATCAAAAGCGATTTAAAAACCTTGAGTAAAGGTTGAATGAAATATTAAGAGACGAGCAACGTGAACGTTGAATGCGTAAATGATTCTCGTGAATTATATTTGCGTCAGACGAACGTTCTAAGTATAACCTGGTTTATAACTTAGACGTTGACGAAAGTAGTAAGTAAGATATGGATTATCAAGAAAGCCATAGCGAACAATAAGAAGATTAATTAAAACTGATTGTGAGTCGGATGAGAATGCTAGAATGAAATGTAAGCGTTGAATACTTTAACCAACGTGAAGGTTAGGTGTACGCGAATATTAAACGGGTAGAACCTATACTCTGTGTATGGTTTAACCGTAGGATAACGAAGATCAATGATTAAACCTGTGATGGGTGAAGAAGCTGAATGAAAGATAAGTATGTATAACGTAAAAGAAGTCGAGTTAATGTTTATAACTTGGATGGCGCTCCGAGTCGAATGAATCGGACGTTGTAAGATAATGATAAGATAATGTAAAATACTTAACGCTATTAATGCATAGAATGAATGTGGAATGATCGTTCTGAGTATACAAAAGACTGTATGACTTGGACGATGATGAATGAATCCTGAGGTATGTCATTTATTTGCCAGAAAGCCATAAGGAATAAGACTTTTAACGAACATTATAATTTAATAGTTCGGATAAGTTAAGATAAGTTAGGTTGTGGTGCAATCGTAACCTTTGATGGTTGACATATTGGAGCTGGGCTAAACAATTCCTTCAGAGATCGAAAGTATATACAAAACTGGCAACCGATCTAACTCACTGTGTGGGCAATGTAGACGAGATGGGAACTTGTTTGTTAGTTTTTTGTGGGAAACCACTCAGAGTACCATATGGACTACTAGCAAAGACACGATGTGTGCTGAGTCCTAGGAAAGTTAAAAGAAGAAGATAAAAATGCAAATCATCAAAGATGATGAACGTTTTGAGTAAGACATCTTCGTATATCATAAAGCCATAAACCGGTAAAAGAAGTTGTCGAGTAAACTTAGGTTGCAAGAACGCGAATCTTAAGAAGTAAAGTTAAATAAACTAATGCATAAGACAAATATATATGACTAATTGGTGTATGTGTTATTTTTCTTATGTGTTACATAGGAATTGGAATGAGCAGTTCAGCGTAAGCTGTAGCTGTGCATAAGGCAAGTTTCATAACTTCATTCATATTTCAAATGAATGCTAGTTTCTTAAACTTCTCAGATGTTGAACTTGAAAAGTTCTGTCTATGTGCGAATGTGCGATATTTGTACAAGGTGGTAGAATGTATGAGGCATTGTGCCACAATGTGAACACTTCAGCATTTCTATGAGATGAACTATTCTGTGATTGAACTATTCAATATAAGCATATTCTGTTTATACATGAACCATTATTGTTAAGTTTGTGCTATTGATTCTAGCCAGACAGAATATGTATGAAATAGAGTAGAGAATGAAAGTATTTTAAAGTGAATGTGACTAATGTTTTAAAATGATAGGAATCAAGATTATTCCTATTGTTCAAGCTTCTTCATAACCTTTGTTCGGTTATCAAAGTTTCAAAAGAATGTTAAATTCTTGAAGTTGTATGTTCAACTGTTATGACCTATTGGGTAATTGAATGCTCACACTTGCTTTAAATGAAAAACATTTCCAGCGAACGATGTTAGAAGAACTTAAGGATCCCGTATAGATCAAGCTGACGGTATACCGATGAAGTGCCATTCAGAATATGAATGATCGAAAAGATCAAGTGAAGACTTGTAATATAGAATGATAGAATTAAACTATAGACTAGTTTAATGAACAGTTTTGAATCCTTGGTGGCGGATGAAAGTCACTCGTGTAAGATGTAAAGAATAATGTAATTATCATTATTTGTAATGAAAGAGGTTCTAAGGTTTCGAGAACCTGGGATTTGAGAATATATGTTATTATATTTAGCTATATAATGACGTAAGTTGGGTTGAATGATGTACTCATGACGTACAGAATCTGGGAGTGAAGAAAGATCGGATTTTGGGGCGTTACAATATTATTAAATCAATAATTATGACGGCAAAGTTATTCATATTATTATTTGAAATATTGACAATGTCTAGAAGTTCTATCAAGGAGAGGTTTGGTCACCTAATTGCGCGCCAATAAGGAGAAATCCTTATCGGAAAGCCCCCACTTTCCTGGGAACGACCCGGTTGTTAATTATTGTGAATTATAATATTAATGATGAATTAGTTCGTATTGATTAAAGATGAAATTGATAGTTCCATTGTGTTAGAATTATTAGTGTTAGTGGAAATCGATATTTATTTCGATATTAATTGATGTCTGGAAGTTATACTGACCAGTAGGGTAATTAATCGGATAAATGAACAATTAATTGCTATTAATTCACATGATTATAACTATTTGTTCAAATATGTGTACTATTGATTCACATTCTTGTACTATTAGGGAAGTTGGTTCAAGATTAATAATACTTGCATGACTAAGTTAAAAATGGAGGTATAGATGGATGTACTATACTGTAATTCGTATTTTCACATGATTATAACTAGTGATTCACATGATTGAACTATTGATTCACATTATTTACTATTAGGGGAGGTGGTGCAAGTTTGATAATACTTGCAGAACTAAATTAAAAATGAATAAAAAGAGAAAGGTATTATACTGTAATATTTCGAGCCCCAAAACGTGCAATTATCGAAACTATATTTTCCTATAAATAGAAGCTCATTATTCCTTCATTTCTCACCAATTCACAAAAGCTATAGAGCAATTATTATACAGAGAAATTATAGAGAGAAAGAAGAAGAGAAGTCTGTTACCTCACTATTCCAGTATCCAGTTTTTCTAAGGTAAGGGGTGTTATTTTTTCATATTCATGAAGAAAGTTATTTTCTTTCAATACTCGTAAGGGTTGTTATTCCATTATTTATTATTATGTTGGAATAACCTGTCTATGCGAAGTACCGCATACATGGTGAAATTCTTCTGTTATTCCATTCTTTATTATTCTATTGGAATAACATGCATGTGCGGTCTAACGCATGCCTGGTGAATTCTGTTGTTATTTCATTCTTTATTATTCTGTTGGAATATCCTATCTGTGTAAATTATGCATGACCTGGTTCCATTCTTTATTATTCTGTTGGAATATCCTGTCTGTGCGGGTTAAGCATGACCTGGTTCCTTTCTTTATTATTCTGTTTTAATAACCTGTCTGTGGGGATTACGCACGCCTGGTAAATTCTTCTGTTATTCCATTCTTTATTATTCTGTTAGAATAACCTGTCTATGTGGATTACCGCATGCATGGTGAATAATCCTTCGTATTCATTCCTTATTAAATTGTGGAAATGATCTCTCTACGTGGATTACCGCATGGCGGGTAAAAATCCATTTGCGGTTTCATATATTCTATTATACTCGGTTGGTTAAAGTTTTGGCTTCTATACTCCATGAAATTAGTGGAATATCCTTGATATTTGCGCTTCATCCAGTATCTTTTCATGGAAATATTCTTCTGAGCATTTTTGAATTTTACTCCACAAAGAAGTATCATGTTGATAATTTGGACGTTACTGATTTCTGGATAAATTAAAATTATAAATCTTTAAAATTTATTCTTGAACTTGTTTTATTGAATTATTATGTCATTGTCATCATCATCATGCTTATATTGTTATTAAAGTCATCTCTGGCTTACGTGCATAGATGGACTTGGTATGATTATGACCAGGGATTATTCGGTATGATCATGACCGTAATGTGACGAATGTTGTGGTAAAAGTCCTCATTGGCCTGTAGTTCATTGATGGACATTTGTTGGTATGATTATGACCAGGGATTATTCGGTATAATCATAACCATTGATGATTACATGAATATCATTGGCCGTGATGCAGGGATAATTCGATTTTATTTATTAAGCTGAGTCTCAGCAATAAAGTTGATGAAAAACTTTTTAAATCATAGAAGATGGTAGATTTTATACTCTACTTGACTATTCTAATGGATTGCTTGTTCCGCTGCAGTTAAACTTGTTGTCTATTGTATTCTATCAGTTTAACATTGTTGAAGGCTAATGATAATTTATTCTGCATTATCTTACTCATAATATTTCTTACTGGACTAGTTGAGCTCACCCTTTTTTTACTGTTCTCTTCAGGAAATGAGAACGTAGTCGGGACTAGTCGGGGAACGGAGTGATGGTCCAAATGATAGCATTAGTAGTCCTCACTATTCTGTTAAATAGTGTGATAATAAATATAATGAGGACTCCATTGAGGGTGGATATTGTCTAGATGATAATATTCTTATTAAAACTCTTAGAATATGTTTTGTCGTATTTTACACGACTGTTGTATAATTAAGTTGTATTTGAATTTTATACCATGTATTTTGCGACTCAAGATGGGTGATGTATACCTATTTTGGGGGCGTCTCAAATGCGATAATCTGTGTAGATAGGTTACTCCCGCAGATTAATAAAGAATGAATATGAAGGGTCATTCACCATGCATGCGGTAATCCACGTAGACATGTTACTCCCGTAGATTAATAAGGAATAGAATGAAAATCCTTATGATTATGAAGAAAATAACAACCTTCACGAATACGAAAGAAATAATATGTGAATACTCGAGAATTTTGACAATTTAATAAAATCTTAAATGAGTAAAATAAAGGTTAAAGGATAAAACCTAGTGTGGAAATAAAGTAATAATTAAAAAAAATTAAGAAGGACCTAGATGGTTTATTATTTGATTTAGAATAGAGGTATTATGGGTTATAAAATTTCAAAACCCTAGAAATGAATTTATATGTGTTTGATGGAATATTAAGGATAAGGTATTACGATACCTATAAAGTTTGGTGACCTAATATATAAATTAGGTATGCGAATTATGTGTGTGATTAGATTAATATAATGTGTATACATTTATTCTATATATAAAGAAAATTAAGAATAAAGTTGTGTAACCTAATATATAAATTAGGTATGATAATTAAATGATCTAAAGGTTATTTTTATTTAGTAGTCATAGAATTAATTCAAGTGAATTAAAATTTAATGGACTAAGAAAGTAATATTATTTAAACGAGTCCAATTAATTAATTAATCATGGGACTTGTAGATAAAGTGATTAAGGGTGATTAAATTATTTAATCTAGTCCAATATATTATATTTGAGACAAGTATTATAATGACCCAATTTAATTAGGGTTGAAAGCCCAAGTTAGTTTTTGTTAGTAAGTAAAACAAGTAAAATTGCTAGCTCAATGAAATTAATTAAGAGCCCAAACTAAGCCCACTTATGGGAGGGATAATTTGGTCATTAGTATGCTTTATATAAAACAAATATGGAAATGATTGGATTATGTCAATTTTACATAGCCTAAAGAATTATTAGGAAAGCCCAAAAGATGAAATAAGTGGCCCAATTTTTTAAGCCCAAATTAAAGAAGGGCATTTTGGTCAATAAATAAAGCATTAAAAAATAAAAAAATAAAAAATATGCGGGTGATTCTAAGGCCACATAGCCGGTAATATTAGAGGTGGAAAAGAAGAGGAAGATATATATTTATCTTATATCTATATTTAATAAAGGAAACATATTTTTTTTCTTTATTTCTTTTTAATCCCATTTCTTATTCTAATCAAAAGAGAGAAAGCCAAGAGGGAGAAAGAAGAGAACAAGAGAAACTGTGAGGGAGAGAGAGAAGGGGTCGGAAGCCATGGAAGAAAGAGGAGAGAGAAAAGAAGATCCTCCATGAGGAGAAGAAGAAAAACAAAGGTATAAAATTATTTTTCCTAAGCTTTTCTCTAATTTATTTTATGGATTTGATGAAAGGATGAAATGAAAGTATTCAATTTTCTTATAATTATTCTATTTAGTAAATGGTTAAATTGATAAAAGGTTAAAGTTAAGGGTGATATTTGAAAATTTTACAAAGTAAGCAAGTTGATATAAAATATTCGTTGTGTCGGGGAATATTCGTACGACGGCACAATCATTAGTGAACCACACAACGGAAGTATTGTCGTATTTAGAAAACGACAGTATTATCTTTTTATAAATAACGGCGAAAGTTTTACCGTTAAACTGTTGAACTACCCGGTAGGAAAAGTACAGTAATACGCGTGGTTGCATAGTAGCACACAGTATCGATTATTGATGTTTACGTAATAAGTCACCCAGTTATACTTAATTATTACTACAACAATTGTTGCATCATATCTCTCATATTATTGATTCAATTATTGTCACAGTATCATCTGCATAATATTTTATATTATTAAATCAATAATTGAGACGACAAAATTATTCATATTATTATTTAAAATATTTACAATGTCTAGAAGTTCTGTCAAGGAGAGGTTTGGTCACCTAATTGCGTGCCAATAAGGAGAAATCTTTATCGGAAAGCCCCCTCTTTCCTGGGAACGACCTGGTTGTTAAATATTATGAGTTGAAATCCTCGATCGAATAGGAACTGTGGCCTATAGACTCGCTTTACAGCCAAGTATGGCGCGTGTTCATAACGTTTTTCACGTATCGATGTTACGTAAATATGTGGACGACCCGAATCACATTATTGAGTTAGAACCAGACGAGATATCAGAAGATTTAACGTACGAGGAGGTACATGTCAAGATCTTGGATAGGAAAGAGCATGTCTTACGCACAAAGGTCATACCACAAGTCAAAGTTTTGTGGAGGAACCATGCTATTGAGGAAATGACCTGGGAGTTGGAAACGGAAATGAAAGCGAGGTATTCTAGCCTTTTCAAAACACCAGGTACGTACGTCAATTTCAAGACGAAATTTCATAAGGAGGGGAGGTTGTAAGACCCCAACTTATTAATAAATGAAATTTAATTTCTTCTATTTATCATTTTGAAAAAAGTAACGGTTGATTTGATTAATGTGGTTAGTTATGGGTAAAATGCGCAAATATTTTAAATAAGCAAGTGGTTATAAAATATTCATTGTTGTCGGAGAATATTCGTTTGGTCGTGGAATATTCTTGTTGTCGGGGAATATTCGTACGACGGCGCAGCCTTGTGTGGGCCCCTAACGAAAAGTGATTGGATGAAGAAAACGACAAGTATAAGTGGTTTATAAATAATGGCGTAGTTATTACCGTTAACACTGTTGGAACACCCGGTGGTTAAAATACAGTAATGCGCGTTGTTGCATAATAGCACACGATATTGCACCAATTATTGATTTTTACGTAAGAAGGCACTACTCAATAATTGTTACAGTAATTACTGTTCAGTATTTTATTTTATTGATTTAATAATTGCTGCATTAATTTTTTATATTACTGTTGTTTCAATAATTATCACTACATAGTATTTTTCATTATCGAAGCAATAATTTATATTATCTGAATAATATTATTAGAAAACATTATTGGCAATGTCTAGAAAGTTCTGTCTAAAGAGAGGTTTGGTCACCTAATTATGCGCCAGTAAGGAGAAATTCATATTGGAAAGCCCCCTCTTTCCTGGGAACGGCCTGGTTGCCAGTACTGTGATTCTGTAATATTATTTGTGAATAATTAATTATTGATTTATATGATGAGAAAAATATTGATTTTATGTAGATATAGATGGGGAAAATTTTTAAAGTGACAATTGTTAAAAAATGATATTTTATCTTTTCTAATAAAATAAATAATATAATAATGGTGATAATTTTATAATGAATGTGGGATATATGAGTATATGAGTAGGAAGAGTATTTTTGTTGCATTAAATGATTAACACATATTTTGTGTGTCGGTGGACCCCATTTCTTGACTAAAATTTGATTATAACCTGTAAAATCGCCCGTTTATGGATTTTGGTCAATTTCTGTTTGGAATTTGGAAAAACTTTCTTCTGCAAAGTTGTAGAGAATTGAATTTCCTATACAAACAAGCAAGATTCGAATTTTCTAACAAAAGGGCTATTTATTATGAATTATTAAAGTTCCGAAGTTCCGAAATAATTGATTTTTGGAAGTTTTATTTATGTTTTAAAAGAAAAACATTTTTTAAATATTTGTGGACATCTTTAACATGTACTAGATGGCTGAAATCAGATTTCAAAGTGGGCATAGGAATTTGTTATATATATAATATTATTATATTCAATTTTCTACTTTGGTGTTCTAAGCATTTTCCTATAAATAGGGTGCTTAGGTTAGAATTGAAAATCACAACAGAAACACAAGTTTTCTCTCTCTATATATCGAGCGTATTTTTGTGAGTATTTTAGTACATTGAGTATTGCTATATGGTGCAAGTTCTTTCAGCACTATATCCAATATTCCAGTCAGAAGTACTATTCTTTCTGAGGTAAGGGATGTTATTTTATTCGTAAATGATACTATTTCTTCAATATCATTATGCCAAAATATTGGTTGGAAATTTTTATCAAATTTGGAACTTTTTCATGTTGGGATTATTATTCATGAGTTACTATTCATGAATTACTATTCACGAGTTACTATTCATGAGTTACTATTCATGAAGCATGATGATTTTTTTATGAAATTTCTATCTTTTAGTGTCGGAGTTACTATTCACGTATACGGCACTATTCACGTATACGACACTATTCACGAATACGGCACTATTCACAGAAAAATTAAATTTTCTTTTCTGTGTCCAAGATTGTCTGTTATGATTCCTATCTTTGATTGGATCTATGTTTTGATCATTCTTGAATTTTACTCCACTCTGATTATTTATGAAGTATTTTTGAACTTAGATTGTGTAAAGTACGAATCCTTAATATTTGTTCTTTTGTTTCACTGGATTCGTTTTCCTTAAAATATTTTTCATCATCCTCAGTCCTAAATGATGATATAACTGAATATCTTTGGCCTATAGTGCAAAAATGAATGATTTTATGATGAATATCTTTAGCCCGTAGTACAAAGATGAACATGTGTTTAGATGAACATGACCAACTGGTGAATATCTTTGACCTGTAGTGCAAAGATGAATATTTGATATATGATGTATATTGATTGATGTTACAGGGATAAAATATCGATGATGAACTTTTAAATTCATAGATGATAGTAGATTTCATTCTCTACTTAACTCTTCTAATGAATTGTTGTTTCCACTGCAGTTGTTGATCTAAAACTTGTTTTCTATTATATTCTATCAGATTTTTCCCTGTTGAAGACTAAGGATAATTTAGTGTACATTATCTTATACATAATATTCTTTACTGGGCTAGTTGAGCTCACCCTTTTCCTTTTTATTCCATTTTTCTTCTCAGTAGACGAGAATATAGCGGGAACTAGTCGGGGTGTGGAGTATTGGTTCAAGACAGTTGTTTTAGTAGTCCTCACTATTCTGTAAAATAGTGTATCAGTAATTGTAATAAGGACATATTTGAGTGTGGATATTGTCTAGAAGACAATATTTGTATTTAAACTCACAGTTTATGTGTTGTCGTATTTTGCACGACAATTGTATTAATGAAGTTGTAGTTGTTTCTGTACCATGTATTTGGCGACTCAGAATAGGTGATGTATACTTATTGGGGGCGTCACATGTGTGTACTATTGATTCACATTCATGTACTATTAGGGGAGGTGGTGCAAGATTGATAATACTTACATGACTAAGTTAAAATGGAGGTATAGATGGAGGTACTATACTGTAATTAGTTTTTTTACATGATTATTCTATTGAGTCACATGAATGAACTATTAATTCACATGATTTACTATTAGGGGAAGTGGTGAAAGTTTGATAATACTTGCAGGACTAATTAAAAATGAAGGACAAGATGAAGGTATTATACCGTAATATTTCGAGCCCCAAAACGTGCAATTATCGAAACTATATTTTTTTTATAAATAGAAGCTCATTCTTCCTTCATTCTCACCAATTCAGTAAGACTCACAAGAGCAATTATAGAGAGAGAAGCTATAGAGAGAAAGAAGAAGCGAAGTCTGCTACTTCACTATTCCAGTATCTAGTCTTCTTCTGAGGTAAGGGGTATTATTTATTTCATATTCTGAAGAGGAATTATTTTTTGCATTCGTATGAATATTACTTTCGTTCAATATTCGTAAGGAATATCATCTTCGTTCAATATTCGTGGGAATATTATTTTCATTCAACAGTCGTAAGGGGTATTATTTATTTCATATTCTGAAGAGATATTATTTTTTGTATTCGTATGAATATTATTTTCGTTCAATATTTGTAGGAATATTATTTTCGTTCATCAGTCGTATGGGGTATTATTTCTTCGTAAATGATATTATTTCTTTCAATATCATTATGCTGGAATATTGGTACGAATTTTATTGTTGAATTTCTACCTTTTGTGTCGAGGTTACTATTCACTCTAGTATTATTCACTCGGGTATTCGGGGAACTTTTTTGTGCCGGAGTACTATTCACGAGATACTATTCATGGGTTATTATTCACCCGGTTGCTATTCACTCTAGTATTATTCACTTGGGTATTTGGGACACTTTTCATCCTGGGGTACTATTCACGAGGTACTATTCTCGAAGTACTATTCACAGGGTACTTTTCACCCGAAAAATATATTTCTTTTCTGTCAAAATTATTTTTGGTACATGAATATTATTCTTGAATTTTACTTCACAAAGTAGTATTATGTTGACAATTTGGATATTTTTAAACTCTGAATAAATTTAAAGTCTTTAATATTTATCCTTTATTTCGTTTGATTAATGCTTATATCATTGTCATCATCCTCATGTTTATATTGTGATGAAAGTCATCTTTGACTTACGTGCAAAGATGAACTGTTGATTATTAGTTTTACAGTCGTATATCTTTGGCTTACGTGCATAGATAGACTGTTGATTATTGGTTTTACAGTTGTATATTTTTGGCTTACGTGAAAAGATGGACTGTTGATTATTGGTTTTATAGTTGTATATCTTTGGCTTACGTGTAAAGATGGACATGTGTATGACCCTTGGCCGTAGTGCATAGATAATTTGATGATGAGATTGGCAGGATCATGACCATTAGTTAACAGTTGAATGTATTTGGCCGTAGTGCACTGACAGACAATTGATTGGTATGATCATGACCATTGGTTTTATAGTTGAACATCTTTGGCCCGTAGTGCAAATATAGACAACTTATTGGTATGATCATTGTTATTACATTTCAATATCTTTAGATTTTGGGGTAAGGATATTGAGTGAATGTTCTATTAAGCCTTTGTGGCAAGGACTTACTGTTGATTCAAATTGTTATAAACATGAATTGTGAATTTAAATAAAATCTTTAGTGGTTCAGGTGAAGACAGGTGATGAAAGTTCTCTTTATCTTGGGTATAATAAAGAACTGTTAATGGGTATTACAATGATAATATTTATGATAAACTTTTTAAATCATAGAAGATAGTAGATATCATGCTCTGCTTGACTCTTCTAATGGATTGCTCGTTTCGCTGCAGTTGTTGATCTAAAACTTGTTGTCTATAGTATTATATCAGTTGTTATACTATTGAAGGCTAACGATAATTTATTCTGCATTATCTTAGTAATAATATTTCTTACTGGCTAGTTGAGCTCACCCTTTTCTTTCATTGTTCTCTCCAGGAATTGAGAATATAGCTGGGACTAGTTAGGGAATGAAGTGACGGTCCAAATGGTTGCTTTAGTAGTCCTCACTATTTTATGAAATAGTGTGATAATAAATGTAATGAGGAATCCATTTGAGTTTGAATATTGTCTAGAAGACAATATTCGTGTAAAAACTCTCAGCTACATTTTTGTCATATTATATAAATTAAGTTTGTATTTAAGTTATGTACCATGTATTTGACGACTCAAGATGGGTGATGTATAACTGTTTTGAGGGCATCCCATGTATAATATGGATGTATAAAACTTTTTAATCTATGTGATTTATATGAATTCAAGTATAGATTTATCCATTATGAGTGTTGAGAAAAGAAAAATAATTTTTTTCTAGTTTTGAGACTAACTTTTATATACTTTAAAAATCCACCGTTTTAAATCTATACCTTCTTTTCGCGATACGTTGAAGAGAGATGTTAAATATATGTGTTTACTAGTTAACTCAAGTGGTAGAACTCAAAAATCACGTTTCTAAAAGTCGTGGTGTGGGTTTTGGTGAAAATAATCCTGTTTTCTTGGAACTGTATTGGATCAGTCTGCCTCGGTGGCATTTTTGTCCACTTTTTGTATTTTAAAAATTCAGAAAAAAAATTGGAGTGTTAATATCAGATGATATGAAGGTCCTGTAAAAATTTGAGAATTTTGGGCCATACGGTTTGAGAGTTATGAATTTTACGGCTAAGGACAATATTTGAAAAGATACCCAAATAATCTCTTTGTATAAGTCCAAATATTACAAAATGCTTACTGGAAGTACATGTAATATAACAGGAGCTAACCCTAAAAATTTTAGAATGTTTGGAGCTAATCTCGATTTATGAAAAATCTGAGAATATTTGGCTATTATGGACTATTTAAAAATAGTAGATGGATTTTAAAAATTCTGGGAAAAATATATGTTCAATGTGGGACTATATTATACAAAGTCCTAGAAAAGAAATATTTTTGAGACTGATTTGGTATTTTTCATATAAATGATGTTATATGAAAAATGAGGTTTTCTGACTTGAGACCCTTAAGCATGCTTTATGCAGATTTTTGGTGGAGGTTTGGGTCAGGTGGTGAAGAGTTGATATGTGTATGGCATTTTTAGAGTGCTTAAATGAATTAATTAAGGAATAGAAAACTAATTAAAATAAATTATTTATTAATGTGATTAAGATATTATTAGTAATATTTAACTTAAATGTTATTAAAAGTGTGACACCCCCAAAATAGGTATACATCACTCATCTTGAGTCACCAAATACATGGTACAGAATTTAAATAAAAATTTCTTTTATACAGTACGACAAAACGTAGCTGAGAGTTTCAACACGGATAATGTCTCGTAAAGAGTATCCAAACTCAAATAAAGTCCTCATTACAATTATTATCATACTATTTCACTGAATAGTGAGGACTACTATTGCAAATAGCTGGACCGTCACTCTTTTTCCCGACTAGTCCCCGCTATATTCTCATTTCCTGAAGAGAACAATGAAAACAAAGGATAAGCTCAACTAGGCCCAGTAAGAAATATTATGACTAAGATAATGCAGAATAAATTATCGTTAGCCTTTAACAGTGTTAAACTGCTAAAATATAATAAACATCAAGTTTAACTGCAACGGAACAAGCAATCCATTAGAAGAGTCTAGTAGAGCATGATATCTACTATCTTCTATGATTTAAAAAGTTTATCATCAATTTTATCGTTGAGACTCAACTTAATAAATAAACCACATCATCGAATCATCCCTGCACTATAGGCCAAAGATATTCATGTAATTATCAATGGTTATGATTATACCGAATAATCCCTAGGTTATAATCATATCATCAACTGTCCATCAATGCATTACAGGATAATGAGGACTTTTACCACATCATTTGTAACATTACTGGTCATGATTATACCGAATGATCCCTGGTCATAATCATACTAATCAATAGTACATCTATGCACGTAAGCCACAGATGATTTTTATCATAATATAAGCATGATGATGATGACAATGATATAAGAATTCAATTAAAAGCAAGCAAAGGATAAATATTTAAAGATTTATAATTTAATTTATCCAGAATTCAATATTGTCTAAATTGTCAACATGATACTGCTTTGTGGACTAAAATTCAAGAATGATATTGTATCAAAAATGATTTGGACCAAAAAGAAATTAATTTTTTTGTTATGAATAGTACTCTGGGTGAATAGTACCCGGGTGAATAGTACTTCGTAAATACTACTTTGTGAATAGTACTCGTGAATAGTACTTTGTGAATAGTACTCATGAATAATACCTGTGAATAGTACTTTTGTGAATAGTACCGTATAAATGAATAGTACTCATGGACAGTACTCCGACATTAAAACTTAAAATTTAACAAGAATGTACAGAAAATATCATTGTGAAGCGATACTAGATGAAGCGCAAATTTTAAGGATATTCTACTAATTTCACGTAGTATAGAAGCAATACTTTAACAAAATGAGGGTATAATCAAAAATACGAGACAAAATAATATTACTCACATACTATAGAGTATGAAAGAAAATATTATTCCTTCTGAATACTGGAAAAAAAATTAATATCCCTTACCTCAGAAGAAGACTGGATACTGGAATAGTGAGGTAGCAGACTTCTCTTCTACGTTCTCTCTATAGCTTCTCTCTCTATAATTTCTCTTGTGAGTCTTAGTGAATTGGTAAGAATAAAAGAAGAATGAGCTTCTATTTATAGAAAAATATAGTTTCGATAATTGCACGTTTTGGGGCTCAAAATATTACAGTATAATACCTTCATATTTTCTTTCATTTTTAATTTAGTCCTGCAAGTATTATAAAACTTGCACCACATCCCCTAATAGTACATCTTGTTAATTAATAGTACAATCATGTGAATCAATAGTACAATCATGTGAAAAGAATAATTACAGTATAGTACCTTCATCTATACCTCCATTTTTAATTTAGTCATTCAAGTATTATAAATCTTGCACCACCTCCCCTAATAGTACATGTATGTGAATCAATAGTACACACATGTGAATACATAGTTATAAGCATGTGAATTAATAGCAATTAATTGCTCATTTATCCGATTAATTACCCGATTGGTTAATATAACCTCCAGACACCCATTATTATCGAAATAGATGTCGATTTCCACCAACACTAATAATCCCAACACAATGAAAATATCAATTTCATCTTTAATCAACACGAACTTATTCTCCACAGCTAAAGACAACTGTTTTATTTCCCTGTTACCCCCGCTCGACCCAGCTACACTCTTGTTACCTGAAAGGAATTGTGAAGCAAAAGGGTGAACACAAATAGCCCAGTAAAGAATATCATGACTAAAGATAAATAATTTATCTATAGCATTCATCAGTAATAAATTAGAGATTTAGAATATATGATAGATGATAAAACTTTTCAACCATAGTTGCAGCGGAACGAGCAATCCATTAGAAGAGTCAAATAGACCATAAAGTCTATTATCATCTCCAAGTTAAAAGTTCACCAAAAATATTTTATCCATGTAACATCAATCAACAGTTCTGGTTCACAATCATATGAATAACTCATAATCATAATTTTGTTTCTAAATTCCTCTTCTCATCCAGGACGAAGATAATTTTCATCACCTGTCTTTACCTGAAACATCAAATATCATGGTTATACCAAATCATAGTTCATGTTAATAATCATACTGATAAATTCATCTTTGCACTACGGGCCAAAGATATTAGTCAACAGTTCATCTTTGCACTACTGGATAAAGATATTCAACAACAGGTCATCTTTGCACTACAGGCCAAAGATATTCAACAACAGATCATCTTTGCACTACAGGCCAAAGATATTCAACAATAGATCATCTTTGCACTACAGGCCAAAGATGTTAATACTCAAAGAAATATATAATAATTTCAGAATTTATATAAACAATAATTATAACCATGTTGATTCAATTCACCTTTGCACTTAAGCTAAAGATATTCAATTATAAATTTAATGGTCATGATCATACCAGTCAATAATTCAACTTTGCACTACTGGCCAAAGAGAACCCATAGTCATGATCATACCAATAATCTACTCATCTTTACACTCAAGTCAAAGAGAAATTTCATCACTAGGATTATAAAAAAATTATATATGATAACAAAAATAATATGATCAATAACTGCATTTAATTTCAAGACTAAGATTCATAAATCAACGATAATTTGGTCAGAAAAAGAAACCAATTTTGTTGTGAATAGTACTCGTGAATAGTAATTTGTGAATAGTAACTCGTGAATAGTAACTCGTATTCGTACATAGTACATTATATGTAAATAATGTCATATACGTAAATAGTGTCATATACATGAATAGTGTCGTATACGTGAATAGTAACCCCGACATGAAAAAGGTAGAATTTCCACAATAAAATTTATACCAATATTTCAGTATAATTGTAAGACCCCAACTTTTTAATGAATAAAATCAAATTTCCTTTATTTATTATTGTGAATAATAAGGTATTAATTTGATATAATAACTTTCGTTATGGGTGAAATGTGAAAATTTTGCAAAATAAGCAAGTGGTTATAAAATATTCATTTTGTCGGTGGAATATTCTTTCTGTCGGGGAATATTCATACGACGGCGCAGCCAATTATGGGCCCCATAACAGATAACGGTCGAATGAAGAAAATGACAAAATTGAATAACGGTGTAATTTTTACCGTTAACACTATTGGAATACCCGGTGGTTAAAGTAAAGTAATACGCATTATTGCACAGTAGCATAAGGTATTGCACAGTATTGTTGAATTATTGATCCTCACGTAAGAAGGCACTACTCAATAATTGTCACAGTAGTTACTATTCAATATTTTATTTTACTGATTCAATAATTGCTGCATTGATATTTTATATTATTGTTGTTTCAATTATAGTCATTGCACAATATCTCCTTTATCAGATCAGTAATTTAGATTATTTGGAAAAATATTATTAGATAACATTATTGGCAATGTCTAGAAAGTTCTGTCAATGAGAGGTTTGGTCACCTAATTGCGCGCCAGTAAGGAGAAATCCTTATTGGAAAGCCTCCTCTTTCCTGAGAACAGTCTGGTTGTCATAAATGTGATTCTGTAATATTATTTGTGAATAATTAATCATTGATTCATATGATAAGGAAATATTTATTTTATGTGGATATAAATTATGAATTTATTTATGTGGTTATAAATGAAGGAATTAATGTTGAGGTGTTTTATTAGTTTTTTGTCGGATTGGAGGTATTAAAAATCAAACCAGTGTTCTTTTGAGATATATTGCGGGAGTTATAATTTTTAATCCGACCGTTGGATCGTTGTAATTTTTGGATATGTTATACATATATAAGTTGAGTATATGTCCACAAATTTTGAACTGTTAAAAATAAGCGTATAATTTTTTATGAGTTTTAAGAGGTGACTGATTCGGAAATCAGGTTATAAATCATTTTGGTGGAAAATTCTAGAATTGGTGGGGCCCACTCTTGGTTGGTGAAGAAATGTGCTGAGATTTTTATTCAAATGTGGTGGGTGAGAATAGTAGCAGGTAAAGCCATCAGGTTGCAGGTTAAGTCTGCTTCGGCGTGCTAATATTTTCCTATAAATAGAGGGCTAAGTTAGAATTGAAAATCACAACAGAAACAAGTTTTCTCTCTTTCTCTCTCTAGATTATTGAGTGTATTTTGTGAGTATTTAGATACTTTATGAGTTTCTGTTAATCAGTGCAAGTTTCCTTCAGCCTTATACCGATATTCTGATCAGAAGTACTGATATTTTGAGGTAAGTGATATTATCTTCTTCTTAAATGATATTTTCTTCAATATCATTGTGCCGAAATATTGGTATGAACTTTTTATCAAATTTGGAACTTTTTGTGTCGGGGTTACTATTCACGTATACGGCACTATTCACATATATGGAACTATTCACGAATACGACACTATTCATCGAAAAATGAAATTTTCTTCTTTTTGTCCAAGTTGTCTATTATGGTTACTATCTTTGATTGTATCCATGTTTTGATCATTATTTTTGAATTCTTCTTCAAAATTGGTTATTTCAGAATATTATTGAACTTGGATAAACTGTAATAGAATCCTTAATATTTGATCTGTTATCTCACTGGATTCGTTTTCTTTAAAATAATTTTCATAATCCTCAGTCCTAAATGATGATACAAATGAATATCTTTGGCCTGTAGTGCAAAGATGAATGATTACCTAATGAATATCTTTGGCCCGTAGTGCAAAGATGAACAGGTGTTGAGATGAACATGACCAACTGGTGATACAAATGAATATCTTTGGCCTGTAGTGCAAAGATGAATATTTGATTCAAGATGTATATTGATTGATGTTACAAGGATAAAATATTGATGATGGACTTTTAAATCTTAGAAGATAGTAGAATTCTTTCTTTACTTGACTCTTCTAAAGGATTGCTGTTTTCCACTGCAGTTGTTGATCTAAAACTTGTTGTCTATTATATTTTATCAGATTATTCCCTATTGCAGACTAATGATAATTTGTTTTATATTATCTTAGTCATAATATTCTTTACTGAGCTAGTTGAGCTCACCCTTTTGTTCCATTTTTCTTCTCAGGAGGTGAGAACATAGCAGGAACTAGTCGAGGGTATGGAGTGATGGTTCTAGAAAGTTGTTTTAGCAGTCCTCACTATTTTAAAATAGTGTATCAATAATTGTAATGAGGACTCCTTTTGAGTTTTTATACTCTCTATTTGTATTTAAACTCACAGTTTAATGAAGTTGTATTTGTTTCTGTACCATATATTTGGCGACTCAGAATAGGTGATGTATACCTATTTTGGGGGCGTCACAGTTGGTATCAAAGCTTAGAGATATGATCCCTGGCTGAGATGTGAGACAAGAACTAGGAGGGGAGAGACGGGGAATTCCTTCACTAGTATGACCTGACTAAGTTTATTCGTTATTTATTTGGTCGGTCAGAGTATAGGGATAATATGTTGAATGACTATTAACCCTTGTTTTGTGGCAGTATTTAAGAATGGCAGCTGAGAACGTTAATAATAGAGTGAATCAGACCATGGAGACACCTTTGATCACTACCCAGGGGAACGTGCAACAGGAAGGTAATAATCCTCCTGTAAACAACGTTACCGAACAAATGATGAATGATGGGATGTTTAGAAGCTTTTTGCAGTTCATGCAAAACTAGACGAGGGAGAATTGTGCACAAAATACGGGTGGAAATGCTAGCAATGCGTGGCTTGTCACAGCCAAGTAGTTCAAAGAGTTGGGACCACCAAAATTTAAGGGAAACCCGGATCCGATCATGGCAGAATAGTGGGTCAAACAAATTACCAAAATATTCGATGTCTTGGGATGCACGGAGGAACAGAAGGTTCCATTCGCCACCTTTATGTTCCGCGGTGAGGCAGACTACTGGTGGGAGTCTGTGAAGCGTACCCAGCCAGCCGTACTCAGCATGTCTTGGGAAACGTTTCAAAAATTATTCAATGACAAGTACTTTCCAGAAAGTATTCGTCATATGAAGGAGGTGGAGTTTATCAGACTGGAACAAAACAATATGACGGTGTCCCAGTACGAGGCGAAGTTTGCAAAGTTATCCAGGTTTGCACCTCATTTGGTCGAAAATGAGGAGAGAATGACAAGGATGTTTCTGAGAGGTCTAAATCCCGAGATTCGACAATATCTTATGTCTCATAAATTTTCTTTATATTCAGATGTTGTGAACAGGGCTCAATTATTAGAGCGAGATAATGAGTATGTTCAACAGAGGGAACACAACCAGGGTCATACCGGTGGCAGCGGTCATTGGAGCAATGACAACCAGAGGCAAGGAAAGCATTCGGACAAAAGCGGTAACCACTCTGGTGGTAATCTTGGTCGTGATAATAGAAGGAGCGAGTCGGAAGGAGATTTCAAAAGGAGAAGGTACAACAATGATAGCATAAAGATGTCAGCACCAACATCAACTGTTTCTAGGGAAGGAGAACGACCACCGGTCGTATGTTACAAATGTGGGAAAGAGGGACACATCAGCCCAAAGTGCCCACAACAATCCAAGGTGTGTTATAACTGTGAAAGGAAGGTCATATAGCTAGAGATTGTCTAGTTGTGAAACCAAGTTCAACAAGGATGGTGACTCCAAAGGCTGTCCCGGACAAGTTAAAGTCGGTGGTTCTTGGAAGGGCGTTTGTCGTGACTGCCCAAAATGCAAGGAATCCAAATAAGGTGATCACGGGTAAGCTAATCATAAACTCTTGCGAAGTTTATACCTTATTAGATACCGGTTCTACCCATTCTTTTATCTCTCCTACTTGTGCTCAACATTTAAACTTGACTCCGGAGAAATTAGACTTTGAATTATCTGTTGAGACTCCGTTAGGAGAAACTTTCGTTACATCTACTGTTTTTAAATATTGCATGATTCAAGTTGGTACCATCACATTACCTGCTGACCTTATTTCGTTAAATTTTTTTGCATTTGATGTGATTTTGGGGATTGATTGGTTAACCACGCATCATGCTAAAATTGATTGTTTTCGTAAGGTTGTTAGTTTTCATATTCCTAACCAACCTATTATGCGAATTCAAACAACCAAACCACTAAAATCAGTCACTGTCATATCAAGCCATAAAGCTATTCGTTTATTGAAAAATAGATGTCAATCTTTCTTAGCCCATGTCACGGACTTGAACAAAAACACGTCAGATTTGAATACTATTTCTATTGTTAGTGAATTTCCTGATGCATTTCCTGAAGAACTTCCCGGTCTACCCCCAGAACGTGAAGTTGAATTCTTTATTGACCTTGAACCTGGTACAAAGCCCATTTCTAAAACCCCATATCGAATGGCTCCTATTGAACTTCAGGAGTTAAAGGTCCAACTACAGGAGTTGTTGGACATCGGTTTTATTCATCCTAGTACATCTCCTTGGGGTGCTCCTGTGTTAATTGTAAAAAAGAAAGACGAGAGTATGAGACTTTGTATTGACTACCGAGAGTTGAACCATGTCACTATCAAGAATAGGTATCTGCTACCTCACATTGATGACCTGTTTGACCAGTTGCAAGGAGCACAATTCTTTTCAAAGATCGATCTTCGTTCTGGATATCATCAGCTGAAGATTAAAACTGAGGATATTCCAAAGATTGCCTTCAGAACTAGGTACGGGCATTATGAATTCTTAGTTATATCTTTTGGATTGACTAATTCTCCTGCTGCTTTCATGGATATGGTGAACTGTGTGTTTAAAGAATACTTAGATCAGTTCGTTGTTGTCTTTATTGATGACATCCCCATCTATTCCAAAAGCCGTGAAGATCATGAGCACCATTTGAAGCTGGTACTGCAAAGGCTTCGTGATAACAAGTTGTATGCCAAGTTGAAAAAATGCGAGTTCTGGCTTGAGGAAATAGCATTCCTTGGACACGTGGTGGCAAAACATGGAGTATCTGTCCACCCGACGAAGATTGAAGCCATACAAAGTTGGGAGCAACCAAAGTCGGTGACCGAAGTACGTAGCTTTTTGGGCTTAGCTGGTTATTATCGGAGATTTGTGGAAGGATTTTCTCGAATCGCTACTCCGTTAACTCAGCTAAATTGTAAAGATATAAAATTCGGTTGGAACGTGGATTGCGAGAAAAGTTTTCAAGAACTCAAGAGAAGACTCATTTCGGCACCTGTTCTGACAATACCATCTGGTTCGGATGGATTTGTTATCTACAGCGATGCTTCAGGCAAAGGGTTAGGATGTGTTCTCATGCGACATGGGAAATTCATAGCCTATGCCTCTCGAAAACTCAAAGAATATGAGAGGAATTATCCTACTCATGATTTAGAGTTGGCAGCAGTCATTTTCGCGTTGAAGATTTGGAGACACTACCTGTATGGCGAGAAAGTGGAGATCTATACAGATCATAAAAGCCTCAAATATTTCTTCACCCAAAAGGAACTCAACATGCGACAACGATGTTGGCTCGAGCTGTTGAAAGATTACGATTACACGATCCAATATCATCCTGGAAAAGCAAACGTGGTAGCTGAAGCATTAAGTAGAAGATCATATGCGGGTACGAGTGCAATGTTGTTAACACAAAGGTCTATTTTGTATGGCTTGCAAAGGATGGAGATAGAGATGAAGGCTCTAAGTACCCACGTGATGATATCAAACATGCGAGTAGAACCGACTTTAATCGATAAAGTTAAAGCTGCTCAAGCTACGGACATGGAGCTGATGCGTATAAGAAGAAAGTGCAAGAAGGTGCTATTCCAGAAGTAAGAATCGATGAAGAAGGAATATTTCGAGTCAACTCCAGACTTTATGTTCCTAATAATTCTGACTTGAAGCATAGAATCATGATGGAGGCACACAACACACCTGTTTGCAATCCATCCTCGGAGTACCAAAATGTCTCATGATCTTCGACATACATTTTGGTGGAGCAATATGAAAAGAGAGATCACGGAGTTTATCTCGAGGTGTTTAACTTGTCAATGTGTAAAGGCGGAACATCAAATGCCAAAGGGTCCATTACAACCACTTGAGATTCTGAAATGGAAGTGGGAACACATTACTATGGATTTCGTTACGGGTCTTCCCAAGGTTTCTCAAGGCATAAATGCGATTTGGGTTATTGTTGATAGATTAACCAAGTCTGCCCATTTCTTGCCCATACATGAGACTTATTCCCTTGAACATCTTGCTAGTATGTACGTGAACGAGATTGTGAGATTGCACGGCATGCCAGTATCCATAGTTTCAGATCGTGACCCAAGATTCACTTCACAATTTTGGGTTAGCTTACAGAAAGCTATGGGCACAGATTTACGATTCAGTTCGGCATACCATCCTCAAACGGATGGACAATCAGAGAGGACTATTCAAACTCTTGAAGATCTATTAAGACTCTGTGTCCTAGATCTTAAAGGGAGTTGGGATAAGTACCTACCATTGGTGGAATTCTCCTACAACAACTGTTATCAGGCGAGCATAGGTGTGGCTCCATTCGAGGCGTTGTATGGAAGAAAACGTCATTCTCCAGTATGCTGGGATGAGGTGGGTGAAACAACATTGTTGGGACCAAAGTTGGTACGCATGACTACAGAGAAGATCCAAACGATTCGACAACGTATACAAATGGCACAAGATCGACAAAAGAGTTATGCAGATCTTCATCGGAAGGACGTGGAATTTAATATTGGGGATCATATATTGTTACGTGTTGCATCATTGAAGGGAGTTACAAGATTTGGGAAGAGAGGAAAGGCTCATTCCAAGATTTTTTGGTCCATTTGAGATTTTGACGGAATAGGAAATGTGGCCTATAGACTCACATTACCTCCAAGTATGTCTCGTGTTCATAATGTTTTTCACATATCTATGCTTCATAAATATGTTAAAGACCTGAACCACATTATTGAGTTAGAACTAGAGGAGATAGCTGAAGATTTAACGTACGAGGAGGTACTTGTTAAGATCTTGGATAGAAAAGAGCATGTCCTACGCACGAAGGTTATACCACAAGTTAAGGTTTTGTGGAGAAACCATACCATTGAAGAGATGACCTGCGAGTTGGAATTAGAAATGAAAGCGAGGTATCCTCACCTTTTCGAAACACCAGGTACGTACTGTCAATTTCGAGGACAAAATTTCATAAGGAGGGGAGGTTGTAAGACCCCAACTTTTTTAATGAATAAAATCAAATTTCCTTTATTTATTATTGTGAATAATAAGGTATTAATTTGATATAATAACTTTGGTTATGGGTGAAATATAAAAATTTTGCAAAATAAGCAAGTGGTTATAAAATATTCATTTTGTCGGTGGAATATTCTTTCTGTCGGAGAATATTCGTACGACGGTGCAGCCAATTGCGGGCCCCATAACGGATAATGGTCGAATGAAGAAAATGACAAAATTGAATAATGGCGTAGTTGTTACCGTTAACACTGTTGGAATACCCGGTGGTTAAAGTAAAGTAATACGCGTTGTTGCACAGTAGCATACAGTATTGCACAGTATTATTGAATTATTGATCCTTACGTAAGAAGACACTACTCAATACATGATCCCCAAATCTTGTAACTCCCTTCCAAGGTGCAACACGTAACAATACATGATCCCCAATATTAAATTTCACGTCCTTCTGATGAATTTCCGCATAACTCTTTTGTCAATCCTGTGCCGTTTGTATACGTTAACGAATCGTTTGGATCTTCACTGTAGTCATGCGTACGAACTCTGGTCCTAACAATGTTGCTTCACCCACCTCGTCCCAGCATACTGGAGAACGACATTTTCTTCCATACAATGCCTCGAATGGAGCCACACCTATGCTCTCTTGATGATTGTTGTTGTAGGAGAATTCCATCAATGGTAGGTACTTATCCCAACTCCCTTTGAGATCTAGGACACAGAGTCTTAATAGATCTTCAAGAGTTTGAATAGTCCTCTCTGATTGTCCGTCTGTTTGAGGATGGTATGCCGAACTGAATTGTAAATCCGTGCCCATAACTTTCTGTAAGCTAACCCAAAATCATGAAGTGAATCTTGGGTCACGATCCAAAACTATGGATACTGGCATGCCGTGCAATCTCACAATCTCGTTCACGTACATACTAGCAAGATGTTCAAGGGAATAAGTCTCACGTATGGGCAAGAAATGGGTAGACTTGGTTAATCTATCCACAATAACCTAAATCGCATCTTTGCCTTGAGAACCCTTGGAAAGACCCGTAACGAAATCCATAGTAATGTGTTCCCACTTCCATTTCGGAATCTCAAGTGGTTGTAATGGACCCTTTGGCATTTGATGCTCCGCCTTTACACAGTTGACAAGTTAAACACCTCGAGATAAACTCCGCGATCTCTCTTTTCATATTGCTTTACTAAAATGTATGTCGAAGATCATGATACATTTTGGTACTCCCAGATGGATTGCAAACGATGTGTTGTGTGCCTCCATCATGATTCTATGATTCAAGTAAGAATCGTTAGGAACACAAAGTCTGGAGTTAAATCTAAGTATTCCTTCTTCATTGATTCTCGCTTCTGAAATAACTCCTTCTTGCACTTTCTTCTTCATACGTATCAGACCCAGGTCCGTAGCTTGAGCAGCTTTAACTTTATCGATTAAAGTCGGTTCTACTCGCATGTTTGATATCATCATGTGGGTACTTGGAGCCTTCATCTCTATCTCCATCTTTTGCAAGTCATACAAAATAGACCTTTGTGTTAACAACATTGCACTCGTACCCGCATATGATCTTCTACTTAATGCATCAGCTACCACGTTTGCTTTTCCAGGATGATATTAGATGGTGTGATCATAATCTTTCAACAGCTTGAGCCAACGTCGTTGCCGCATGTTGAGTTCCTTTTGGGTGAAGAAATATTTGAGGCTTTTATGATCTGTATAGATCTCCACTTTCTTCCCGTACAGGTAGTGTCTCCAAATCTTCAACGCGAAAACGACTGCTGCCAACTCCAAATCATGAGTAGGATAATTCCTCTCATATTCTTTGATTTGCCGAGAGGCATAGGCTATGACTTTCCCATGTTGCATGAGAACACATCCTAACCCTTTGCCTGAAGCATCGCTGTAGATAACAAATCCATCTGAACCAGATGGTATTGTCAGAACAGGTGCTGAAATGGGTCTTCTCTTGAGTTATTGAAAAATCTTCTCGCAATCCTCGTTCCAACCAAATTTTATATCTTTACGAGTTAGTTGAGTTAACGGAGTAGCGATTCGAGAAAATCCTTCCGCGAATCTCCGATAATAACCAGCTAAGACAAGAAAGCTACGTACTTCGGTCACTGACTTTGGTTGCTCCCAACTTTGTATGGCTTCAATCTTCGTCGGGTGGACAGATACTCCATGTTTTGACACCACGTGTCCAAGTAATGCTACTTCCTCAAGCCAGAACTCGCATTTTTTCAACTTGGCATACAACTTGTTATCACGAAGCCTTTACAGTACCAGCTTCAAATGGTGCTCATGATCTTCACGGCTTTTGGAATAGATGAGGATGTCATCAATAAATACAGCAAGGAACTAATCCAAGTATTCTTTAAACACACGGTTCATCATATCCATGAAAGCAGCAGGAGCATTAGTCAATCCAAAAGACATGACTAAGAATTCATAATGCACGTACCGAGTTCTGAAGGCAGTCTTTGGAATATCCTCAGTTTTAATCTTCAGGTGATGATATCCAGAACGAAGATCGATCTTTAAAAAGAATTGTGCTCCTTGCAACTGGTCAAACAGGTCATCAATGTGAGGTAGTGGATACCTATTCTTGATAGTGACATGGTTCAACTTTTGATAGTCAATATAAAGTCTCATACTCCCGTCTTTCTTCTTTACGAATAACACAGGAGCACCCCAAGGAGATGTATTAGGACGACTAAAACCGATGTCCAACAACTCCTGTAGTTGGACCTTTAACTCCTGAAGTTCAATAGGAGCCATTCGATATGGGGTTTTAGAAATGGGCTTTGTACCAGGTTCAAGGTCAATAAAGAATTCAACTTCACGTTCTGGGGGTAGACCGGGAAGTTCTTTAGGAAATACATCAGGAAATTCACTAACAATAGAAATAATATTCAAATTTGACGTGTTTTTGTTCAAATCCGTGACATGGGCTAAGAAAACTTGACATCCGTTTTTCAATAAACGAATATCTTTATGGCTTGATATGACAGTGACTGATTTTAGTGGTTTGGTTGTTTGAATTCGCCTAATAGGTTGGTTAGGAATATAAAAACTAACAACCTTACAAAAATAATCAATTTTAGCATGATGCGTGGTTAACCAATCAATCCCAAAAATCACATCAAATGCAAGAATTTTCAACGAAATAAGGTCGGCAGGTAATGTGATGGTACCGACTTGAATCATGCAAGATTTAAAAATAGTAGATGTAGCGAAAGTTTCTCCTAACGGAGTCTCAACAGATAAGTCAAAGTCTAATTTCTCCGGAGTCAAGTTTAAACGTTGAGCACAAACAGGATAGATAAAAGAATGGGTAGAACCGGTATCTAATAAGGTATAAACTTCATAAGAGTTTATGATTAGATTACCCGTGATCACCTCATTTGAGTTCCTCGCGTTTTGGGCAGTCACGACAAATGCCCTTCCAGAAACCACCGACTTTAACTTATCCGGGACAGCCTTTGGAGTCACCATCCCTGTTGAACTTGGTTTCATAACTAGACAATCTCTAGCTATATGACCTTCCTTTCCACAGTTATAACACACCTTGGATTGTTGTGGGCAGTTTGGTCTGATGTGTCCCTCTTTCCCGCATTTGTAATATACGACCGGTGGTCGTTCTCCTCCCCTAGAAATAGTTGATTTTGGTGCTGACGTCTTTATGCTATCATTGATGTACCTTTTCCTTTTGAAATCTCCTCCCGACTCGCTCCTTCTATTATCACGGCCACGATTACCACCAGAGTGGTTACCACTTTTGTTCGAATGCTTTCCTTCCCTCTGGTTGTCATTGCTCCGATGACCGCTGCCACCGGTATGACCCTGGTTATACTCCCTCGGTTGAACATACTCATTATCTCGCTCTAATAATTGAGCCCTGTTTACAACATCTGAATATAAAGAAAATTTATGAGAGATAAGATATTGTCGAATCTCGGGATTTAGACCTCTCAGAAACAACCTCATCATTCGTTCCTCATTTTCGACCAAATGAGGTGCAAACCTGGATAACCCTGCAAACTTCGCCTCGTACTGGGACACCGTCATGTTATTTTGTTCCAGTCTGATAAACTCCACCTCTTTCATATGACGAATACTTTCAGGAAAGTACTTGTCATTGAATAGTTTCTGAAACGTTTCCCAAGACATGCTGAGTTCGGATGGCTGGGTATGCTTCCCAGACTCCCACCAGTAGTCTGCCTCACCGCGGAACATAAAGCTGGCGAATGGAACCTTTTGTTCCTCCGTGCATCCCAAGACATCGAATATCTTGGTAATTTGTTTGACCCACGTTTCCTCCATGATCGGATCCGGCTTTCCCTTAAATTCTGGTGGTCCCAACTCTTTGAACTGCTTGGTTGTGACAAGCAGCGCATTACTAGCATTTCCACCTGTATTTTGTGCACGAGTCTCCCTCGTCTGGTTTTGCATGAACTGCAAAAAGCTTCTAAACATCCCATCATTCATCATTTGTTCGGTAATGTTGTTTACAGGAGGATTATTGCCTTCATGTTGCACGTTCCTCTGGGTAGTGATCAAAGGTGTCTCCACGGTCTGATTCACTACATTATTAACATTCTCAGCTGCCATTCTTAAATACTGCCATAAAATAAGGGTTAATAGTCATACAACACATTATCCCTATACTCTGACCGACCAAATAAATACCAAATAAACTTAGTCAGGTCATACTAGCGAAGGAATTCCCCGTCTCTCCCCTCCTAGTTCTTGTCTCACATCTCAGCCAGGGATCATATCCCTAAGCTTTAATACCAACTGTTACGCCCCCAAAATAGGTATATATCACCTATTCTGAGTCGCCAAATACATGGTACAGAAATAAATACAACTTCATTAAACTGTGAGTTTAAATACAAATAGGGAGTATAAAAACTCAAAAGGAGTCCGCATTACAATTATTGATATACTATTTTAAAAATAGTGAGGACTGCTAAAACAACTTTCTAGAACCATTACTCTGTACCCCGACTAGTTCCTGCTATATTCTCACCTCCTAAGAAGAAAAATGGAACAAAATGGTGAGCTCAACTAGCCCAGTAAAGAATATTATGACTAAGATAATATACAACAAATTATCATTAGTCTTCAAGAGGGAATAATCTGATAAAATATAATAGACAACAAGTTTTAGATCAACAACTGCAGCGGAAAATAGTAATCCATTAGAAGAGTCAAGTAGAGAAAGAATTCTACTATCTTCTAAGATTTAAAAGTCCATCATCAATATTTTATCCCTGTAACATCAATCAATATACATCTTAAATTAAATTTTCATCTTTGCACTACAGGCCAAAGATATTCATTTGTTTCACCAGTTGGTCATGTTCATCTCAACACCTGTTCATCTTTGCACTACGTACCAAAGATATTCATTAGGTAATCATTCATCTTTGCACTACCGGCCAAAGATATTCATTTGTATCATCATTTAGGACTGAGGATGATGAAAAATATTTTAAAGAAAACAATCATGTGAGACAACAGATCAAATATTAAGGATTCGTATTACAGTTTTCCAAGTTCAATAATATTCCGAAATAACCAATTTTGAAACAGAATTCAAAAATAATGATCAAAATATGGATACAATCAAAGATAGTAATCATAATAGACAACTTGGACAAAAAGAAGAATTTTTTTTTTGGTGAATAGTGCCGTATACGTGAATAGTAACCCCGACACAAAAAGTTCCAAATTTGATAAAAAGTTCATACCAATATTTCGGCATAATGATATTGAAGAAAATATCATTTAAGAAGAAGATAATATCCCTTGCCTCAAAATATCAGTACTTCTGATCGGAATATCGGTATAAGGCTGAAGGAAACTTGTACTGATTAACAGAAACTCACAAAGTATCTAAATACTCACAAAATACAGTCAATAATCTAGAGAGAGAAAGAGAGAAAATTTGTTTCTGGTGTGATTTTCAATTCTAACTCAGAACTCTATTTATAGGAAAATGTTAGCACGCCGAAGAAGACTTAACCTGCAACCTGATGGCTTTACCTGCTACTATTCCCACCCACCACATTTGAATAAAAATCTCAGTACATTTCTTCACCAACCAAGAGTGGGGCCCACCAATTCTAGAATTTTCCACCAAAATAATTTATAACCTGATTTCTGAATCAGCCACCTCTTAAAATTCATAACAAATCATACGCTCATTTTTAACGGTTCAAAATTTGTGGACATATACTCAACTTATATATGTATAACATATCCAAAAATTACAACGATCCAACGATCGGATTAAAAATTATAACTCCCGCAATATATCTCAAAAAAACACTGGTTTGATTTTTAATACCTCCAATCCGACAAAATACTAATAAAATACCTCAACATTAATTCTTTCATTTATTAGCACATAAATAAATCCATCATTTATATCCACATAAAATAAATATTTCTTTATCATATGAATCAATGATTAATTATTCACAAATAATATTACAGAATCACATTTATGACAACCAGGCTGTTCCCAGGAAAGAGGGGGTTTTCAAATACGGATTTTTCCTTATTGGCGCGCAATTAAGTGACCAAACCTCTCCTTGACAGAACTTTCTAGACATTGCCAATAATGTTATCTAATAATATTATTCCAAATAATCTGAATTACTGATCTGATAAAAGAGATATTGTGCAGTGACGATAATTGAAACAATAATAATATAAAATATCAATGCAGCAATTATTGAATCAATAAAATAAAATATTGAACAGTAACTACTGTGACAATTATTGAGTAGTGCCTTCTTACATAAGGATCAATAATTCAACAATACTGTGCAATACCGTATGCTACTGTGCAACAACGCGTATTACTTTACTTTAATCAACGGGTATTCCAACAGTGTTAACGGTAACAACTACGCCGTTATTCAATTTTGTCATTTTCTTCATTCGACCATTATCCGTTATGGGGCCCACAATTGGCTGCGCCGTCGTATGAATATTCCTCGAAAGAAAGAATATTCCACCGATAAAATGAATATTTTATAACCACTTGCTTATTTTGCAAATTTTTTACATTTCACCCATAACCAAAGTTATCATATCAAATTAATACCTTATTATTCGCAATAATAAATAAAGGAAATTTGATTTTATTCATTAAATATTTGGGGTCTTACAAATTTACTTTACCCACCGGGTATTCCAACAGTTTTAATGGTAACAACTACGCCGTTATTTATAAAAACTCATATTTGTTGTTTTTTTCATCTGACAGTTATTCTGTTATGGGGCCCACAAATGGCTACGCCGTCGTACAAATATTTCCCGACAACAAGAATATTCCACGACTAAACGAATATTCCCCGACAACAATGAATATTTTATAACCACTTGTTTATTTTGTAAAATTTGCACATTTCACTCATAACTTTAAACTTTTATCAATTTAACTATTTACTAAATAGAAAATTTGAATACTTTTATTTCATAAAATTCGGAGTCTTACAATCTCCCCTCCTTATAAAATTTTGTCCCCGAAATTTACGTACATGATATTTTGAAGAGTTGAGAATACATTGCTTTTAGATTCAATCTTCCTTGTCATCATGATTTCTCCATTGCTTATTCTAGAATACAGCTTCAAAACAAAGGTTAATTGACATATCACAATTTATCAATTTATCAAGTAAGAAATTTCAGTTTAGGTAAGTCACACACTAGCGAAGTATATTACTCGTCTCTCCCCTCTTAGTTCTAGACTCAGATCTTCGCCAGCGACCATATCCCTAAGCTCTGATACCAAATGTAACTCGTGTCCCAACCATGGACAGCACCTTTTATTGATACCTATCAGTTTTCCACCTCAGAACGGCGTCCCCTACAGAGAGTTTGGCTTCGGTGCATCCCTCATCAACAGGAAGTCACCAGATAGAGGCTCGGAGATCTTTACTTATAGCTCTGATACCAAATGTAACGCCCCCAAAATAGGTATATTCCACCCAACCTATTCTGAGTCGCCACGAAATACACTCAATGCAATTTCCAAATACAAACTTCATTATTACAATTGTCGTGAAAAATACGACAACACATATTCTGTGAGTTTTAATACAAATAGATACCAACTGTGACTTTCATCCCTTTAATTGAATATCACCTAACATTGATACCTTACAGTGGTAACTTACATAAAGGTACAGTCAATAACTATTTTAGAAATTAAAATCTTTGGAAAACTCTCAAGGAAACCTTCGTATATGCAAGGCCATGCATCTAAGTTATAATAGATATCATATGACTTGAGATTTATCCTTGGTTGACCTAATAGACCCCAAAGAAAAATGAGAAGATTGCTATCATGTTCTTTTCAATGGTGAGTCTTTTCTTGACATATAATTATCTCCATTGTCTCCAATTGAGAATTATATTTCAACCAAACTCCAAGATTATATAGGTAGTTCTCGTAGATATACTCAGCAAGTGGATGTGCACAACCCTGTCTTATGATAACACGAAGTCACATGTCATTAGACATCTTGTATGATAGTGGCAAAATACCCTTCCAACTTTAGGTTTGCCTCACCCTATTTGATTCACCAAATATAACTACTAAATGATGTATAAAATACCACACACTATTCTAAAGTTATCAATAAAATTATTTTCATACTGTTTAGGGAGAACTTCCACAGCTAGAGACAATCGTTTTATTTCCCTGTTACCCCCGCTCAACCAAGCTACACTCTTATTACCTGAAAGGAATTATGAAGAAAAAAGGTGAGCACAAATAGCCCAGTAAAGAATATCATGACTAAAGATAATTAAATTATCAATAGCCTTCATCAGTAATAAATCAGAGATTTAGAACATATGGGAGATGATAAAACTTTTCAACCATAGTTGCAGCAGAACGAACAATCCATTGGAAGAGTCAAATAGACCATAAAGTCTATTATCTTCTCCATGTGAAAAGTCCACCAATAATATTTTATCCTTGTAACATCAATTAATAGTTCTGGTTCACAATCATATGAATAACTCATAATCATAATTGTGGTTCTAAATTCATCTTCTCATCCAAGACGAAGATAAATGTCATCACATGTCATTACCTGAAACATCAAAGATCATGGTTATACCAAATCACAGTTCCTATTCATAATCATATTGATAAATTCATCTTTACACTACAGGCCAAAGATATTCGTCAACAATTCATCTTTGAACTACTGGCCAAAGATATTCAACAACAGGTCATCTTTACAGAACAGGCCAAAGATATTCAACAACAGATCAGCTTTGCACTACAGGCCAAAGATATTCAACAACAGGTCATCTTTGCACTACAGGCCAAAGATATTCAACAACAGATCATCATTGCACTACAGGCCAAAGATATTAATATCTCAAAGAAATATATAATTATTTCAGAATTTATATAAACAATAATTATAACCATGTTGATCAATTCACATTTGCACTTAAGATAAATATAGTCAATTATAAATTCAATGGTCATGATCATACTAGTCAACAATTCAACTTTGCACTACTGGCCAAAGAGAACCCATAGTCACGATCATACCAATAATCTACCCATCTTTACACTCAAGTCAAAGAGAAATTTCATCATTAGGATTATAAAAATGTTATATATGATAATAAAAATAATATGATCAACAACTACATTTAATTTCAAGAGTAATATTCATAAATCAACAATAATTTGGTCAGAAAAAGAAACCAATTTTGTTGTAAATAGTAACTCGTATCCGTACATAGTACATTATTCGTAAATAATGTCATATACGTAAATATTGTCATATACATGAATAGTGTCGTATACGTGAATAGTAACCCCGACATGAAAAAAGTAGAAATTCCACAATAAATATCATACCAATATTTCAGTATAATGATATTGAAATAATAACATCATTATGAAGAAAATAACATCCCTTACTATCACTTACCTCAAAAGAATAGTATTTCTGGCTGGAATTTCGGATGTAATGCTGAAGGAAACTAATGTCTATTATATTTTATCAGATTATTCTCTGTTGAAGACTAATGATAATTTATTGTATATTATCTTATTCATAATATTCTTTACTGGGCTAGTTGAGCTCACCCTTTTGTTCCATTTTTCTTCTCAGGAGGTGAGAACATAGCAGGAACTAGTCGGGGTACGGAGTGATGGTTCTAGAAAGTTGTTTTAGCAGTCCTCACTATTTTTAAAATAGTATATCAATAATTGTAATGAGGACTCCTTTTGAGTTTTTATACTCTCTATTTGTATTTAAACTCACAGTTTAATGAAGTTGTATTTGTTTCTGTACCATGTATTTGGCGACTCAGAATAGGTGATGTATACCTATTTTGGGGGCATCACAATAATGATATTGAAAGAATAACATCATTATGAAGAAAATAACATCCCTTACTATCCCTTACCTCAAAAGAATAGTATTTCTGGCTGGAATTTCGGATGTAATGCCGAAGGAAACTTGCACTAAATAGCAACTCTCAAAGTATCTAAATTCTCACAAAATACGCTCGATAATATAGAGAGAGAAAACTTATTTCTGGTGTGATTTTCAATTATAACCTAAGCACCTATTTATAGGAAAATATTATAATGCCAAAGGAGACTAAATTAATAAAATATTATTAATTTTATTTTTCTTCTACGCATGCCTACTTTGAAAACTTATCAGCCCTCCACCTTTGAACAAAATTTCCAGCACATGTTTTCACAAAAAACAAAAGTGGGTCCCACCCATAATTTGAATAAAAACATTTAATTTTTGAAACTTCAATAATTCATAATAAATAACCCTTTTATCAGAAAAATACTAATTTTATGTCCATTCCATAGGAAATTAAATTCTCTACAACTTTGTAAGTTTAAGTTTTTTCAAATTCCAAACGAAAAATGACCGAAATCCACATACAGACAATTTTTAACACCTCTTAAAATTCATAACAAATCGTACGTTAATTTTTAACGGTTCAAAATTTGTGGACATATACTCAATTTATATATGTATAACATATCCAAAAATCACAACGATCCAACGGTCGGATTAAAATTATAACTCACGCAATAGAGCTTTAAGAACACTGATTCGATTTTCGGACTATAAGTCCCTCGTACCAGTTTCACTCAAACAGTCACCACGAAAAATCCACAAAGAATATTTGGGTGATTCCAATTTCTAAGATTAGATTACTTCTAGGGCTTTCTTTTGATATATGGCTCATCTCCTAACTCATTATACACAAAGAGTTATGTATTTTATAAAATCAAGTAATAAACTAATTTTTCTAAAAATCCCATATTTTGTTCTTCTTTTGATTTGTAGATTTCTCTCATTTGATTCATGCACCATGAATTTAGTGTGAAAATATCACCATTATTATATTATTATATCATCACACTATACATTTATAATGTAATATAATAATATATTTGAATGAATTATTTTATCAGATAAGATAAAATATCAATTTTCAACAATTGACAATTTTTTAAGAATTCCTCCATTCCGACAAAATACTGATATAACACATCAGCATTAATTCCTTCATTTATCTCCACATAAAATAAATATTTTTTAATCCATCCACATAGAATAAATATTTCATTATCATATAAATCAATAATTAATTATTCACAAATAATATTACAGAATTACAATTATAACAACCAGGTCGTTCTCAGGAAAGAGGGGGCTTTCCGATAAGGATTTCTGTGACGCCCCCAAAATAGGTATACATCACCTATTCTGAGTCGCTAAATACATGGTACAAAATACAAATACAACCTTAAATATACAACATAAGATGTGAGTTTTAATACAAATATTGTCGTCTAGACAGTATTCAAACTCAAAATAAGTCCTCAATACATTTATTATCACACTATTTCATAGAATAGTGAGGACTACTACTGCTATCATCTGGACCGTCACTTTGTTTCCCGACTAGTCTCTGCTACGTTCTCATTTCCTGAAGAGAACAATGAAAGCAAAAGGGTGAGCTCAACTAGCCCAGTAAGAAATATTATGACTAAGATAATGCAGAATAAATTATCATTAGCCTTCAACAGTGTTAAACTGATAAAATATAACAAACATCAAGTTTAACTGCAGTGGAATAAGCAATCCATTAGAAGAGTCAAGTAGAGAATAAAATATACTATCTTCTATGATTTAAAAGGTTTTCATTACTTTTATTACTGAGACTCAGCTTAATAAATAATTCACATCATCCCTATACTACGTCCAAGGATATTCATTAGTATCATGACCACAAATTATCCATGCACTATTGGCCAAGGATATTCGTGTATTCATAAATGGTCATGATCATGCCAACAACTGTCCATCGATACACTACGGGCCAATGAGAACTTTTTCCACATCATTTATAACATTACGGTCATGATTGCACCGAATAATCCCTGGTCATAATCATACCAAGTCCATCTATAACTACTAAATGATGACCACCGTTCTATTCCCCTGTTAACCCCGCTCGACCCAGATACACTCTTATTACCTGAAAGGAATTGTGAAACAGAAGGGTGAGCACAACTAGCCCAGTAAAAAATATCATGACTAAAGATAAATAAATTATCAATAGCCTTCAACAGTAATAAATCAGAGATTTAGAACATATGGTAGATGATAAAAATTTTCAACCATAGTTGCAGCGGAACAAGTAATCCATTAGAAGAGTCAAATGGACCATAAAGTCTATTATCTTCTCCATGTTAAAAATCCACCAACAATGTTTTATCCCTGTAACATCACTCAACAGTTCCTTTCCACAATCATATGAATAAGTCATAATCATAATTGTGGTTCTAAATTCCTCTTCTCATCCAGGACGAATATAATTTTCATAACCTATCTCCACCTGAAACATCAAAGATCATGGTTATACCAAATCATATTTCCTATTCATAATCATACTGATAAATTCATCTTTGCACTACGGGCCAAAGATATTCGTCAACAGACCATCTTTGCACTACGGCCAAAGATATTCAACAACATGTCATCTTTGTACTACGGGCCAAAGATATTCATCAACAAACCATCTTTGCACTACAGGCCAAAGATATTCCTCAACAATTCATATTTGCATTACACTCCAAATATATTCATCAACAGTTCATATTTGCACTACAGGCCAGATATATTAATATCTCAAAGAAATATATAATCATTTCAGAATTTATATAAACAATAATTATAACCATGTTGATTATTTCACCTTTGCAATTAAGCTAAAGATATTCAATTATAAATTCAATGGTCATGATCATATCAGTCACAATTCAACTTTTCACTACTGGCCAAAGAGAACCCACAGTCACGATTATACCAATAATCTACTCATCTTTACACTCAAGTGAAAGAGAAATTCAACATCAGAGTTATAAAAATGTTATATATGATAATAAAAATAATATGGTAAACAACTGCATTTATTTTCAAGAGCAACAATCATAAATCAACGATAATTTGGTCAGAAAAAGAAACCAATTTTTTTTTCGTGAATAGTACTCGTGAATAGTAACTCATGAATAGTAACTCGTGAATAGTACTCCGTATTCGTACATAGTACTGTATACGTAAATAATGTCATATACGTAAATAGTGCCATATACATGAATAGTGTCGTATACGTGAATAGTGTCGTATACGTGAATAGTAATCCTGACTCAAAAAGGTAGAAATTCCACAATAAAATCCATACCAATATTTCAGTATAATGATATTGAAGAAATAATATCACTTACGAAGAAAATAACATCCTTTACCTCAAAAAGATAATACTTCTGGCTGGAATACTGGATATAGTGCTGAAGGAACTTGCACTGTATAGCAACACTCAAAGTATCAAAATACTCACAAGAATACGCTCGATAATATATAGAGAGAAAGAGAGAAAACTTATGAATTCTGGTGTGATTTTCAATTCTAACTAAGCATCCTATTTATAGGAAAATGCTTAGAACGCCATAGAAGACTAACCTTCTACCTGATGGCTTTACCTGTTACTATTGCCAACCACCGCATTTGAAATTCAATTGAGCACATTTCTCACCAACCAATTCTAGAATTTTCCAAAATGTTTTTTCATTTAAACAATAATCAGAAACTTTAATAATTCATAGAAACTAGCCCGTTTATCAGAAAAAATACAAATTTTATGTCCATTCCACACGAAATCGAATTCTCTACAACTTTGTAGCTTTGAGTTTTTCCAAATTCCAAACAAAAAAATACCCGAAATCCACAAACGGATGATTTTTAAATACTTCCAATCCGACAATACTGATAAAACATCTCAGCATTAATTCCTTCATTAATAACCACATAAATAAATCCATCATTTATATCCACATAAAATAAATAATTCCTTATCATATGAATCAATAATTAATTATTCACAAATAATATTACAGAATCACATTTATGACAACCAGGCTGTTCCCAGGAAAGAGGGGGCTTTCCGATAAGGATTTCTCCTTACTGGCGCATAATTAGGTGACCAAACCTCTCCTTGACAGAACTTTCTAGACATTGCCAATAATGTTATCTAATAATATTATTCAAGTAATATGAATTATTGATCTGATAATGGAGATACTGTGCAGTGACAATTATTGAACAACAATAATATAAAATATCAACGAAGCAATTATTGAATCAATAAAATAAAATTTTGAACAGTAACTACAGTGATAATTATTGAGTAGTGCCTTCTTACGTAAGGATCAATAATTCAACAATATTGTGCAATACCGTGTGCTACTGTGCAACCACGCGTATTACTGTATTTTAACCACCGGGTATTCCAACAGTGTTAACGGTAACAACTACACTGTTATTCAATTTTGTCGTTTTCTTCTTCAGATAGTTATCCGTTATGGGGCCCATAAATAGTTGCGCCGTCGTATGAATATTCCCCGACAGAAAGAATATTCCACGACCAAATGAATACTTTATAACCACTTGCGTATTTTGAAAAAAAATCCATATATCACCCTTAACTTTAACTTTTATCATTTTAACCATTTACTGAATAGAAAAATTGAATACTTTTATTTTATAAAATTCGGGGTCTTTAATCTCCCCTCCTTATGAAATTTCGTCCCCGAAATTTACGTACCTGGTATTTCAAAGAGTTGAGAATACCTTGCTTCCATTCCAGATTTCATCTTCCTTGTCATCATAATTTCTCAATTGCTCATCTCCTGTATTTCAGATATCATTCTAGAATACAGCTTCAAAACAAAGGTTAATTGACATATCACAATTTGTCAACTTAAGTAAGAAAATTCAGCTTAGGTAGGACACACACTAGCGAAGGATATTTCTCGTCTCTCCCTTCCTAGTTCTAATTCGGGATCTCCGCCAGAGATCATATCCCTAAGCTCTGATACCAAATGTGACAACCCCAAAATAGGTCCATTCCATCCAACCCATTCTGAGTCGCCAAATACATGGTACAGAAAACAACTACAACTTTATTACAACAATTGTCGTGCAAAATACAACAGATATGATGTGAGTTTTGATACAAATATATACCAACTGTGACTCACATCCCAACCTTGGATAGCACGTCACAATGGAACCTTACATAAAGGTATAGTCAAAAACTATTTTAGAAATTAAAATCTTTGGGAAGTTCTCAAGGAAACCTTCGTACATGGGAGGCCATGCGTCTAGGTTATGATAGATATCATATGGCCATAGAATTATCCTTGGTTGACCCAATAGACCCCAAAGAAAAACGAGAAGATTACTATCATATTCTTCCCAATGGTGAGTCTTCTCTTGACATATCATTATCTCCACTGTCTCTAAATGAGAATTATACTTCAAACAAACACCAAGATTATATAGGTAGTGCTCGTAAATATACTAAGCAAGTGGATGAGCACAACCTTGTCTTATGATGACACGAGGTTGTATGTCATTAGACATCTCGTATGATAGTGGCGAAACACCCTTCCAAAGTTGGGTTCGCCTCACCCTAGTTGATTCACCAAATATAACTACTAAATGATGACCATCGTTCTATTCCCCTATTACCCCCGCTCGACCCAGCTACACTCTTATTACATGAAAGGAATTATGAAACAGAAGGGTGAGCACAACTAGCCCAATAAAGAATATCATGACTAAAGATAAATAAATTATCAATAGCCTTCAACAGTAATAAATCAGAGATTTAGAACATATGGTAGATGATAAAAAATTTCAACCATAGTTACAGCGGAACGAGCAATCCATTAGAAGAGTCAAATACACCATAAAGTCTATTATCTTCTTCATGTTAAAAATCCACCAACAATGTTTTATCCCTGTAACATCACTCAACAATTCCTTTCCACAATCATATGAATAGCTCACAATCATAATTGTGGTTCTACATTCCTCTTCTCATCCAGGACGAAGATAATTTTCATAACCTATCTTCACCTGAAACATCAAAGATCATAGTTATACCAAATCACATTTTCTGTTCATAATCATACTGATAAATTCATCTTTGCACTACGAGCCAAAGATATTCGTCAACATGTCATCTTTGTACTACGGGCCAAAGATATTCATCAACAAACCATCTTTGCACTACAAGCCAAAGATATTCCTCAACAGTTCATATTTGCACTACAGGCCAAATATATTCATCAACAGTTCATATTTACACTACAGGCCAAATATATTAATATCTCAAAGAAATATATAATCATTTCAGAATTTATATAAATAATAATTATAACCAAGTTGATTATTTCACCTTTGCACTTAAGCTAAAGATATTCAATTATAAATTCAATGGTCATGATCATACCAGTCACAATTCAACTTTTTACTACTGGCCAAAGAGAACCCATAGTCACGATCATACCAATAATCTACTCATATTTACACTCAAGTGAAAGAGAAATTTAACATCAGGGTTATAAATATGTTATATATGATAATAAAAACAATATGATCAACAACTGCATTTATTTTCAAGAGCAACAATCATAAATCAACGATAATTTGGTCAGAAAAAGAAACCAATTTTTTTTAGTGAATAGTATCGTGAATAGTAACTTATGAATAGTAACTCGTGAATAATACTCTGTATTCGTACATAGTACCGTATACGTAAATAATGTCATATACGTAAATAGTGTCATATACATGAATAGTGCTGTATACGTGAATAGTGCCGTATACGTGAATAGTAACCCCGACTCAAAAAGATAGAAATTTTACAATAAAATCCATACCAATTTTTCAGTATAATGATATTGAAGAAATAATATCACTTACAAAGAAAATAACATCCCTTACCTCAAAAAGATAATACTTCTGGCTGGAATACTGGATATAGTGCTGAAGGAACTTGCACCGTATAGCAACACTCAAAGTATCAAAATACTCATAAGAATACGCTCGATAATATAGAGAGAGAAAACTTATGAATTCTGGTATGATTTTCAATTTTAACAAAGCACCCTTATTATAGGAAAATGCTTAGAACGCCATAAAATACTAACCTGCTACCTGATGGCTTTACCTTTTACTATTTCCATCTACCACATTTGAAATTCAATTGAGCACATTTCTCACCAACCAATTCTAGAATTTTCCAAAATGTTTTATCATTTAAACAATAATCAGAAACTTTAATCATTCATAGAAAGTAGCCCTTTTATCAGAAAAATATGAATTTTATGTCCATTCAACACGAAATCGAATTCTCTACAACTTTGTAGCTTTGAGTTTTTCCAAATTCCAAACAGAAAAATACCCGAAATCCACAAACGGATGATTTTTTAAATACTTCCAATCCGACAATACTGATAAAACATCTCAGCATTAATTCCTTCATTAATAACCACATAAATAAATCAATCATTTACATCCACATAAAATAAATAATTCCTTATCATATGAATCAATAATTAATTATTCATAAATAATATTACAGAATCACATTTATGACAACCAGGCTGTTCCCAGGAAAGAGGAGGCTTTCCGATAAGGATTTCTCCTTACTGGCGCGCAATTAGGTGACCAAACCTCTCCTTGACAGAACTTTCTAGACATTGCCAATAATGCTATCTAATAATATTATTCAAATAATATGAATTATTGATCTGATAATGGAGATATTGTGCAGTGATAATTATTGAACAACAATAATATAAAATATCAACGCAGCAATTATTGAATCAATAAAATAAAATATTGAACAGTAACTACTGTGACAATTATTGAGTAGTGCATTCTTACGTAAGGATCAATAATTCAACAATACTGTGCAATACCGTGTGCTACTGTGCAACCACACGTATTACTGTATTTTAACCACCGGGTATTCCAACAGTGTTAACGATAACAACTACACCGTTATTCAATTTTGTCATTTTCTTCTTCCGATAGTTATCCATTATGGGGCCCACAAATAGCTACGCCATCGTACGAATATTTCTCAACAAAAAATATTCCACGACTAAACGAATATTCCCCGGCAATAATGAATATTTTATAACCACTTGCGTATTTTGGAAAAAAAAATCCATATATCACCCTTAGCTTTAACTTTTATCACTTTAACCATTTACTGAATAGAAAAAATAAATACTTTTATTTCATAAAATTCGGGGTCTTATATCAGTATTTTATTTTATTGATTCAATAATTGCTACGTTAATATTTTATATTACTGTTGTTTCAATAATTATCACTACACAGTATTTTCCATTATCGAAGCAATAATTCATATTATCTGAATAATATTATTAGATAACATTATTGACAATGTCTAGATAATTTTGTCTAAGGAGAGGTTTGGTCACCTAATTGCGCGCCAGTAAGGAGAGATCCTTATTGGAAAGCCCCCTCTTTCCTGGGAACGGCCTGGTTGTCAGTACTGTGATTCTGTAATATTATTTGTGAATAATTAATTATTAATTTATATGATGAGGAAAATATAATTTTATGTGGATATAAATGGAGAAAATTTTAATGTGACAATTGTTGAAAATTAATATTTTATCTTTTTCTGATAAAAAAATTCATTTAAATATATTATTATATTTTAAGAATATAATAATGGTGATATTTTTACAATAAATGTGGGATATATAAGTATATGAGGAGAAAGAGTATTTTTGTTGCATTAAATGATTAAAACATGTTTTGTGTGTCAGTGGACCCCATTTTTTGACTGAAATTTAATTATAGCCTGTAAAATCGCCCGTTTATGGATTTCGGTCAATTTTTGTTTGGAATTTGGAAAAACTTTCTTCTCCAAAGTTGTAGAGAATTTAATTTCCTATGGAATGACATAAGATTCAAATTTTTCTAATAAAAGGACTATTTATTATGAATTATTGAAGTTTTGGAATATTGGGTCTGAATTGATTTTGTTAAAAAAAGAGTTTTAAACATGTTTTTCATTTTGATGGTCAACTCTAGCATGTGTGAATTACTGAAATTCAGATTTCAAGGAGTGCGTATAATATTTTTATAATTATTAATATTTTATTAAATTTTCTACTTTAGCGTTCTAAGCATTTTCTTATAAATAGGGCGCTTAGGTTATAATTAAAAATCACATCAGAAACTGAAGTTTTCTCTTTCTTTCTCTCTCTATATTATCGAGTGTATTTTTGTGAGTATTTTAATACTTTGAGTGTTTCTATACAGTTCAAGTTCCCTTCAGCACTATATCCAGTATTCCAGTCAGAAGTACTATCTTTTCAAGCTAAGGGATGTTATTTTCTTCGTAAGTGATATTATTTCTTCAATATCATTATGCCGAAATATTGGTTGAAACATTTTATCAAATTTGGAACTTTTTCATGTCGGGGTTACTATTCATGAGTTATTATTCATGAGTTACTATTCACGAGTTACTATTCATGAGTACTATTCACGAAACATGATAATATTTTTTGTGAAATTTCTATCTTTTAGTGTCGGAGTTACTATTCACATATACGACACTATTCACGTATGCGGCACTATTCACGAATACGACACTATTCACAGAAAAATTAAATTTTCTTTTTCGTGTCCAAGATTGTCTGTTATGATTCCTATCTTTGATTGGATCTATATTTTGGTCTTCATTCTTGAATTTTACTCCACTTTGATTATTTATGAAGTATTTTTGAACTTGGATTGTTTAAAGTACGAATCCTTAATATTTGTTCTTTTGTTTCATTGGATTCGTTTTCTTTTAAATATTTTTCATCATCCTCAGTCCTAAATGATGATATAACTGAATATCTTTGGCCTGTAGTGCAAAGATGAATGATTTTATGATGAATATCTTTGGCCCGTAATGCAAAGATGAACAGGTATTGAGATGAACATGGCTGACTAATTAATATCTTTGGCCTGTTGTATAAAGATGACTATTTGATTCAAGAAGTATATTGATTGATGTTAGAGAGATAAAATATCGATGATGGACTTTTAAATTCATAGATGATAGTAGATTTCATTCTCTACTTAACTCTTCTAATGAATTATTGTTTCCGCTGCAGTTGTTGATCTAAAACTTGTTGTCTATTGTATTCTATCAGATTTTTCCCTGTTGAGGACTAACGATAATTTGATGTACATTATCTTAGTCATAATATTCTTTACTGGGCTAGTTGACCTTGCCCTTTTCCTTTTTGTTCCATTTTTTCTTCTCAGGAGGCGAGAATATAACGGGAACTAGTTGAGGTGTGGAATGAAGGTTCTAGAAAGTCGTTTTAGTAGTTCTCACCATTTTTGTAAAATAATATATCAATAATTGTAATGAGGACTTATTTGAGTATGGATATTGTCTAGATGATAATATTTGTATTTAAACTCAAAGTTTTTATGTTGTATTAATAAAGTTGTAGTTGTTTCTGTACCATGTATTTTGACGACTCAGAATGGGTGTTGTATACGTATTTTGAGGGCGTCACAGTTGGTATCAGTGCTTTGGGATATGATCTCTGGTGGAGATCGGGGAATAGAACTAGGAAGGGGAGAGACGAGTAAATCCTTTGCTAGTTTGTCCTACCTAAGCTTATTTGTCGGTCATAATATAGTGATATTATGTGATATGTTAATTTGTTAAATTAACCCTTGTTTTATGGCAGTATTTGAGAATGTCGACTGAGAATGTTAACAGTGGAGTAAATAAGACCGTGGAGACGCCTGTACTAACCAACGAGGAGAACGTGCAACAGGCTGGCAATGTTCCTTCTGTAAATAACACCACTGAGCAGACGATGAATGATGAGATGTTTAGAAGCTTTTTGCGATTCATGTAAAACCAAACGAAGGAGATTCCTGTTCAAAATATAGGAAGAAACAATGGCAACGCACAGCTGGTAACAGCCAAGCAGTTCAAAGAGTTGGGACCACTAGAATTATGGGGAAAGCCGGATCTGATTAAGGCGGAGACGTGGGTCAAGCAAATTACCAAGATATTCGATGTCTTGGGATGCACGGAGGAATAGAAAGTTTCATTCGCCACTTTTATGTTCCGTAATGAGGCAGATTACTGGTGGGAATCTGTGAAGCGTACCCATCCAGCCGCACTCAGTATGTCTTGGGAGACATTTCAGAAACTGTTCAATGACAAATACTTTCCTGAAAATATTCGTCATATGAAGGAGGTAGAGTTTATTAGATTGGAACAAAATAACATGACGGTGTCCCAGTACGAGGCGAAGTTTGCGAAGTTATCCAGGTTTGCATCTCATTCGGTGGAGAATGAGGAACGTATAACACGAATGTTTCTTAGAGGTTTGAAACCCGGCATACGACAATATCTCATTTCTCATAAATTTTCTCTCTATTCAGATGTTGTCAATAGGGCTCAATTATTAGAGCGAGATAACGAGTGCGTTCAACCGGGGGACCACAACCAGGAACATACCGGTGACAGCAGTCATTAGAACAACGATAACCAGCAGAGAAAGAAAAATATGGACAAGAGCGGCAACCATTCTGGTGGTAATCATGGCCATGAGAATAGAAGAAGCGAGTCGAGAGGGGATTTTAAAAAGATCAGATTCAACAATGACAATATGAAGACGTTAGCACCAGTAACAATTGGTTCTAAGGGAGGAAAACGACCACCGGTCATATGCTATAAGTGCGAAAAAAAGGACATGTCAGCCCAAACTGCCCACAACAGTTTAAGGTATGTTATAAATGTGGAAAGGAATGACATATCGCTCGAGATTGCACTGTAGCGAAACCAAGTCCAACGGGGATGGTGTCTCAAAAGGCTGTCCCAGAAAAGTCAAAGACAACGGTTCCTGGAAGAGCGTTTTTTGTGACTGGTCAGAATACGAGGAACCCGAACAAAGTCAGCACAGGTAAGCTAATCATAAATTCATACGAAGTTTATACCTTACTAGATACCGGTGCTACCCATTCATTTATTTCTCCTGCTTGTGCTCAACGTTTAAACTTGACTCCGAAGAAATTAGACTTTGATTTATCTGTTGAAACTCCGTTAGAAGAAACTTTCGTTACATCCACTGTTTATAAATCTTGTTTGTTGACGCCCCCAAAATTAGGTATACATCACCCATCTTGAGTCGCCAGATACATGGTACAGAATTAAAATACAACTTAATAATACAACTATCGTGTACAATACGACAAAACATAAACTGTCAGTTTGAATACAAATATTATCTACTAGAGATTATACAAACTCAAAAGGAGTCCTCATTACAATTGTTATCACACTATTTCACAAAATAGTGAGGACTACAAATGCACCATCTAGGACCATCACTCTGTTCCCCGACTAGTCCCAGCTACGTTCTCATTTCCTGAAGAGAACAGTGAAAGAAAGGGTGAGCTCAACTAGCCCAGCAAGAAATATTATGACTAAGATAATGCAGAATAAATTATCGTTAGCCTTCAACAATGTTAAACTGATAAAATATAATAAATATCAAGTTTAACTGTAGCGGAACAAGCAATACATTAAAAAAGTCAAGTAGAGAATGAAATCTACTATCTTTTATGATTTAAAAGGTTTTTCATAACTTTTATCGCTGGGACTCAGCTTAATAAATAATCCACATCATCGAATCACCCCTGCACTACGGCCAAGGATATTCTTTAGTATCACGACCATAATTATCCATGCACTACGGGTCAAGAATATTTGTTTATTCATTAATGGTCATGATCATGCCAACAACTGTCCATCAATGCACTACGGGCCAATGAGGACTTTTATCACATCATTTGTAACATTACGCTCATGATTACACCGAATAATCTCTGGTCATAATTATACCAAGTCCATCTATGCACTACAGGCCACAGATGACTTTCAACAAAATATAAACATGAGGATGATGACAATGATATAAGAATTCAATAAAACAAGTTCAAGAATTAATTTATCCAGGAACTAATAACTTCCAAATTGTCAACATGATACTTCTTTGTGGAGTAAAATTCAAGAATGCTCAGAAGAATATTTTCATGAAAAGATACTGGATGAAGCGCAAATATCAAAGATATTCCACTAATTTCATGGGTATAGAAGTAAAAGTTTTAACCAACTGAGTATAATAAAGAATGGAATAACAAAAGAAATCACCATACATGCGATAGACCGCACAGGACAGGTTATTCCAATAGAATAATAAATAACGGAACCAGGTCCGACGTAAATGCACAAACAGGATATTCCGACAGAATAATAAAGGATGAACCAGGTCCGGTGTAAACGCACAGACAGGATATTCCGATAGAATAATAAAGGATGGAACCAGGTCCGGTGTAAACGCACAGACAGGATATTCCGACAGAATAATAAATAATGGAACCAGGTCCGGCGTAAACGCACAGACAAGATATTTCAACAGAATAATAAAGAACGGAATATTAGAAGAATATCACCATGTATAGGGTAGCCCGTGTATAAAAGTTATTCCAACAGAATAATAAATAATGGAATAACATTAGTTCTCTTCATTAAGACGAAAGAAAGAAATAACACCCCTTACCGTAAAAGAAACTGAATATAAGAGTAGAGAAGTAGCAGAATACTTTTCTATAGGTTCTCTTATAATTATGTCTCTAGAGTTTCAGTGAATTCGTAAGAAATAATGAAAGAATAAGCTTCTATTTATAGGAAAATGGAATGAATAGTAACTAATTCATGAACGGTCCAGATTGATTTACTACTAAACGGACGATCCAGATTGGTTTACTATTAAAACTTAAAACAACGGTCCATACTGATTTACTATTAAAACTTTATAACCAGCGATCCATATTGATTTACTATTATATCTTCCACCAGCGGTCCATATTGATTGACTATTATATCTTCAACCAACGGTCTGAAAAATTAGCACATCTCCTCATGGAATAATATTATACCCAAAAATAATTTGGACTGAAAATAAATATATCTTACGGGTGAATAGTACCCGTAAATAGTAACTCATGAATAGTAACTCATGAATAGTAACTCGTGAATAGTAACTCGGGAATAGTACTCCGACACGAAAAGTGTCTCGAATACCCAATTGAACAATATATTCTCCAGACATCAATTATACTATCACAAATAAGTCCAACACAATGGAACTATAAAATTCATCTTTAATCAACACGAACTTATTCATCATTAATATTATAATTCACAATATTTAACAACCAAGTCATTCCCAGGAGAGAGGGGGCTTTTCGATAAGGATTTCTTCTTATTGGCGCGCAATTAGGTGACCAAACCTCTCCTTAACAGAACTTCTAGACATTGTCAATATTGCAAATAATAATATGAATAACTTTGTCATCTCAATTATTGATTTAATAATATATCATATAATGCAGATGACACTGTAACAATGATTGAATCAATAATATGAGAAATATGATGCAGCAATTACTGTAGCAATAATTGAGTATAGCTGAGTGACTTCTCACGTAAGCATCAATAATCAATACCGTGTGCTACTGTACAATTATGCGTATTACTGTACTTTTACTACTGGGTAGTTCAACAGTTTTAATGATAACACCCCCGCCGTTATTTTCATAAAGTATTTTTGTCATTTTCTCAATCCGATAATAATTCCGTTGTGGGGTCCACCAATGATTGTGCCGTTGTACGAATATTCCCTGTTAAAACGAATATTCCCCGACCAATCGAATATTATATAACAACTTGCGTCCTTTGTAAAATTTATAAATATTACCCACAACTATAACATTATATCAAATTAATACCATAATATTCAAAAATATAATTCGAGAAAATTATTCTTTATTCATAAAAGTTGGTCTTACAACCTCCCCTTCTTATGAAATTTTGTCCTCGAAATTAGGGTACATACCTGGTATGTCGAAGAGATGAGGATATCTTGACTACATCTCAGATTCTAACTCCCAAGTCATTTCCTCCACATCGTGGTTTCTCCACAAAACTTTGACTTGAAGTATAACCTTGGAGCGTAGAACATGATCCTTCTTATCCAAGATTTTAACAGGTAACTCTTCATACGTTAAATCTTCCTCTATCTCGTCTGGTTCTAACTCAATAATGTGGTTCGGGTCTTTCACATATTTACGTAACATAGATATATGAAAAACATTATGAACACGAGACATACTTGGCGGTAAGGCGAGTCTATAGGCCACAGTTCCCACTCGCTCAAGAATTAAAAATGGGCCAATGAATCGAGGATTGAGCTTTCCTCTCTTTCTAAATCTCGTAACTCCTTTCCATGGAGCAACACGTAACAACACATGATATCCAATATCGAATTCTACGTCCTTTCGATGAAGATCAACATAACTCTTTTGTCGATCTTGTGAAGTTTTTATATGTTGTTGGATCGTTTGAATCTTTTCTGTAATCATACGTACCAACTCCGGTCCCAACAACGTTGTTTCATCCACCTCATCCCATCATACTGTAAAATGACACTTTCGCCCATACAACGCTTCGAATGGAGCCATGCCAATACTTGTCTGATAACTGTTGTTGTAGGAAAACTCCACCAATGGTAAAAACCTGTCCCAACTTCCCTTAAAATCAAGGACACAGAGTCTTAATAGATCTTCAAGAGTTTGAATAGTCCTCTCCGACTGTCCATCCGTCTGAGGATGATATGCCGAGCTAAATCGTAAATCCTGTGCCCATAGCTTTCTGCAAACTAACCCAAAATCGTGAAGTGAATCTTGGATCTCGATCAGAAACTATGGATACTGGCATACCATGCAGTCTTACAATCTCATTTATGTATATACGAGCAAGATGTTCAAGTGTATAAGTTTCTCGTATAGATAAGAAGTGAGCATACTTGGTCAATCTATCAACAATGACCCAAATTGTAAGATCCCGAATTTTATGAAATAAAAGTATTCAATTTTCTTATAATTACTATTCAGTAAATGATTAAATTGATAAAAGTTTAAAGTTAAGGGTGATATACGATTTTTTTTTCAAAATATGCAAGTGGTTATAAAATACTCATTTCTATCATGGAATATTCGTTTGGTCGTGGAATATTCTTTCTGTCGGGAATATTCGTACGACGATGCAGCCATTGGTGGGCCCCATAACAGAATAACTGTCGGATCAAGAAAACGACAAAAGGGAGTTTTTATAAATAATGGCGTAGTTGTTACCGTTAACACTGTTGGAATACCCGGTGGTTAAAACACAGTAATACGCATTGTTGCACAGTAGCACGCGGTATTGCACCAATTATTGATTCTTACATAAGAAGGGACTACTCAATAATTGTTACAATAATTACTGTTCAGTATTTTATTGATTCAATAATTGTTGCGTTGATATTTTATATTACTGTTGTTTTAATAATTGTCACAATACAGTATTTTCCATTATCGAAGCAATAATTCATATTATCTGAATAATATTATTAGATAACATTATTGGCAATGTCTAAAAAGTTCTGTCCAAGGAGAGGTTTGGTCACCTAATTGCGCTCCAGTAAGGAGAAATTCTTATTGGAAAGTCCCCTCTTTCCTGGGAACTGCCTGGTTGTCATTATTATGATTCTGTAATATTATTTGTGAATAATTAATTATTGATTTATATGATGAGAAAAATATTGATTTTATGTGGATATAGATGGAGAAAATTTTTAAAGTGACAATTGTTGAAAATTGATATTTTATCTTTTCTGATAAAATAATATTTTATCTTTTATGATAAAATAATATTTTATTATATTATTATAATATAATAATGATGATATCTTTACAATGAATGTGTGATATATGAGTATATGAGGAGGAAGAGTATTTTTTGTTGCATTAAATGATTAACACGTGTTTTGTGTGTCGGTGGACCCCATTTCTTGACTGAAATTTGATTATAGCATGTAAAACCGTCCGTATGTGGATTTCGGTCAATTTCTGTTTGTAATTTGGAAGAATTTTCTTATGTAAAGTTCTAGATAATGGAATTTCCTATAGAAAGACGCGAGATTCGAATTTTCTGATAAAAGGACTATTTATTATGAATTATTGAAGTTCTGGATTAATTAATTATTATTATTTTGAGTTTTAAATAAATTAAATGAGAAAAACATTTTTAGTACTTGTTGGTGAGGTGTGGCTGATATTTGGACAAAATAAGTGTGTGTAGGAAGTTAAGAAAAAATATATTATTATTATATTAAATTTTCTACTTTGGTGTTCTAAGCAATTTCTTATAAATAGGTTGCTTAGGTTAGAATTGAAAATCACACCAGAAACTGAAGTTTTCTCTCTATTTTTCTTTCTATATTATCGAGTGTATTCTTGTGAGTATTTTGATATCTTGAGTGTTGCTATACGGTCCAAGTTCGTTCAACGTTATTCCAGTCATAAGTTCTGCTCTTTTGAAGTAAGGGATAGTAAGAGATTTTAAGGGATTGAAAGGGATGTTATTTTCTTCGTAAGTGATATTATTTCTTCAATATCATTCTGTTGAAATATTGGTTTGAAATTTTTATCAAATTTGGAACTTTTTCATGTCGGGGTTACTATTCATGAGTTACTATTTACGAGTTACTATTCATAATTTACTATTTATAAGTTACTATTCACGATGGGTTACTATTCATGAGTTACTATTCACGCGTTACTATTCATGAGTTACTATTCGCGGGTACTATTCACTACAAAATTAGTTTCTTTTTCTAACCAAATTATAGTTGATTTATGAATATTACTCTGGAGATTAAAACTATATATTGATTTTATTATCATATATAACATTTTTATAACCCTGATGTTGAAATTCTCTTTCACTGGAGTGTAAAGATGGGTAGATTATTAGTATGATCATGACTAGGGTTCTCTTTGGCCAGTAGTGAAAAGTTGAATTGTGACTGATATGATCATGACCATTGAATTTATAATTGAATATCTTTAGCTTAAGTGCAAAGGTGAATTGATCAACATGGTTATAATTATTATTTATATAAATTCTGAAATGATTGTATATTTCTTTGAGATATTAATATATTTGGCCTGTAGTACAAATATGAACTGTTGATGAATATATTTGTCCTGTAGTACAAATATAAACCGTTGAGGAATATCTTTGGCCTGTAGTACAACGATGAATTGTTAATGAATATCTTTTGCCGTAGTGTAAAGATGACTTATTGATGAATATCTTTGGCCTGTAGTGCAAAGATGAATGATTTCTGATGAATATCTTTGGCATGTAGTGCAAAGATGGTCTGTTGATGAATATCTTTGGCCCGTAGTGCAAAGATGAATTTATTAGTATGATTATGAACATGAACTGTGATTTAGTATAACCATGATCTTTGATGTTTCAGATGATGAAAATTATCTTTGTCCTGAATGAGAAAAGGAATTTAGAACAACAATTACGATTATGAGATATACATGTGATTGTGGACATGAATTGTTGATTGATGTTACAGGGATAAAACATTGTTGGTGGACTTTTAACATGGAGAAGATAATAGACTTTATAGTCTATTTGACTATTCTAATGGATTACTCATTCCGCTGTAACTATGGTTGAAAAGTTTTATTATCTACCATATGTTCTAAATCTCTGATTTATTACTGATGAAGACTATTGATAATTTATTTATCTTTAGTCATAATATTCTTTACTGAGCTAGTTGTGCTCACCCTTCTGTTTCACAATTCCTTTCAGGTAATAAGAGTGTAGCTGGGTCGATCGAGGGTAACAGGAGAATAGAACGGTGGTCTCTAGCTGTGGAGGTTCTCCCTAAATAGTTATTGACTTTACCTTTTTGTAAGGTGCCATTGTGACGTCCTATCCAAGTTGGTGTCCAGAGTCACAGTTGGTATATATTTGCATCAAAACTCACAACATTTGTGTTGTTGTATTTTGCATGATAATTGCAGTAATAAAGTTATAGTTGTTTTATGTACCATGTATTTGGCGACTCAGAATGGGTTGGATGGAATGGACCTATTTTGGGGTTGTCACAGTTGGTATCAGAGCTTAGGGATATGATCTCTGGCGGAGATCGGGATTAGAACTAGGAGAGGAGAGATGAGTAAATCCTTCGCTAGTGTGTCCTACATAAGCTTATTTGTTGGTCAGTCATAATATCGGGATATTATGTGATGTGTTAATTTGTTAAATTAACCATTGTTTTTGAAGCTGTATTCTAGAATGATATCTGAAATACAGGAGATGACCAATGGAGAAATCATGATGACAGGAAAGATGGAATCTTAAATGAAAGCAAGGAATTCTCAACTCTTTGAAATGCCACGTACGTAAATTTCGAGGACGAAATTTCATAAGGAATGGAGATTGTAAGATCCCGAATTTTACGAAATAAAAGTATTCAATTTTCTTATAATTACTATTCAGTAAATGATTAAATTGATAAAAGTTTAAAGTTAAGAGTGATATATGAATTTTTTTTTCAAAATATGCAAGTGGTTATAAAATACTCATTTTTATCGGGGAATATTTGTTTGGTCGTGGAATATTCTTTCTGTCGGGAATATTCGTACGATGGCACAGCCATTGGTGGGCCCCATAATAGAATAACTGTCGGATCAAGAAAATGACAAAAGAAAGTTTTTATAAATAACGGTGTAGTTGTTACTGTTAACACTGTTGGAATACCCGGTGGTTAAAATATAGTAATACGCATTGTTGCACAGTAGCACACGGTATTGCACCAATTATTGATTCTTACGTAAGAAGGCACTACTCAATAATTGTTACAGTAATTACTGTTCAGTATGTTATTGATTCAATAATTGATGCGTTGATATTTTATATTACAATTGTTTTAATAATTGTCACTACACAGTATTTTCTATTATCGAAGCCATAATTCATATTATCTGAATAATATTATTAAATAACATTATTGGTAATGTCTAGAAAGTTCTGTCTAAGGAGAGGTTTGGTCACCTAATTGCACGCCAGTAAGAAGAAATTCTTATTGGAAAGCCCCCTCTTTCCTGGGAACTGCTGGTTGTCATTATTGTGATTCTGTAATATTATTTGTGAATAATTAATTATTGATTTATATGGTGAGAAAAATATTGATTTTATGTGGATATAGATGGAGAAAATTTTTAAAGTGACAATTGTTAAAAATTGATATTTTATCTTTTCTGATAAAATAATATTTTATCTTTTCTGATAAAATAATATTTTATTATATTATTATAATATATTAATGATGATATTTTTACAATGAATGTGTGATATATGAGTATATGAGGAGGAAGAGTATTTTTGTTGCATTAAATGATTAACACATGTTTTGTGTGTCGGTGGACCCCATTTCTTGACTGAAATTTGATTATAGCCTGTAAAACCGTCCACATGTGGATTTCGGACAATTTTTGTTTGGAATTTGGAAGAATTTTCTTCTGTAAAGTTCTAGATAATGGAATTTCCTATAGAAAGATGCGAGATTCGAATTTTCTGATAAAAGGGCTATTTATTATGAATTATTGAAGTTCCGGATTAATTAATTATTATTATTTTGAGTTTTAAATAAATTAAATGAGAAAAACATTTTTAGTACTTGTTGGTGAGGTGTGGCTGATATTTGGACAAAATAAGTGTGCGTAAGAAGTTAAGAAAAAATATATTATTATTATATTAAATTTTCTACTTTGGTGTTCTAAGCAATTTCCTATAAATAGGGTGCTTAGGTTAGAATTGAAAATCACACCAGAAACTGAAGTTTTCTCTCTATTTTTCTCTCTATATTATCAAGTGTATTCTTGTGAGTATTTTGATATCTTGAGTGTTGCTATACGGTGCAAGTTCGTTCAGCGTTATTCCAGTCATAAGTGCTGCTCTTTTGAAGTAATGGATAGTAAGAGATTTTAAGGGATTGAAAGGGATGTTATTTTCTTCGTAAGTGATATTATTTCTTCAATATCATTTTGTTGAAATATTGGTTTGAAATTTTTATCAAATTTGAAACTTTTTCATGTCGGGGTTACTATTCATGAGTTACTATTTACGAGTTACTATTCACGATTTACTATTCATGAGTTACTATTCACGATGGGTTACTATTCATGAGTTACTATTCACGAGTTACTATTCATTAGTTACTATTCATGGGTACTATTCACTACAAAATTGGTTTCTTTTTCTAACCAAATTATAGTTTATTTATGAATATTACTCTGGAGATTAAAACTATATATTGATTTTATTATCATATATAACATTTTTATAACCCTGATGTTGAAATTCTATTTCACTGGAGTGTAAAGATGGGTAGATTATTAGTATGATCATGACTAGGGTTCTCTTTGGCCAGTAGTGAAAAGTTGAATTGTGACTGGTATGATCATGACCATTGAATTTATAATTGAATATCTTTAGCTTAAGTGCAAAGGTGAATTGATCAACATGGTTATAATTATTATTTATATAAATTCTAAAATGATTATATATTTCTTTGAGATATTAATATATTTGGCCTGTAGTGCAAATATGAACTGTTGATGAATATATTTGGCCTGTAGGAATATCTTTGGCCTGTAGTGCAAAGATAAATTGTTGATGAATATCTTTTGCCGTAGTGCAAAGATGACTTATTGATGAATATCTTTGGCCTGTAGTGCAAAGATGAATGATTTCTGATGAATATCTTTGGCATGTAGTGCAAAGATGGTCTGTTGATTATTATCTTTTGCCCGTAGTGCAAAGATGAATTTATTAGTATGATTATGAACATGAACTGTGATTTGGTATAACCATGATCTTTGATGTTTCAGGTGATGAAAATTATCTTTGTCCTGAATGAGAAAAGGAATTTAGAACATCAATTATGATTATGAGTTATACATGTGATTGTGGACAAGAATTGTTGATTGATGTTACAAGGATAAAACATTGTTGGTGGACTTTTAACATGGAGAAGATAATAGACTTTATAGTCTATTTGACTCTTCTAATGGATTGCTCATTCCGCTGCAACTATGGTTGAAAAGTTTTATCATCTACCATACGTTCTAAATCTCTGATTTATTACTGATGAAGACTATTGATAATTTATTTATCTTTAGTCATAATATTCTTTACTGAGCTAGTTGTGCTCACCCTTCTGTTTCACAATTCCTTTCAGGTAATAAGAGTGTAGCTGGGTCGAGCGAGGGCAACAGGAGAATAGAACCGTGGTCTCTAGCTGTGGAGGTTCTCCCTAAAAAGTTATTGACTTTACCTTTTGTAAGGTGCCATTGTGACGTGCTATCCAAGTCGGTGTCCAGAGTCACAGTTGGTATATATTTGATTTAAAACTCACAACATATGTGTTGTTGTATTTTGCACGATAATTATAGTAATAAAGTTGTAGTTGTTTTCTGTACCATGTATTTGGCGACTCAGAATGGGTTGGATGGAATGGACCTATTTTGGGGTTGTCACACAAATTGCATCTATGCCTTGAGAAACCTTGGGAAGACCAGTAACGAAATCCATGGTAATGTGCTCCCACTTCCATTCTGGAATTTCAAGTGGTTGCAATGGACCTTTTGGTACTTGATGCTCCGCCTTGACTCGTTGACAAGTTAAACACCTTGAGATAAACTCCGCTATCTCTCTCTTCATATTGCTCCACCAAAATGTATGTAGAAGATCATGATACATTTTGTTACTCCCAGGATGGATTGCAAACGGTGTATTTTGTGTCTCCATCATGATTTTATACTTTAAATCAGGATCGTTAGGAACACAAAGTTTGGAGTTAACTCGAAGTATTCCTTCTTCATCGATTCTTGCTCCCGGCATAGCACCTTCTTACACTTTCTTCCTCATACGCATCAGCTCCGGGTTTGTAGCTTGAGCAGCTTTAACTTTATCAATTAAAGTCGGTTCTTCTCGTATATTCGCCATCATCACATGGGTCCCTGGAGTTTTTAACTCTATCTTCATCCTTTGCAAGTCACACAAAATGGGCCTTTGCGTTGACAATATCGCACTCGTACTTGCATATGATCTTCTACTCAATGCGTCAGCTACCACATTCACTTTTCTAGGATGGTATTGGATGGTATGATCATAATGTTTCAACAGTTCAAGCCAACGTCGTTGTTGCATGTCGAGTTCCTTTTAAGTGAAGCAATATTTGAGGCTTTTGTGATCCGTAAAGATCTCCACTTTCTCCCCATACAAGTAATGCCTCCAAATTTTAAGTGCGAAGACAACAACTGCTAACTCTAGATCATGAGTAGGATAATTTCTCTCATATTCTTTGAGTTGTCTTGAGGCATAGGCTATAACTTTCCCATGTTGCATGAGAACAAATCCCAAACCTTTGCCCGAAGCATCACTGTAGATGACAAATCCCTCCGAGCCAGATGGTATTGTCAGAACAAGTGCTGAAATGAGTCTCCTCTTGAGTTCTTGAAAACTCATCTCACATTCTTCTCTCCAACCGAACTTTGTATCTTACCGAGTCAGTTGAGTTAATGGAGTAGCGATTCAAGAAAATCCTTCCACAAATCTTCGATAATAACCAGTTAAACCGAGAAAGCTACGTACTTCGGTCACTGATTTAGGTTGCTCCCAGCTTTGAATAGCTTCAATCTTTGCCGGGTCAACAGATATTCCATGACTTAATACTACGTGCCCAAGGAATGCTACTTCCTCAAGCCAGAACTCGCATTTCTTCAACTTAGCATAAAGCTTGTATTCACGAAGCTTTTGGAGTGTCAGCCTCAAGTGTTACTCATGATCTTGATGGCTTTTGAAATAAATAAGGATGTCATCAATAAAGATGAACACAAAGTAATCCAAATATTCCTTGAATACTTGGTTCATCATATCCACGAAGGAAGCAGGAGCATTAGTCAATCCTAAGGACATAACTAGAAATTCATAATGCCCGTACCGAGTTCTGAAAGCCGTCTTTGAAATGTCATCGGATCTAATCTTCAATTGGTGATATCTGAAACGAAGATCAATCTTTGAAAAGAATTTGGCTCCTTGCAACTGGTCAAACAGGTCATCAATACGTGGCAATGGGTACCTATTTTTGATGGCGACATGATTCAACTCCCAATAATCAATATAAAGTCGCATACTCTCATCTTTCTTCTTCACGAATAGAACAGGAGCACCCCAAGGAGACGTACTAGGACGAATGAAACCAATGTCTAACAATTCCTGTAATTGGGTCTTTAACTCCTGAAGTTCAATAGCAGCCATTCGATATGGGGCTTTGAAAATGGGTTTTGTACCAAGTTCAAGGTCGATACAAAATTCAATTTCACGTTCTGGGGGTAGGCCAGGAAGTTCTTCGGGGAATACGTCAGGAAATTTATTAACAATAGCAATATCGTTCAAAACTGACGTATTTTTGTTTAAATCTGTGACATGAGCTAAGAAAGCTTGACACCCATTTTTCAATAAACGAATAGCTTTATGGCTTGAAATGACCGTGATTGATTTTAATGGTTTGGTTGCTTGAATTCACATAATAGGTTGATTAGGAATATGAAAACTAACAACCTTACAAAAACAATCAATTTTTGCATGATGAGTAGTTAACCAATCAATCCCTAGAATTACGTCAAACACAAGTATTTTTAAAGAAATAAGATTGACAGGTAATGTGCGGTTACCGATTTGAATCAAACAAGACTTATAACCAGTGGATGTAATGAAGGTTTCTCCCAACGGAGTTTCCACAGATAAGTCAAAGTCTAATTTCTCCGGAGTCAAATTTAATTATTGAGCGCAAGTAGGAGAAATAAAAGAATGGGTAGAACCGATATCAAATAAAGTATAGACTTCGCTATAGTTTATGATAAGCTTACCCGTGATGTCCTCATTCGGGTTCCTTGCTTTCTGGGAGGTCATAACAAACGCTCTCCCTTTCCCTATCGGCTATGACTTTTCTGGGACGGACTTTGGTGCCTCCATCCTAGCTGAACTTGTCTTCGGTGAATGACAAAATCGGGCTAAGTGACCTTCTCTTCCACAATTATAACATGTTTTGGATGGCATCGCGCAGTTTGGACTGATGTGTCCCTCCCCTCCGCATTTGAAGCATATGATAGGTGGTCATTCTCCTTCCTTAACAACGAGTGATGGTGCTGACGTCCTTCCATAATTGTTGAATCTCCTCTTCTTGAAATGTCCATTCTTATTGTTTTGGCCCTGATTACCACCGAAGTGGTTACCATTTCTGGCCTGTTGATTCCCTCCACGCTTGTTGTCATCGCTTCGATGACTGCTCTCCTTTGGTTACGTTAACTCGTTATCGCGCTCCACTAACGGAGCCCTATTTACAACATCTGAATACAAACACAGTTTATGAGAAATAAGATGTTGACGTATCTTCGGCTTTAAATCTCTTAAAAACATCCGTGTCATTCTCTCTTCATTATCCACCAAGTGGGACGCAAACCGGGACAACTCGGCAAACTTGGCTTCATACTGCGACACGGTCATATTATTTTGCTCCAACTTGATGAATTCTACCTCTTTTATATGACGAATACTTTTGAAAAAGTACTTGCTCTTGGAACTTTTCCCAAGACATCTTCAGTGCAGCAGGTTGAGTACACTTTACCGATTCCCACCAGTAATATGCCTCTTCTCGCAACATAAAGGCGGCAAAGGAAACCTTTTGCTCCTCGAAGCATCCCAAGACATCAAATATCTTGGTGATCTACTTTATCCCTGCTTCTGCCTTAAGTGGTTATGGCTTTCCAATAAACTCCAGTGGTCCCAACACCTTAAACTGTTTAGCGGTGATCGTCCGAGAGTTTTCAGTGTTTCCACCTATATTTTGGACAGGAGCCACTCTCGCCTGCTGTTGCATGAATTGCATAAAGTCTCTGAACATTCCATCATTCATCATTTGGTCAGTGTTGTTTTTTGCTTGAGTATTGTCGCCTTCCTGATGCACATTATCCTGATTATTGATATGTTGTGAATCAACGGTCGCTTGTGCTCCATTACTATTCTCAACATTCTCAGATGTCATTTTTAGATACTGCCACAAAATAAAAGGTTAATTGACATGTAACATATTATCCCGACATTCTGACCGACCAATTAAATACCAAAAAAACTTAGGTAGGTCATACTAGCGAAAAGAATTCCTCGTCTCTCCCCTTCTAGTTCTATTCTCACATCTTAGCCATGGATCATATCCCTAAGCTTTGATATCAACTGTGACGCCTCCAAAATTAGGTATACATCACCCATCTTGAGTCGCCAGATACATGGTACAGAATTCAAATACAACTTAATAATACAACTGTCGTGTACAATACGACAAAACATAAAGTATGAGTTTGAATACAAATATCGTCTACTAGAGATTATACAAACTCAAAAGGAGTCCTCATTACAATTATTATCACACTATTTCACAGAATAGTGAGGACTACTAATGCACCATCTAGGACCATCACTCTATTCCCCGACTAGTCCCAGCTACGTTCTCATTTCCTGAAGAGAACAGTGAAAGAAAGGGTGAGCTCAACTAGCCCATTAAGAAATATTATGTCAAAGATAATGCAGAATAATTTATCGTTAGCCTTCAAAAATGTTAAACTGATAAAATATAATAAATATCAAGTTTAACTGCAGTGGAACAAGCAATCCATTAAAAGACTCAAGTAGAGAATGAAATCTACTATCTTTTATGATTTAAAAGGTTTTTCATCACTTTTATCGCTGGGACTCAGCTTAATAAATAATCCACATCATTGAATCACCCATGCACTACGGCCAAGGATATTCTTTAGTATCACGACCACAATTATCCATGCACTACGGGCCAAGAATATTTGTGTATTCATTAATGGTCATGATCATGCCAATAATTGTCCATCAATGCACTACGGGCCAATGAGGACTTTTATCACATCGTTTGTAACATTGCGGTTATGATTACACCGAATAATCCCTGGTCATAATCATACCAAGTCCATCTATGCACTACAGGCCACAGATGACTTTCAACAAAATATAAACATGAGGATGATGACAATGATATAAGAATTCAATAAAACTAATTCAAGAATTAATTTATCTAGGAACTGATAATGTCCAAATTGTCAACATGATACTGCTTTGTAGAGTAAAAATCAAGAATGCTCAGAAGAATATATCCATGAAAAGATATTGGATAAAGCGCATATATCAAAGACATTCCACTAATTTCATGGGTATAGAAGTCAAAGTTTTAGCCTACTGAGTAAAATAAAGAATGGAATAACAAAAGAAATCACAATGCATGCGATAGACCGCACAGGCAGGTTTATCCAACAGAATAATAAATAACGGAACTAGGTCTAACATAAAACGCACAAACAGGATATTCCAACAGGATAATAAAGGATGGAACCAGGTCCGGCGTAAACGCACAGACAGGATATTCTGACAGAATAATAAAAAAGGGAACCAGGACCGGCGTAAACGCACAGACAGGATATGCCGACAGAATAATAATGAACAGAATATTAGAAGAATGTCACCATGTATAGGGTAGCCCGCGTATACAGGTTATTCCAACAGAATAATAAATAATGGAATAACATAAGTTCTCTTCATTAAGACGAAAGAAAGAAATAACACCCCTTACCGTAAAAGAAACTGAATATAAGAGTAGAGAAGTAGCAGAATACTTTTCTATAGGTTCTCTTATAATTTTCTCTCTAGAGTTTCAGTGAATTCGTAAGAAATAATGAAAGAATAAGCTTCTATTTATAGGAAAATGGAATGAATAGTAACTAATTTATGAACGGTTCAGATTGATTTACTATTAAACGATCGATCTAGATTGGTTTACTATTAAAACTTAAAACAACGGTCCATACTGATTTACTATTAAAACTTTAAACCAGCGATCCATATTGATTTACAATTATATCTTCCACCAGCGGTCCATATTGATTTACTATTATATCTTCAACCAACGGTCTGAAAATTAGCACATCTCCTCATGGAATAATAACTCATGAATAGTAACTCGTGAATAGTAACTCATGAATAGTAACTCGTGAATAGTAACTCATGAATAGTAACTCGTGAATAGTACTCCGACACGAAAAGTATCCCGAATACCCAATTGAACAATATATCCTCCAGACATCAATTATACTAACACAAATAAGTCCAACACAATGGAACTATAAAATTCATCTTTAATCAACACGAACTTATTCATCATTAATATTATAATTCACAATATTTAACAACCAGGTCGTTCCCAGGAAAGAGAGGGCTTTCCGATAAGGATTTCTCCTTATTGGCGCGTAATTAGGTGACCAAACCTCTCCTTGACAGAACTTCTAGACATTGTCAATATTGCAAATAATAATATGAATAACTTTTCTGTCTCAACTATTGATTTAATAATATATCATATAATGCAGATGATACTGTAACAATAATTGAATCATTAATATGAGAAATATGATGCAGCGATTACTGTAGTAATAATTGAGTATAGCTGAGTGACTTCTCACGTAAGCATCAATAATCAATACTGTGTGCTACTGTGCAACTACGCGTATTACGGTACTTTTACTACAAGGTAGTTCAACAGTTTGAACGTTAACACCTCCTGTGACAACCCGAGAATTTGGGAAAATTATTAAAATCATAAATGATGGATTTAAGGTCAAATATTAGACCTAGACAGAAAATAAGTGTATGCGTTTAATGTTATTAGGGATGGAATTTTGAGGGTTTCAAAATTCTGTAAAGGATATAGGTGAATTATTCAGGATTAAGGATTTATGTGAATATATTTTGTGTTTATGGTTAATGATGTGTTCAGAATGTGGTTAAGGGTCATGGGTTGATCAGATAAATTATATCTGTGACAAACCCTAAATTTATATTAAGAACGACAACGTTCAGTTAGAAAAACCTAACGTCTAATGAAAAACCCTAGAAATCGGTTCTGGAAACCCTAGTTTCAGTTCCGAAAATCCGAAATCCTAATTCGGTGCACGGAACCCTAAATCGGGAACTTAATGGCATAAGTGTAAATAATTATAGGATTAATTAGGGTTAATCTTAACAAATTGATTACAAAACCCTAATTCCAAATGTGAAACCCTAATTTCGGATATTGAAAACCCTATATTGGGAATGCAATGTATGTTCAAGGTTAATCGTCAATAATTTTAAATTAATTAGGGAAAACCCTAATTAATTATCTAAAATCTTAATTGATTATTTGAAAACCCTAATACCAGATCTGAAAATTCTAATTTCAGATTCTGATAAAATGAAACCCTAATCTGGGAATATAACGGAGAATTTTAATGCTTAAGTGCTATTAATTAAGTCCAATTAGGTAAAGATTAATTAATTAACAAACCCTAATTTCCAATTTTTGGAACCCTAATTGTTTCGTCAGAAACCCTAATGCTCAATTGTGAATATAATTGCTAAAATTAGCAATGTTAATTAGAAAACCCTAATCCTAATTATTTTAAATTAAGAGTAATTAGAAAACTCTAATCTAATTACGAGATTTAATTTCTAAAATTAGAAAATTATTTTCTATTAGAAAATCCTAATTTGTGGGTTATAAACCCTAATCTGTGATTTTGACCCTAATTGCCTAATTAGTGATTGTAATTATGAAATGCTAATCCTAATTAGCAAGAATGAAAGTATGATTAAGGAATTTTAATATAATTAGTAAATCCTAATTATAATTGTGAAATATTAATTTTCTATTTTTATAACCGAAATTCAGAAATTTTAGAAATTAAATTTTTGCAAAGTTAAGGGTTAAAACCTAAACCCTAAATTGTCCAAACCCTAAAGATTAAGGGTTTCATCAAATGCAAAAAAATCTAGAAATTTAAGGAAATGACATTTATGCCCTTTTTAGATTATTTTTTTTAGTAACTTGCAAATCTTGCAAGATCATGGGTTGGTGAACAACCCTAGACCTAAATGTAGCTTAGCATGTGCCTATTATCCAACCACTCAGCCTATTATAGCAGCAACATGCAATGAATCAAGCTTTTTATAAGATTTAAAGAGAGAGAAAAGTTTCTTCTCTATCTCATTTTTTTTCAACCTTTTCTCTCTCAAGAATTTCGTGTATAAGGGTAAGAGTGGGTAAGAAACAAAGAAATTATCAGCTTTTGACATGTGCAAGATCAGATCTAAGGACCAGAATCAAAATCAAAGCTCAAAATGGTAAAGAACCCTAAATTTCGAAATTTATGATTCTGATGTTTAATGTTGTTTATTGGTTAAATATGTGTTATAAGGTGTCAATTAGAGATCTGGGTTGTTGGATCATGGATCCATAACACCTAGATGCTCGAATCTTGCATTTTATGAAATCTGGGAAAAAGGAAATATAAGATCTGACAAGCCAATGTCAGGGCTTGTAGATTCTTCTGTGTTAATGATATGTGGTATTTGATGTTATATATGTGTAGTATGCCATGAAGGATTTATTCTGGAACTTGAATTAGGGTCATAGCATGTCTAGATTAAAAGTTACAAGCGGTCAAACCTAGTTGACCGACCACGATTTCTTAAATTCTGGGCAAAACCCAGAAACTCAGATCGCCTGACAAGCTTTTTAAAGCTTTTGATCTTGCTGTAATTTGATTGTTTGGCCACTTTGTTGTTGATTAGTTGTATTCTGGTATGTAGACTACACATTAAAGCCTTTAGGTCACTTAGAACTTAACTGGAATAGCAGGAAATTGAGGTCAAACTTGCTTTGACCGACTGTTTTGACGAAATCTGGGAAATTCCCAGATTTTTGAAGAATAGTTGTTGACAGGCCGTTTGACCGGTTAAATCTTGAGCATATGATGTTGATAGGATGATCTGATGCATTAGAGTTTCTCTTTGGTATCTCTACTACAAGTGTGGACCATTAGATCACACAAATCTAACACAGATTGCAAACTAGAAAGATCCAAAGTAAGTACCTCAACTCTGATCAACCCAGAATTTTCAAGAAATAGTGTTGTCAGAAAGTTTAAGGTCACAGATCTCTTTGTTGAAGTGTTGTTTGAACTATATAAAAATTGATAATTGTAGTGTTGCATGTCAGCTACACAATCGATGTCTTAGATTGACCAGAAACCTTGTGATTAATGATTTAAACGTGGTCAAACCATGCCTCCCGAACTCTGTCAAGAACACTCAAGAACACCTAAGGCGACAGACAAGTGTCGCTAAAGGCCTATAGCGACGGTTTATTTATTATTTTCTGAAAAATAATTAAAAATTAGAAAAAAATGGTTTTTAATTATTAAAAATACAAAATAAATTATAAAAAATTATTTTAAAGTCTGAAAAATAGTTTTTAACTATTTTGAGTATATTTCAAAAATATTTAGTATTTTTAGAATGTAAATGGTATTTATTTATTTAATTATAATATTAAATAAATTATTTAAAAATAATTTTTAATTCATGAAAAATCATGAAAAATAATATTATGGTATAAGAAAATATTTGAAGTTATTTTTGATGACTTTTAATATTTTAGGATGAATTTCATTAATTAATCAATATTAATGATAATTAGTTTATTTAATAAATATATTAAATAAATTAAGGAAAAATGGAATTAATGCTTTATAAATTATATAAAAATGATTTAAGTGTTATAAAAAAATATTTTAAGTTATAAAATATAACTTTTGATATTTTGGCATGAAAATAATAATATTTTAATATTAATAGCAATTATCGGATAATGGATTTAAGTGTTTAAAATCATATAATTATGATTTTAAAGTATTAAAAATACTTTGTGATATTATAATTATATTATAATATTATATAATGATTTTCATTAATATTTTATATTAAATAAATATTAATGATTAAGGTATTATGTGGTATTTAATTCATTTAAATACGGTACTAATGATTGAAAAATGTTGATAAATGGTAATAATTATCCGAAAATTATTACGAGCCTAGGAAAAATGTTTTATCTGATTAGAAATTATCCATGATAATGGTTAAGTGGTTAGACAGAGTTTAATTGAACTTAAACTCGATAAAAGTCCGACTAGACCGTCGGGATGTTAGAATTATGTCGGGTTCAACTCAGACTGCAATAGTTTGACTTGATACCTAGTCTTATTTGTGTTATAGACTGATAGGCTTATGTGGTAATGTGTTTAGGTTATTTTGTGGATATAAATATAACAGTATTATACTGTGATGATATTATTCTAATATTGGAGATCTATATTATTAATACTAGGTCTTCGGATAAAGCGTTATTAATTGTGTTGTGGTAATCAACGGTTCAGGCAAGTTTTCTTATACTTAACTCTAATAAGAGTGTTTTATTCAAGCTGATGGTTAATCGTTGTTGATTGCCATAAAAATTATACTTTGTACATCTTGAATGTATAAGTCAGGTATGAAAGGCTGATCACCTTCATTACCAGTTGGTTCCGAAATGTTTGTTCATGTTTAAAACTTGTTCAGTCAAAAGTTTGTTCGTGATAATTCTCAACTATATTGATGAATTATTGTCAGATTATTATTCATACTCTTCAATCATGATATAATGTTATATTGTTGTATTTAAACTTGCTGGGCAACTTTCATGCTCACCCTTGCTATATCATGATAAACATTGCAGATAAAGCGAATGCGTTCGGACACAGAAAAAGGTTAAAGTCAAGTTCTACTTGGGTTAAAAGTACGGCTAGTTTGTAAATAGCTTATTTGATAAATATTGTTGTATAATAGATATTATATGAATTGTGTATAAGTTAAGGTTACTCGACCTTGGGGAAAATAGTGTGTAATGTATTGTATAAACAATTTATGTTTATATCTTCCGCAAATAGAAATTATAGTGAACCGGATCCGCGGCGATTCGAGGCCCGGATTCGGGGCTGCTACAGTTGGTATCAGAGCTGTTGGTTATAAAGCTTAGGTAGTAATACCTGAGACAAATAACCGCAGTAATTAGGATTAAGTACTAACTCACATAGAGTTAGTTGGTCGGTAAGATTCAAAGATGAATCTCGGCGAGTGTAAAGACACAGAGTTCCCTAACTCTGATAATAAAGTTGAACAGTAACGGTGAATAGATCGAGTCTAAAGGACTAAAAGTGCAGGGATAGGAGATCGTAAAACAAAACAATCATAGTGAATGGAATTGAATCGTAATATATACGATAAGATCACCCCGTGATCTGATAAAGGTTATGATATGGGAAATGAATCAATCTATTGATTGAAAAGTTTACAGCAAGATGCTGTGTGAAAGTTGTACTATGAAATGGTACTATGAAAACTCATAAAAGAGTTATGGATCATGAATACGATTGAATTCGTATTGAAAAAGGGGGTTAAGATTAGGTGGGGATTTCAATGAGGACTTGTATCAGCAACTGAGTTGTATGATTCCTTGTATGGGCGGGGAATTGTGCTTGGTGTAAAAACTACTTAGTTGGTGGCATTGGTAATAGTTGAAATGTTGTGTCACGCTAGTTATTATATATAGATAAATAGGACATAGGTAGAGAATATAGGATTAAGTACGAGTTCTTAGAACTCATACTTATGTGACATTCTTGACGCATAGTTATATGAAATGTTTATGAGCCCCTCAGCGAACGGACGCCAATGGTCAGACTAGGGTAAGTTCGTAAACTCATATAATTGTGGCCAGGTTATGAACTCATAAGTGTGGTTTTATGAATTGGGTATAGTTGTGTGTGAATGGAGTGTTAAGGATTATAGGAACAGGTAGATTATTAAGCAAATGATCATTAGTGGAGACTTAGATTTTCCTAAACTCCTAGCTATGCTAAACTTCAAAATTTTTGACATCAAGATAAATACGCACTATGTGCCTTTTAAAAAAATGTAGACTCGTAATCATTTTTGAAACGGTTTAAAGTACAGTCTATGCTACTTATTTCGGCTAGACGCAAATGTTTTGAAATATCAAAAAAATTTATTTTTATTATCACTTATGTACCATGTAACCTGGTGCAGAGATGATAAAAATGATGGAGTCATCAATGCATTATTACTTAGTATGAATTTGACCTGAAGTCACTATTCTACTATGGTATGATGTAGTATGATAAAATCACCAATGACAGAATCCTCAACGGACTGTTAATACAGTGCAGGTATCATGACGTCATTCTCGAAAATGTTTTCAAAAATTTTAATTTGCCAACGGGGTTTGGCTACACCTAAAATAATTCGATTGAATTGAATTATTGATATGGGTTTATGCTATTTGATTCAGCTAGACTAATGTTATAAAAACTCCAAGTGTTTATTGAAAGAATTTTCCTGAACCAAATTATTTTGGTGCGGAATCCAATGATAAGACTGAGGTGAACGATAATGTTTGGATAAATAATCCAATCTAATAGCGTAAATATTCGCTAAAAATGATTAATACGTTATGCATGACGTAACTGTACGATGGGATGATCACCTAAAGTACTAATAATGGTAGTTTACCTTCTTTGTGATTGTAAACAGACCAATTAATGTATTATTTTGCGGTATAATCACTACCGTTAAAACTAAATGTGTTCATGGTCTAGATGACCCCTCAGCACAATTTCAAAACTTTTACTCTGGTGAGAGGTGTATTGGGTAACAGGTAATAATGTGTGTGAATGGTATATGTGTGAATGGTGTAAGGTGCATGGTGTAAGGTGTAAGGTTCATGTGTGAATGGTATACGGTGTACGGTGTAAGGTGTAAGGTGAATTTCGGGAACGAAATTCTTATAAGGAGGGGTGAATGTGACAACCCGAGAATTTGGGAAAATTATTAAAATCTTAAATGATGGATTTAAGGTCAAATATTAGACCTAGACAGAAAATAAGTGTATGCGTTTAATGTTATTGGGATGGAATTTTGAGGGTTTCAAAATTCTGTAAAGGATATAGGTGAATTATTCATGATTAAGGATTTATGTGAATATGTTTTGTGTTTATGGTTAATGATGTGTTCAGAATGTGGTTAATGGTCATGGGTTGATAAGATAAATTATATCTGTGACAAACCCTAAATTTATAATAAGAACGACAACGTTCAGTTAGAAAAACCTAACGTCTAATGAGAAACCCTAGAAATCGGTTCTGGAAACCCTAGTTTCAGTTCCAGAAATCCGAAATCCTAATTCGGTGCATGGAACCCTAAATCGGGAACTTAATGGCATAAGTGTAAATAATTATGGGATTAATTAGGGTTAATCTTAACAAATTGATTACAAAACCCTAATTCCAAATGTGAAACCCTAATTTCGGATATTAAAAACCCTAGATTGGGAATGCAATGTATGTTCAAGGTTAAACGCCAATAATTTTAAATTAATTAGGGAAAATCCTAATTAATTATCTAAAATCTTAATTGATTATTTGAAAACCCTAATACCAGATCTGAAAATCCTAATTTCAGATTCTGATAAAATGAAACCCTAATCTGGGAATATAACGGAGAATTTTAATGCTTTAGTGCTATTAATTAAGTCCAATTAAGGTAAAGACTAATTAATTAACAAACCCTAATTTCTAATTTTTGGAACCCTAATTGTTCCGTCAGAAACCCTAATGCTCAATTGTGAATTTAATTACTAAAATTAGCAATGTTAATTAGGAAACCCTAATCCTAATTATTTTAAATTAAGAGTAATTAGAAAACTCTAATCTGATTACGAGATTTAATTTCTAAAATTAGAAAATTATTTTCTATTAGAAAACCCTAATTTGTGGGTTATAAACCCTAATCTGTGATTTTGACCTTAATTGCCTAATTAGTGATTGTAATTATGAAATGCTAATCCTAATTAGCAAGAATGAAAGTATGATTAAGGAATTTTAATATAATTAGTAAATCCTAATTATAATTGTGAAATATTAATTTTCTATTTTTATAACCGAAATTCGGAAATTTTAGAAATTAAATTTTTACAAAGTTAAGGGTTAAAACCTAAACCCTAAATTGTCCAAACCCTAAAGATTAAGGGTTTCATCAAATGCAAAAAAAAATCTAGAAATTTAAGGAAAGGACATTTATGCCCTTTTTAGATTATTTTTTTTAGTAACTTGCAAATCTTGCAAGATCATGGGTTGGTGAACAACCCTAGACCTAAATGTAGCTTAGCATGTGCCTATTATCTAACTACTCAGCCTATTATAGCAGCAACATGCAATGAATCAAGCTTTTTATAAGATTTAAAGAGAGAGAAAAGTTTCTTCTCTATCTCATTTTTTTTCAACCTTTTCTCTCTCAAGAATTTCGTGTATAAGGGTAAGAGTGGGTAAGAAACAAAGAAATTATCAGCTTTTGACATGTGCAAGATCAGATCTAAGGACCAGAATCAAAATCAAAGCTCAAAATGGTAAAGAACCCTAAATTTTGAAATTTATGATTCTGATGTTTAATGTTGTTTATTGGTTAAATATGTGTTATAAGGTGTCAATTAGAGATCTGGGTTGTTGGATCATGGATCCATAACACCTAGATGCTCGAATCTTGCATTTTATGAAATCTGGGAAAAAGGAAATATAAGATCTGACAAGCCAATGTCAGGGCTTGTAGATTCTTCTGTGTTAATGATATGTGGTATTTGATGTTATATATGTGTAGTATGCCATGAAGGATTTATTCTGGAACTTGAATTAGGGTCATAACATGTCTAGATTAAAAGTTACAAGCGGTCAAACCTAGTTGACCGACCACGATTTCTTAAATTCTGGGCAAAACCCAGAAACCCAGATCGCCTGACAAGCTTTTTGAAGCTTTTGATCTTGCTGTAATTTGATTGTTTGGCCACTTTGTTGTTGATTAGTTGTATTCTGGTATGTAGACTACACATTAAAGCCTTTAGGTCACTTAGAACTTAACTGGAATAGCAGGAAATTGAGGTCAAACTTGCTTTGACCGACTGTTTTGACGAAATCTGGGAAATTACCAGATTTTTGAAGAACAGTTGTTGACAGGCCGTTTGACCGGTTAAATCTTGAGCATATGATGTTGATAGGATGATCTGATGCATTAGAGTTTCTCTTTGGTATCTCTACTACAAGTGTGGACCATTAGATCACACAAATCTAACACAGATTGCAAACTAGAAAGATCCAAAGTAAGTACCTCAACTCTGATCAACCCAGAATTTTCAAGAAATAGTGTTGTCAGAAAGTTTAAGGTCACATATCTCTTTGTTGAAGTGTTGTTTGAACTATATAAAAATTGATAATTGTAGTGTTGCATGTCAGCTACACAATCGATGTCTTAGATTGACCAGAAACCTTGTGATTAATGATTTAAACGTGGTCAAACCATGCCTCCCGAACTCTGTCAAGAACACTCAAGAACACCTAAGGCGACAGACAAGTGTAGCTAAATGCCTATAGCGACGGTTTATTTATTATTTTCCAGAAAATGATTAAAAATTAGAAAAAAATAGTTTTTAATTATTAAAAATATAAAATAAATTATAAAAAATTATTTTAAAGTCTGAAAAATAGTTTTTAACTATTTTGAGTATATTTCAAAAATATTTAGTATTTTTGGAATGTAAATGGTATTTATTTATTTAATTATAATATTAAATAAATTATTTAAAAATAATTTTTAATTCATGAAAAATCATAAAAAATAATATTATGGTATAAGAAAATATTTTAAGTTATTTTTGATGACTTTTAATATTTTGGGATAAATTTCATTAATTAATCAATATTAATGATAATTAGTTTATTTAATAAATATATTAAATAAATTAAGGAAAAATAGAATTAATGCTTTATAAATTATATAAAAATGATTTAAGTGTTATAAAAAAATATTTTAAGTTATAAAATATAACTTTTGATATTTTGGAATTAAAATATTAATATTTTAATATTAATAGCAATTATCGGATAATGGATTTAAGTGTTTAAAATTCATATAATTATGATTTTAAAGTATTAAAAATACTTTGTGATATTATAATTATATTATAATATTATGTAATGATTTTTATTAATAGTTTATATTAAATAAATATTAATAATTAAGGTATTATGTGGTATTTAATTCATTTAAATACGGTACTAATGATTGAAAAATATTGATAAATGGTAATAATTATCCGAAAATTATTACGAGCCTAGGAAAAATGTTTTATCTGATTAGAAATTATCCGTGATAATGGTTAAGTGGTTAGACAGAGTTTAATTGAACTTAAACTCGATAAAAGTCCGACTAGACCGTCGGGATGTTAGAATTGTGTCGGGTTCAACTCAGACTGCAATAGTTTGACTTGATACCTAGTCTTATTTGTGTTATAGACTGATAGGCTTATGTGGTAATGTGTTTAGGTTATTCTGGGGATATAAATATAACAGTATTATACCGTGATGATATTATTCTAATATTGGAGATCAATATTTTTAATACTAGGTCTTCGAATAAAGCGTTATTAATTGTGTTGCGGTAATCAACGGTTCAGGCAAGTTTTCTTATACTTAACTCTAATAAGAGTGTTTTATTCAAGCTGATGGTTAATCGTTGTTGATTGCCATGAAAATTGTACTTTGTACATCTTGAATGTATAAGTCAGGTATGAAAGGCTGATCACCTTCATTACCAGTTGGTTCAGAAATGTTTGTTCATGTTTAAAACTTGTTCAGTCAAAAGTTTGTTCGTGATAATTCTCAACTATATTGATGAATTATGGTCAGCTTATTATTCATACTCTTCAATCATGATATAATGTTATATTGTTGTATTTAAACTTGTTGGGCAACTTTCATGCTCACCCTTGCTATATCATGATAAACATTGCAGATAAAGTGAATGCGTTCGGACACAGGAAAAGGTTAAAGTCAAGTTCTACTTGGGTTAAAAGTGCGGCTAGTTTGTAAATAGCGTATTTGATAAATATTGTTGTATAATAGATATTATATGAATTGTGTATAAGTTAAGGTTACTCGACCTTGGGGAAAATAGTGTGTAATGTATTGTATAAACAATTTATGTTTATATCTTCCGCAAATAGAAATTATAGTGAACCGGATCCGCGGCGATTCGGGGCCCGAATTCGGGGCTGCTACACCTCCGCCGTTATTTTTATAAAGTATTTTTGTCGTTTTCTCAATCCGACAATAATTCCGTTGTGGGGTCCACCAATGATTGTGCCGTTGTATGAATATTCCCTGTTAAAATGAATATTCTTCAACCAATCGAATATTATATAACAACTTACGTACCTTGCAAAATTTATAAATATTACCCACAACTATAACATTATATCAAATCAATACCATAATATTCAAAAATATAATTCGAGAAAATTATTCTTTATTCATAAAAATTGGGGTCTTACATGTTTGATCTAAGTTGGCACCATCACATTACCTGATGATCTTATCGATTTAAAGATACTCGTTTTTGATGTGATTTTAGGGATTGATTGGTTAACTACTCATCATGCCAAATTGATTGCTTTTGTAAGGTTGTTAGTTTTCATATTCCTAAGCAACCTGTTATTCAAATTTAAGCAACCAAACCATTGAAGTCAAACTCTTTCATATCAAGCCGTAAAGTCATTCGTTTATTGAAAAATAGATGTCAAGCTTTCGTAGCCATGTTATGGACTTGAACAAAATTACATCAGATTTGAATGATATTTCTGTTGTTAGTAAATTTCCTGACGTATTTCCTAAAAAATTTCCTGGCCTACTCCCAGAGCGTGATATTGAATTTTGTATCAACTTTGAACCGATACAAAACCCATTTCTAAAATCTCATATTGAATGGCTCCTATTGAACTTCAGGAGTTAAAAATCCAACTATAGAAGTTGATAACTGAGCCTCTATCTGATGACTTCTTTTGTGGAATACACCAAAGCCAAACTCTCTGTAGGGGACGCCATATTCGTGAGATAGTAAACTGGTAGGTGTCATTATGACGTACTATCCAAGATTGGGATATGAGTCATAGTTGAGAGCAACTTAAGTCGGTAATTGAAATACGTAGTTTTCTTGGCTTAGTTGGTTATTATCAGAGATTCGTTAAAGGATATTCTCGAATCGCTATTCCATTAACGCAACTGACTCGTAGAGATACAAAATTCGAATGGAGCAAGGAATATGGGAAGAGCTTCGAAAAACTCAAGAGGAGACTCATTTCGGCACATGTTCTAACCATACCATCCTGAAAAAGCGAACGTGGTAGCTGACGTGTTAAGTAAAAGATTGTATACGAGTACGAATGCGATATTTTCAAAGACCCATTTCATATAACTTACAAATGATTGATAAAGAGTTAAAGACTTTAGGGACTCACGTGATTGTATACGAGTAGAACCGACTTTAATCGATAAATTTAAAACCGTTCAAGCTACACACCGGAGCTGGTGAATATGAAGAAGGATGTACAAAAAGTTGTTATTCCAAAAGAGAGAATTGGCGATGTGAGGAAAGCTCAAACCTTCGATTTATTAGTCCATTAATCCTCGATCGAGTAGGAATTGTGGCCTATAGACCCGCTATACTGCCAAGTATGTCGCGTGTTCATAATATTTTTCACGTATCGATGTTACATAAATATGTGGACGACCCGAACATCATTATTGAGTTAGAATCAAATGAGATAACCAAAGATTTAATGTACAAGGAAGTACCAGACAAGATCTAAAGCAGCATGTCCTACGCACAAAGGTTATACCACAAGTTAAGGTCTTGTGAAGGAACCATGCTATTGAAGAAATGACCTGGGAGTTGGAATCAGAAATGAAAGTGAGGTATTTTCACCTTTTTCGAAATGCCAGGTACGTACGTCAATTTTGAGGATGAAATTTCATAAGGAGGGGAGATTGTAAGACCCCAAATTTTTTATATATATAATGGAATTTTCTCTATTTATTATTTTGAAATAGTAAGGGTTGATTTGATTAATGTGGTTAGTTATGGGTAAAATACACAAATATCTCAAATAAGCAAGTGGTTATAAAATATTCATTATTGTCGGGGAATATTCGTTTGGTCGTGGAATATTTTTACTGTCGAGGAATATTCGTACGACGGCGCAGCCTTGTGTGGGCCTCATAACTGAAAGAGATTGGATGAAGAAAATGACAAGTATAAGTTGTTTATAAATAACGGCGTAGTTGTTACCGTTAATACTGTTGGAATACCCGGTTGTTAAAACACAATAATACGCGTTGTTGCACAGTAGCACACGGTATTGCACCAATTATTGATTCTTACGTAAGAAGGCACTACTCAATAATTGTTACAGTAATTACTGTTCACTATTTTATTTTATTGATTCAATAATTGCTACGTTGATATTTTATATTACTATTATTTTAATAATTGTCACTGCACAGTATTTTCCATTATCGAAGCAATAATTCATATTATCTGAATAATATTATTAGATAACATTATTGGCAATGTCTAGAAAGTTCTGTCTAAGGAGAGGTTTGGTGTAAGACCCTAACTTTTATGAATAAAAAATAATTTTCTTGAATTATATTTTTGAATATTATGGTATTGATTTGATATAATGTTATAGTTGTGGGTAATATTTATAAATTTTGCAAAGTACACAAGTTGTTATATAATATTCGATTGGTCGGGGAATATTCGTTTTAACAGGGAATATTCATACAACGGCACAATCATAAGTGGACCCCACAACGGAATTATTGTCGAATTGAGAAAATGACAAAAATACTTTATGAAAATAACGGCGGAGGTGTTACCGTTAAAACTGTTGAACTATCTGGTAATAAAAGTACAGTAATATGCGTAGTTGCACAGTTGCACACGGTATTGATTATTGATGCTTACGTGAGAAGTCACTCAGCTATACTCAATTATTGCTACAGTAATTGTTGTATCATATTTCTCATATTATTGATTCAATTATTGTTACAATATCATCTACATTATATGATATATTATTAAATCAATAATTGAGAAGGCAAAATTATTCATATTATTATTTGTAATATTGACAATGTCTAGAAGTTCTGTCAAGGAGAGGTTTGGTCACCTAATTGCGCGTCAATAAGTAGAAATCCTTATCGAAAAGCCCCCTCTTTCCTGGGAACGACCTGGTTGTTAAATATTGTGAATTATAATATTAATGATGAAGAAGTTCATGTTGATTAAAGATGAATTTTATAGTTCCATTGTGTTGGACTTATTTGTGTTAGTATAATTGATGTCTAGAGGATATATTGTTCAATTGGATATTCAGGACACTTTTCGTGTCAGAGTACTATTCACGAGTTACTATTCATGAGTTACTATTCATGAGTTACTATTCATGATTTACTATTCATGAGTTACTATTCACCCAATTACTATTCACTCTAGTATTGTGCATTCGGGTATTTGGGTACAATATTATTCCATGAGGAGATGTGCTAATTTTTCAGACCGTTGGTTGAAGATATAATAGTAAGTCAATATGGACCGCTGGTGGAGTTATAATAGTAAATCAATATGGATCGCTGGTTTAAAGTTTTAATAGTAAATCAGTATGAACCGTTGTTTTAAGTTTTAATAGTAAACCAAACTGTATCGTCCGTTTAATAGTAAATCAATCTGGACCGTTCATGAATTAGTTACTAGTCATTCTATTTTCCTATAAATAGAAGCTCATTCTTCATTATTTCTTACGAATTCACTGAAACTCTAGAGAGAGAATTATAAGAGAACCTATAGAAAAGTATTCTGTTACTTCCCTACTCTTATATTCAGTTTCTTTTACGGTAAGGGGTGTTATTTCTTTCTTTCGTCTTAATGAATAGAACTTATGTTATTCCATTATTTATTATTCTATTGGAATAACATGTATACGCGGGCTACCCTATACATGGTGACATTCTTCTAATATTCCGTTCTTTATTATTCTGTCGGAATATCTTATTTGTACGTTTACGGCAGACCTGGTTCCATCCTTTATTATTCTGTCGAAATATCCTTGTCTGTGCGTTTTACGCCGGACCTGGTTCTGTTATTTATCTGTTGGAATAACCTGCCTATGCGGTCTATCGCATGCATGGTGATTTCTTTTGTTGTTCCATTCTTTATTATACTCAGTTGGTTAAAACTTTGACTTCTATACCCATGAAATTAGTGGAATATCTTTGATATTTGCACTTCATCCAGTATCTTTTCATGGAAATATTCTTCTGAGCATTCTTGAATTTTACTCTACAAAACAGTATCATGTTGACAATTTGGACGTTATCAGTTCCTAGATAAATTAATTCTTGAACTTGTTTTATTGAATTCTTATATCATTGTCATCATCCTAATGTTTATATTTTGTTGAAAGTCATCTGTGGCCTGTAGTGCATAGATGGACTTGGTATGATTATGACCAGAGATTATTCGATGTAATCATGAGATTAATGTTACAAATGATATGATAAAAGTCCTCATTGGCCCATAGTGCATTGATGGACAGTTGTTGGCATGATCATGACCATTAATGAATACACAAATTTTCTTAGCCCGTAGTGCATGGATAATTATGGTCGTGATACTAAAGAATATCCTTGGCCGTAGTGCAGGGGTGATTCGATGATGTGGATTATTTATTAAGCTGAGTCCCAGCGATAAAAGTAATGAAAAACCTTTTAAATCATAAAAGATAGTAGATTTCATTCTCTACTTGACTCTTTTAATGGATTGCTTGTTCCGCTGCAGTTAAACTTGATATTTATTATATTTTATCAGTTTAACATTGTTGAATGCTAACGATAAATTATTCTGCATTATCTTTGTCATAATATTTCTTACTGGGCTAATTGAGCTCACCCTTTCTTTCACTGTTCTCTTCAGGAAATGAGAACGTAGCTGGGACTAGTCGGGGAACAGAGTGATGGTCCTAGATGGTGCATTAGTAGTCCTCACAATTCTGTGAAAAAGTGTGATAATAATTGTAATGAGGACTCCTTTTGAGTTTGTAAAATCTCTAGTAGACAATATTTGTATTCATACTCATAGTTTATGTTTTGTCGTATTGTACACGACAGTTGATTATTAAGTTGTATTTTAATTCTGTACCATGTATCTTGTAAAACCCCGAATTTTATGAAATAAAAATATTCAATTTTTCTTATAATTACTATTCAGTAAATGGTTAAACTGATAAAAGTTTAAAGTTAAGGGTGATATATGAATTTTTTTTCAAAATAAGCAAGTGGTTATAAAATACTCATTGCTGTCGGGGAATATTCGTTTGGTCGTGGAATATTCTTTTTGTCGGGAATATTCGTACGACGGCACAGTAATTTGTGGACCCCATAACGGAATATATGTCGGATGAAGAAAATGACAAAAAGGAGTATTTATAAATAAAGGCGCCGTTAACACTGTTGGAATACCCGGTGGGTAAAGTAAAGTAATACGCGTTGTTGCACAGTAGCACACGGTATTGCACCAATTATTGATTCTTAAGTAAAAAGGAACTACTCAATAATTGTTACAGTAATTACTGTTCAGTATTTTATTGATTCAATAATTGTTGCGTTGATATTTTATATTACTGTTATTTTAATAATTGTCACTACATAGTATTTTTCATTATCAAAGCAATAATTCATATTATTTGAATAATATTATTAGATAACATTATTGGCAATGTCTAGAAAGTTCTGTCTAAGGAGAGGTTTGGTCACCTAATTGTGCGCCAGTAAGGAGAAATTCTTATTGGTAAGCTGTAAGACCCTGAAAATTTTTAAATAAAAAGAATTTCCTTTATTTATTATTTTGAAATAGTAAGGGTTGATTTGATTAATGTGGTTAGTTATGGGTAAAATGCGCAAATATTTTAAATAAACAGGTGGTTATAAAATATTCATTGTTGTCGGGGAATATTCGTTTGGTCGTGGAATATTCTTGCTGTCGGAGAATATTCGTACGACGGCGCAGTCTTTTGTGGGTCCCATAACGGAAAGCGATTGGATGAAGAAAATGACAAGTATAAGTTGTTTATAAAAAACGGCGTAGTTGTTACCGTTAATACTGTTGGAATACTCGGTGGTTAAAACACAGTAATACGCGTTGTTGCACAGTAGCACACGGTATTGCACCAATTATTGATTCTGACGTAAGAAGGCATTACTCAATAATGGTTACAGTAATTACTGTTCATTATTTTATTTTATTGATTCAATAATTGCTGCGTTGATATTTTATATTGTTGTTGTTTCAATAATTGTCATTACACAGTATTTGTCATTATCGAATCAATAATTCATATTATCTGAATAATATTATTAGATAACATTATTGGCAATGTCTAGAAAGTTCTGTCTAAGGAGAGGTTTGGTCACCTAATTGCGCGCCAGTAAGGAGAAATTCTTATTGGAAAGCCCCCTCTTTCTTGGGAACGGCCTGGTTGCCAGTACTGTGATTCTGTAATATTATTTGTGAATAATTAATTATTGATTTATATGATGAGAAAAATGTTGATTTTATGTGGATATAGATGGAGAAAATTTTTTTAATGTGACAATTGTTGAAAATTAATATTTTATCTTTTTCTGATAAAATAATTCATTTAAATATATTATTTTAATAATATATTAACGGTGATATTTTTTAATGAATGTGGGATATATGAGTTTATGAGGAGAAAGAGTATTTTTGTTACAAAAAATATTTAAAGCATATTTTATGTGTCGGTGGACCCTATTTATTGACTGAAATTTGATTATAGCCTGTAAAATCGCCCGTTTGTGGATTTCGGCCAATTTCTGTTTGGAATTTGGAAAAACTTCCTTCTGCAAAGTTGTAGATAATGGAATTTCCTATCAAAACTCGTGAGATTTGAATTTTCTGACAAAAGGGCTATTTATTATGAATTATTGAAGTTTCGGAGTTCCGAAATAATTGATTTTTGGAAGTTTTAATTGTTTTAATTAACAAAAACGTTTTTGTGTTGGTTAGCCTCATTAAAAACATGTTATGTTGTTGAAATCAGATCTGAAAGAGTGGGCGTAGAATTTTTAAAAAATATATAATATTTTATTAAATTTTCTGCTTTGGTGTTCTAAGCAATTTCCTATAAATAGGTGCTTAGGTTAGAATTGAAAATCACACCAGAAACTGAAGTTTTCTCTCTCTATATTATCGAGCGTATTCTTGTGAGTATTTTGAGTATACTTTGAGTATTGCTATACGGTGAAAGTTCAAGTCATAGCCTATATCCGGTGTTTCAACTAGAAGTACTGTCTTTCGAGGTAAGGGATGTTATTTTCTTCTCAAATGATATTATTTCTTCAATATCATTATGCTGAAATGTTGGTTGGAACTTTTTATCAAATTTTGAACTTTTTCATGTCGTGGTTACTATTCATGAGTTACTATTCACGAGTTACTATTCATGAGTTACTATTCACGAGTTACTATTCATGAGTACTATTCACGAAGCGTGAAGATGTTTTTTTTGTGAAATTTCTATCTTTTGGTGTCGGAGTTACTATTCACGTATACGGCACTATTCACAAATACGGCACTATTCACCGAAAAATGAAATTTCTTCTTTTTGTCCAAAATATCTATTCTGGATACTAGTTTTGATTGGATCTATGTTTTGATCATTCTTGAATTTTACTTCAGTATGATTATTTATGAAGTATTTTTGAAATCGGATTGTTTAAAGTACGAATCCTTAATACTTGTTATTTTGTTTCACTGGATTCGTTTTCTTTAAAATATTTTTCATCATCCTCAGTCCTAAATGATGGTGTTACTGAATATCTTTGGCCTGTAGTGCAAAGATGGTTGATTTTATCATGAATATCTTTGGCCCGTAGTGCAAAGATGAACAGGTGTTGAGATGAACATGAACAATTGATGAATATCTTTGGCCCGTAGTGCAAAGATGAACAGGTGTTTAGATGAACATGACCGACTGATGAATATCTTTGGCCTGTAGTGCAAAGATGAATATTTGATTTGATTTGAGATATATATTGATTGATGTTACAGGGATAAAATATTGATGATGGACTTTTAAATTCATAGATGTTAGTAGAATTTATTCTCTACTTAACTCTTCTAATGAATTGTTGTTTCAGCTGCAGTTGTTGATCTAAAACTTGTTGTCTATTGTATTCTATCAGATTTTTCCCTGTTGAAGACTAAGGATAATTTGTTGTACATTATCTTAGTCATAATATTCTTTACTGGGCTAGTTGAGCTCACCCTTTTCCTTGTTGTTCCATCTTTCTTCTCAGGAGACGAGAATGTAGCGAGTACGAGTCGGGGTATGGAATGAAGGTTCTAGAGAGAGTTGTTTAGTAGTCCTCACCATTTTTTTGTAAAATTATGTATCAATAATTATGATGGGGATTTATTTGCATGTGGATATTGTCTAGATGATAATGTTTGTATTCAAACTCACAGCTTATGGGTGGTAAAAGTTGTAGTTGTTTCTGTACCATGTGTATTTGGCGACTCAGAATGGGTTGGGTGGAATGGACCTATTTTGGGGTTGTCACAGTTGGTATCAGAGCTTAGGGATATGATCTCTGGCGGAGATCGGGGAATAAAACTAGGAGGGGAGAGACGAGTAAATCCTTCGCTAGTGTGTCCTACCTAAGCTTATTTGTTAGTTGGTCACTATATAGGGATATTATGTGATTTATTGATTTCCTTAATTAACCCTTATTTTATGACAGTATTTGAGAATGTCGACTGAGAATATTAACAGTGGAGTAAATGAGACCGTAGAGACGCATGTACTCACCAATGAGGAGAACGTGCAACAGGCTGGCAATGTACCTCCTGTGAACAACATCACTGAGCAGACGATGAACGACGGGATGTTTAGGAGATTTTTGCAGTTCATGCAAAATCAGACGAGAGAGACTCGTGTTCAAAATACAGGAGGAAATGATAGCAATTCACGTGTGGTCACAGCCAAGCAGTTCAAAGAGTTGGGACCACCAGAATTTTGGGGAAAGCCGGATCCGATCATGGCGGAAACGTGGGTCAAGCAAATTACCAAGATATTCGATGTCTTGGGATGCACGGAGGAACAGAAGGTTCCATTCGCAACCTTTATGTTCCGTGGCGAGGCAGACTACTGGTGGGAGTCTGTGAAGCGTACACATCCAGCCGCACTCAGCATGTCATGGGAGACGTTTCAGAAACTTTTCAACGAAAAATACTTTCCTGAAAGTATTCGCCATATGAAGGAAGTGGAGTTTATTAGACTAGAGCAGAATAACATGACGGTGTCCCAGTACGAGGCGAAGTTTGCAGAGTTATCCAGGTTTGCACCTCATTTGGTGGAGAATGAGGAACGTATGACGCGAATGTTTTTGAGAGGTTTGAAACCCGGCATACGTCAGTATCTCATTTCTCATAAATTTTCTATCTATTCAGATGTTGTCAACAGGGCTCAGTTGTTAGAGCGAGATAACGAGTACGTTCAACCGAGGGACCATAACCAGGATCATACCGAAGATAGCAGTCATCAGAATAACGATAACCAGCGGAGAAAGAAGAATATGGACAAAGGCGGTAACCACTCTGGTGGTAATCGTGGCCATGAAAATAGAAGAAGCGAGTCGGGAGGAGATTTTAAAAAGAGGAGATTTAACAACGACCGTGTGAAGACGACAGTGCCAGCAGCAACTGGTTCCAAGGGAGGAGAAAGACCACCGGTCATATGTTATAAATGCGGGAAAGAGGGACATATCAGCCCAAACTGCCCACAACAGTTCAAGTTATGCTATAATTGTGGAAAGGAAGGACATATCGCTCGAGAGTGTACGGTAGCGAAACCAATTCCAGCGGGGATGGTGATTCAAAAGGCTGTCCCAGAAAAGTCAAAGTCAACGGTTCCTGGAAGAGCGTTTGTCGTGACCGGTCAAAATGCGAGGAACCCGAACGAAGTTAGCACGGGTTAGTTAGTTATAAATTCTTGCGAAGTTTATACCTTACTAGATACCTGTTCTACCCATTCTTTTATCTCTCTTGCTTGCGTTCAACGTTTGAACTTGACTCCGGAGAAATTAGACTTTGACCTATCTGTGGAGACTCCGTTAGGAGAAACTTTCATTACATCCGTTGTTTAGAAATCTTGCTTGATTCAAGTTGGCACTATCACATTACCTGTTAACCTTATTTCTATAGAGATATTTATTTTTGATGTGATTTTAAGGTTAACTACTCATCATGCCAAAATTAATTGCTTTTGTAAGGTTGTTAGTTTTCATATTCCTAAGAAACCTGATATTCGAACTCAAGCAATCAAATCATTGAAGTCAAACATTTTTATATCAAGCCTTGAAGTCATTCGTTTATTGAAAAATGGATGTCAAGCTTTCTTAGTCATGTCATTGACTTGAACAAAAGTACATCAGATTTGAATAATATTCCTGTTGTTATTGATTTTTCCTGACGTATTTCCTGAAGAATTTCTTGGCCTACTCCCAGAGCGTGATATTGAATTTTGTATCGACTTTGAACCCGGTACAAAACCCATTTCTAAAAAAATCTCATGGCTCCTATTGAACTTCAGGAGTTAAAAATTTAACTTTAGAATTTGGTACCCGAGCCTTTATCTTGTGACTTCCTTTGTGGAATGCACCGAAGCCAGACTCTTCGTAAGGGACACAATATTCGTGCGATAGTAAACTGATAGGTGCTGTTGTGATGTGCTATCCAAGATTGGGATGTGAGTCATAGTTGAGAACAACCTAAGTCGGTAATCGAAATACGTAGCTTTCTAGGCTTAGTTGATTATTATCGGAGATTCGTTGAAGGATATTCTCGAATCGCTATTCCATTAACGCAGCTGACTCGTAGAGATACAAAATTCGAATGGAGCAAGGAATGTGGGAAGAGCTTCGAAGAACTCAAGAGGAGACTCATTTCAGCACATGTTCTGACCATGCCATCCTGGAAAAGCGAACGTGGTAGCTGACGTGTTGAGTAGAAGATCGTATACAAGTACGAGTACGATATTGTCAAAGATTCATTTCGTATAATTTACAAATAATAGAGATGGAGATGAAAACTCTAGGTATCCACGTGATGATATACGAGTATAATCGACTTTAATCGATAAAGTTAAAGCTGTTCAAGCTACACACCGGAGCTAATGAATTTGAAGAAGGAGGTGCAAGAAGTTGTTATTTCAAAAGCGAGAATTGGCGATGTGAGCAAAGCTCAAACCTTCGATTTATTAGTCCATTTGAAATCCTTGATCGAATAGGAACTGTGGCCTATAGACTCGTTTTATCGCCAAGTATGTCGCGTGTTTATAACGTTTTTTATGTACCGATGTGGACGACTCGAACCATGTTATTGAGTTAGAACCAGACGAAATAGCTGAAGACTTAACGTACGAGGAGGTACCTGTCAAGATGTTGGATGGGAAAGAGCATGTCCTACGCACGAAGGTCATACCACAAGTTAAAGTTTTGTGGAGGAATCATGCTATAGAGGAAATGACATTGGAGTTGGAAACGGAAATGAAAGCGAGGTATCTTTACTTTTTCGAAACACCAATTACGTACGTCAATTTCGAGGACGAAATTTCATAAGGAGGGGAGGTTGTAAGACCCCGAAAATTTTTAAATAAAAAGGAATTTCCTTTATTTATTATTTTGAAATAGTAAGGGTTGATTTGATTAATGTGGTTAGTTATGGGTAAAATGCGCAAATATTTTAAATAAACAGGTGGTTATAAAATATTCATTGTTGTCGGGGAATATTCGTTTGGTCGTGGAATATTCTTGCTGTCGGGGAATATTCGTACGACGGCGCAGTCTTTTGTGGACCCCATAACGGAAAGCGATTGGATGAAGAAAACGACAAGTATAAGTTGTTTATAAAAAACGGCGTAGTTGTTACCGTTAATACTGTTGGAATACTCGGTGGTTAAAATACAGTAATACGCGTTGTTGCACAGTAGCACACGGTATTGCACCAATTATTGATTCTGACGTAAGAAGGCATTACTCAATAATGGTTACAGTAATTACTGTTCATTATTTTATTTTATTGATTCAATAATTGCTGCGTTGATATTTTATATTATTGTTGTTTCAATAATTGTCATTACACAGTATTTGTCATTATCGAATCAATAATTCCTATTATCTGAATAATATTATTAGATAACATTATTGGCAATGTCTAGAAAGTTCTGTCTAAGGAGCGGTTTGGTCACCTAATTGCGCGCCAGTAAGGAGAAATTCTTATTGGAAAGCCCCCTCTTTCCTGGGAACGGCCTGGTTGCCAGTACTGTGATTCTGTAATATTATTTGTGAATAATTAATTATTGATTTATATGATGAGAAAAATGTTGATTTTATGTGGATATAGATGGAGAAAATTTTTTTAATGTGACAATTGTTGAAAATTAATATTTTATCTTTTTCTGATAAAATAATTCATTTAAATATATTATTTTAATAATATATTAACGGTGATATTTTTTAATGAATGTGGGATATATGAGTTTATGAGGAGAAAGAGTATTTTTGTTACCAAAAATATTTAAAGCATATTTTATGTGTCGGTGGACCCTATTTATTGACTGAAATTTGATTATAGCCTGTAAAATCGCCCGTTTGTGGATTTCGGCCAATTTCTGTTTGGAATTTGGAAAAACTTCCTTCTGCAAAGTTGTAGATAATGGAATTTCCTATCAAAACTCGCGAGATTTGAATTTTCTGACAAAAGGGCTATTTATTATGAATTATTGAAGTTTCGGAGTTCCGAAATAATTGATTTTTGGAAGTTTTAATTGTTTTAATTAACAAAAACGTTTTTGTGTTGGTTAGCCTCATTAAAAACATGTTATGTTGTTGAAATCAGATCTGAAAGAGTGGGCGTAGAATTTTTAAAAAATATATAATATTTTATTAAATTTTCTGCTTTGGTGTTCTAAGCAATTTCCTATAAATAGGTGCTTAGGTTAGAATTGAAAATCACACCAGAAACTGAAGTTTTCTCTCTCTATATTATCGAGCGTATTCTTGTGAGTATTTTGAGTATACTTTGAGTATTGCTATACGGTGAAAGTTCAAGTCATAGCCTATATCCGGTGTTTCAACTAGAAGTACTGTCTTTCGAGGTAAGGGATATTATTTTCTTCTCAAATGATATTATTTCTTCAATATCATTATGCTGAAATGTTGGTTGGAACTTTTTATCAAATTTTGAACTTTTTCATGTCGGGGTTACTATTCATGAGTTACTATTCACGAGTTACTATTCATGAGTTACTATTCACGAGTTACTATTCATGAGTACTATTCACGAAGCGTGAAGATGTTTTTTTATGAAATTTCTATCTTTTGGTGTCGGAGTTACTATTCATGTATACGTCACTATTCACGTATACGGCACTATTCACAAATACGGCACTATTCACCGAAAAATGAAATTTCTTCTTTTTGTCCAAAATATCTATTCTGGATACTAGTTTTGATTGGATCTATGTTTTGATCATTCTTGAATTTTACTTCAGTATGATTATTTATGAAGTATTTTTGAAATCGGATTGTATAAAGTACGAATCCTTAATACTTGTTATTTTGTTTCACTGGATTCGTTTTCTTTAAAATATTTTTCATCATCCTCAGTCCTAAATGATGGTGTTACTGAATATCTTTGGCCTGTAGTGCAAAGATGGTTGATTTTATCATGAATATCTTTGGCCCGTAGTGCAAAGATGAACAGATGTTGAGATGAACATGAACAATTGATGAATATCTTTGGCCCGTAGTGCAAAGATGAACAGGTGTTTAGATGAACATGACCGACTGATGAATATCTTTGGCCTGTAGTGCAAAGATGAATATTTGATTTGATTTGAGATATATATTGATTGATGTTACAGGGATAAAATATTGATGATGGACTTTTAAATTCATAGATGTTAGTAGATTTTATTCTCTACTTAACTCTTCTAATGAATTGTTGTTTCCGCTGCAGTTGTTGATCTAAAACTTGTTGTCTATTGTATTCTATCAGATTTTTCCCTGTTGAAGACTAAGGATAATTTGTTGTACATTATCTTAGTCATAATATTCTTTACTGGGCTAGTTGAGCTCACCCTTTTCCTTGTTGTTCCATCTTTCTTCTCAGGAGACGAGAATGTAGCGAGTACGAGTCGGAGTATGGAATGAAGGTTCTAGAGAGAGTTGTTTAGTAGTCCTCACCATTTTTTTGTAAAATTATGTATCAATAATTATGATGGGGATTTATTTGCATGTGGATATTGTCTAGATGATAATGTTTGTATTCAAACTCACAGCTTATGGGTGGTAAAAGTTGTAGTTGTTTCTGTACCATGTGTATTTGGCGACTCAGAATGGGTTGGGTGGAATGGACCTATTTTGGGGTTGTCACATAAGCCCCCTCTTTCCTGGGAACTGTTTGGTTGTCATTATTGTGATTCTGTGATATTATTTGTGAATAATTAATTATTAATTTATATGATGAGGAAAATATTCATTTTATGTGGATATAGATGGAGAAAAATTTTAAAGTGATAATTGTTAAAAATCGATATTTTATCTTTTCTGATAAAATAATATTTTATTATATTATTATAATATAATAATGGTGATATTTTTACAATGAATGTGGGATATATGAGTATATGAGGAGGAAGAGTATTTTTGTTCCAAAAGTTGTTTAAAGCATGTTAAACATGTTGGTGGACCCATTACTTGACTGAAATTTGATTATAGCCTGTAAAATCATCCGTATGTGGATTTTGGTCGATTTCTGTTTGGAATTTGGAAAAACTTTCTTCTGCAAAGTTGTAGAGAATTGAATTTCCTATAAAAATTTACGAGATTCGAATTTTCTGATAAAGGGGCTATTTATTATGAATTATTGAAGTTCTAGAATAATTGATTTTTAAAGTTTTAAATAATTTTTAAAAGAAAAATGTTTTTAACAAGTGGGTGGGCCCCACTTGCACATGTTAGATTCTGAATTTAGATTTCTTCGGTGCGCGTAAAAAATTTTTATAATTATATTATTAATTTATTAAATTTTCTTCTTTGGTGTTCTAAGCATTTTCCTATAAATAGGGTGCTTAGATTAGAATTAAAAATCACACCAAAAACTAAAGTTTCTCTCTATTTCTCTCTCTATTTTATCGAATGTATTCTTGTGAGTATTTTGATATCTTGAGTGTTGTTATATGGTGCAAATTCGTTCAGCGTTATTCCAGTCAGAAATACTACTCTTTTGAGGTAAGGGATAGTAAGGGATTGTAAGGGATAGTAAGGGAGATTATTTTCTTCATAAATGATATTATTTCTTCAATATCATTATGTCGAAATATTGGTTTGAACTTTTTATCAAATTTGGAACCTTTTTATATCGGGGTTACTATTCATGAGTAACTATTCATGATTTACTATTCACGACGGGTTACTATTCATGAATTACTATTCACGAATTACTATTTACTACTAAATTGGTTTCTTTTTCTAACCAAATTATAGTTGATTTATGAATATTACTCTGGAGATTAAAACTATGTATTGATTATATAGATTTTATTATCATATATAACATTTTTATAACCCTGATGTTGAAATTCTCTTTCACTGGAGTGTAAAGATGGGTAGATTATTAGTATGATAATGACTAGGGTTCTCTTTGGCCCGTAGTGCAAAGATGACTTGTTGTTGAATATCTTTGGTCTGTAGTGTAAAGATGACCTGTTGTTGAATATCTTTTGCATGTAGTGCAAAGATGAAATGATAATGAATATCTTTAGCCTGTAATGCAAAGATGAATTATTGATTAATATTTTTGGCTTGTAATGCAAAGATGACTTGTTGTTGAATATCTTTGGCATGTAGTGCAAAGATGATTTGTTGATGAAAATCTTTGGCTCGTAATGCAAAGATGACCTGTTGTTGAATATATTTGGCCTGTAGTGCAAAGATGACTTGTTGATGAATATCTTTGGCCCGTAGTGCAAAGATAAATTTATTAGTATGATTATGAACATGAACTGTGATTTGGTATAACCATGATCTTTGATGTTTCAGATGACGAAAATTATCTTTGTCCTGGATGAGAAAAGAAATTTAGAACTACAATTACGATTATGAGTTATACATATGATTGTGGACATGAATTGTTGATTGATGTTACAGGGATAAAACATTGTTGGTAGACTTTTAACATGGAGAAGATAATAGATTTTATGGTCTATTTGACTCTTCTAATGGATTTCTCGTTCCGCTGTAACTATGGTTGAAAAGTTTTATCATCTACCATATGTTCTAAATCTCTGAATTTATTACTGATGAAGACTATTGATAATTTATTTATCTTTAGTCATAATATTCTTTACAGAGCTAGTTGTGCTCAACATTTTGCTTCACAATTCCTTTCAGGTAATACGAGTGTAGCTGGATCGAGCAGGGGATAACAGGGGAATAGAACGGTGGTCATCATTTAGTAGTTATATTTGGTGAATCAACTAGGGTGAGGCGAACCCAACGTTGGAAGAGTGTTTTTCCACTATCATACAAGATGTCTAATGACATACCACCCATGTCATCATAAGAAAGGGTTGTGCTCATCCACTTGCTGAATATATATATAAGCACTACCTATATAATCTTGGAGTTTGGTTGAAGTATAATTCGCAATTAGAGACGGTGGAGATAATGATATGTCAAGAGAAGACTCACCATTGAGAAGAATATGATAGTAATTTTCTCATTTTTCTTTGGGGTCTATTGGGTCAACCAAGGATAATTTTGTGGCCATATGATATCTATCATTACTTAGAAGCATCGCCTTCCAAGTATGAAGGTTTTCTTGAGCACTTCCCAAAGATTCTAATTTCTAAAATAGTTTTCGACTATACTTTTATGTAAGGTGTCATTATGAGGTGCTGTCCACGGTTGGGACATGAGTCACAGTTGGTATATATTTGTATTTAAACTCACAGTTTAAGTGTTGTCGTATCTTGCACGATAATTGTATTAATAAAGTTGTAGTTGTTTTCTGTACCATGTATTTGGCGACTCAGAATGGGTTGGATGGAATTGACCTATTTTGGGGTTGTCACAGTTGGTATCAGAGCTTAGGGATATGGTCTTTGGCGGAGATCGGGGAATATAACTAGGAGGGGAGAGATGAGTAAATCCTTCACTAGTGTGTCCTACCTAAGCTTATTTGTTGGTCAGTCATAATATCGGGATATTATGTTATATGTTAATTTGTTCATTTAACCCTTGTTTTGAAACAGTATTCTAGAATGATATCTGAAATACAGGAGATAAGCATTGGAGAAATTATGATGACATGGAAGATGGGATCTGAAATGAAAGCAATGTATTCTCAACTCTTAGAAATACCAAGTACGTAAATTTCGGGGACGAAATTTCATAAGGAGGGGAGATTGTAAGACCCCGAATTTTATGAAATAAAAATATTCAATTATTCTTATAATTACTATTCAATAAATGGTTAAATTGATAAAAGTTTAAAGTTAATGGTGATATATAATTTTTTTTTCAAAATAAGCAAGTGGTTATAAAATACTCATTGTTGTTAGGAAATATTCATTTGGTCGTGGAATATTTTTTTTGTCGGGAGTATTCGTACGGCGGCGCAGTAATTTGTGGGCCCTATAACGGAATATCTGTCGGATGAAAAAAACTGACAAAAGGAAGTTTTTATAAATAACGGCGTAGTTGTTACCGTTAACACTATTGGAATACCCGGTGGGTAAAGTAAAGTAATACGCGTTGTTGCACAGTAGCACACGGTATTGCACCAATTATTAATTCTTAAATAAGAAGGCACTACTCAATAATTGTTACAGTAATTACTGTTCAGTATTTTATTGATTCAATAATTGCTGCGTTGATATTTTATATTATTGTTGTTTTAATAATTGTCACTACACAGTATTTTTCATTATCGAAGCAATAATTCATATTATTTGAATAATATTATTAGATAATATTATTGGCAATATCTAAAAAGTTCTGTCTAAGGAGAGGTTTGGTCACCTAATTGCGCGCCAGTAAGGAGAAATTCTTATTGGAAAGCCCCCTCTTTCCTGGAAACTGCCTGGTTGTCATTATTGTGATTCTGTAATATTATTTGTGAATAATTAATTATTCATTTATATGATGAGAAAAATATTCATTTTATGTGGATATAGATGGAGAAAATTTTTAAAGTGACAATTGTTAAAAATCGATATTTTATCTTTTCTAATAAAGTAATATTTTATTATATTATTATAATATAATAATGGTGATATTTTTATAATGAATGTGGGATATATGAGTATATGAGGAGGAAGAGTATTTTTGTTCTAAAAGTTGTTTAAAACATGTTAAACATGTTGGTGGACCCATTTCTTGACTGAAATTTGATTATAGCCTGTAAAATCGTCCGTATGTGGATTTCGGTCGATTTCTGTTTGGAATTTGGAAAAACTTTCTTCTGCAAAGTTGTAGAGAATTGAATTTCCTATAAAATTCACGAGATTCAAATTTTCTGATAAAAGGGCTATTTATGATGAATTATTGAAGTTCCGGAATAATTGATTTTTAAAGTTTTAAATAATTTTTAAAATTTTAAATAATTTTAAAAAGAAAAACATTTTTAACACATGGGCGGGCCCCACTTGCACATGTTAGATGCTGAATTCATATTCCTTGGGTGTGCGTAAGAAAATTTTATAATTATATTATTAATTTATTAAATTTTCTTCTTTGGTGTTCTAAGCATTTTCCTATAAATAGGGTGCTTAGATTAGAATTGAAAATCACACCAAAAACTAAAGTTTTCTCTCTATTTCTCTCTTTATATTATCGAATGTATTCTTGTGAGTATTTTGATATCTTGAGTGTTGTTATACGGTGCAAGTTCGTTCAGCGTTATTCCAGTCAGAAGTACTACTCTTTTGAGGTAAGGGATGGTAAGGGATAGTAAGGGATTGTAAGGGATAGTAAGGGAGATTATTTTCTTCATAAACGATATTATTTCTTCAATATCATTATGCCGAAATATTGGTTTGAACTTTTTATCAAATTTGAAACTTTTTTATATCGGGGTTACTATTCATGAGTTACTATTCATGAGTTACTATTCACGAGTTACTATTCACTATAAAATTAGTTTCTTTTTCAAACCAAATTATAGTTGATTTATGAATATTACTCTGGAGATTAAAACTATGTATTGATTATATAGATTTTATTATCATATATAACATTTTTATAACCCTGATGTTGAAATTCTCTTTCACTGGAGTGTAAAGATGGGTAGATTATTGGTATGATAATGACTAGGGTTCTCTTTGGCCCGTAGTGCAAAGATGACCTGTTGTTGAATATCTTTGGTCTGTAGTGCAAAGATGACCTGTTGTTGAATATCTTTTGCATGTAGTGCAAAGATGAAATGATAATGAATATCTTTAGCCTGTAATGTAAAGATGAATTATTGATGAATATTTTTGGCTCGTAATGCAAAAATGACTTGTTGTTGAATATCTTTGGCCTGTAGTGCAAAGATGATTTATTGATGAAAATCTTTGGCTCGTAATGCAAAGATGACCTGTTGTTGAATATATTTGGCCTGTAGTGCAAAGATGACTTGTTGATGAATATGTTTGGCCCGTAGTGCAAAGATAAATTTATTAGTATGATTATTAACATGAACTGTGATTTGGTATAACCATGATCTTTGATGTTTCAGGTGACGAAAATTATCTTTGTCCTGGATGAGAAAAGGAATTTAGAACTACAATTACGATTATGAGTTATACATATGATTGTGGACATGAATTGTTGATTGATGTTACAGGGATAAAACATTGTTGGTGGACTTTTAACATGGAGAAGATAATAGATTTTATGGTCTATTTGACTCTTCTAATGGATTTCTCGTTCCGCTGTAACTATGGTTGAAAAGTTTTATCATCTACCATATGTTCTAAATCTCTGAATTTATTACTGATGAAGACTATTGATAATTTATTTATCTTTAGTCATAATATTCTTTACTGAGCTAGTTGTGCTCAACATTTTGCTTCACAATTCCTTTCAGGTAATACGAGTGTAGCTGGATCGAGCAGGGGATAACAGGGGAATAGAACGGTGGTCATCATTTAGTAGTTATATTTGGTGATTCAACTAGGGTGAGGCGAACCCAATGTTGGAAGGGTGTTTTGCCACTATCATACAAGATGTCTAATGATATACCACCCATGTCATCATAAGAAAGGGTTGTGCTCATCCACTTGCTGAATATATATATAAGCACTACCTATATAATCTTGGAGTTTGGTTGAAGTATAATTCACAATTAGAGACGGTGGAGATAATGATATGTCAAGAGAAGACTCACCATTGAGAAGAATATGATAGTAATTTTCTCATTTTTCTTTGGGGTCTATTGGGTCAACCAAGGATAATTTTGTGGCCATATGATATCTATCATTACTTAGAAGCATCGCCTCCCATGTATGAAAGTTTCCTTGAGCACTTCCCAAAGATTCTAATTTATAAAACAGTTTTCGACTATACTTTTATGTAAGGTGTCATTATGAGGTGTTGTCCACGGTTGGGACATGAGTCACAGTTGGTATATATTTGTATTTAAACTCACAGTTTAAGTGTTGTCGTATCTTGCACGATAATTGTATTAATAAAGTTATAGTTGTTTTCTGTACCATGTATTTGGCGACTCATAATGGGTTGGATGGAATGGACCTATTTTGGGGTTGTCACATATCTGGCGACTCAATATGGGTGATGTATACCTAATTTTTGGGGCGTCACATTTGGTCACCTAATTGCGCGCTAGTAAGGAGAGATTCTTATTGAAAAGCCCCCTCTTTCCTAGGAACGTCCTGGTTGCCAGTATTGTGATTCTGTAATATTATTTATGAATAATTAATTATTGATTTATATGATGAGAAAAATATTAATTTTATGTGGATATAGATGGAGAAAATTTTAATGTGACAATTGTTAAAAATTAATATTTTATCTTTTTCTGATAAAATAATTCATTTAAATATATTATTATATTTTAATAATATAATAATGGTGATATTTTTACAATAAATATGGGATATATGAGTATATGAGGAAAAAAAAAGTATTTTGTTGCATTAAATGATTAAAACATGTTTTGTGTGTCACTGGACCCCATTTCTTGACTGAAATTTGATTATAGCTTGTAAAATCGCCCGTTTGTAGATTTCGGTCAATTTCTGTTTGGAATTTGGAAAAACTTTCTTCGGTAAAGTTGTAGAGAATTGAATTTCTTATGGAAGGACATAAGATTTGAATTTTTCTGATTAAAAGCCTATTTATTATGAATTATTGAAGTTTCGGAATATTGGGTCTGAATTGATTTTGTTACAAAAAGTGTTTAAAACATGTTTTTTATTTTGATGGGCCCCTCTAGCATGTGTGAATTGTTGAAATTCAAATTTCAAGGAGTGCGTATAATATTTTTATAAATATTAATATTTTATTAAATTTTTTACTTTGGTGTTTTAAGCATTTTCCTATAAATAAGGTGCTTAGGTTAGAATTAAAAATCACACCAGAAACTGAAGTTTTCTCTCTCTTTCTCTCTCTATATTATCGAGTGTATTCTTATGAGTATTTTGATACTTTGAGTGTTGCTATACGGTGCAAGTTTTCTTCAACACTATATCCAGTATTTCAGTCAGAAGTACTGTCTTTTCGAGGTAAGAGATGTTATTTTCTTCGTAAGTGACATTATTTCTTCAATATCATTACGCCGAAATATTGGCTGGAACTTTTTATCAAATTTAGAATTTTTTCATGTCGGGGTTACTATTCACGAGTTACTATTCATGAGTTACTATTCACGAGTTACTATTCATGAGTTACTATTCATGAAGCATGATGATTTTTTGTGAAATTTCTATCTTTTAATGTCGGAGTTACTATTCACGTATACGGCACTATTCATGTATACGACACTATTCACGAATACGACGCTATCCACAGAAAATTAAAAAAATTTTCTGTGTCCAAGATTGTTTGTTATGATTCCTATCTTTGATTGGATCTATGTTTTATTCTTCATTCTTGAATTTTACTCTACTCTGGTTATTTATGAAGTATTTTTGAACTTGGATTGTTTAAAGTACGAATCCTTAATATTTGTTCTTTTGTTTCACTGGATTCATTTTCCTTAAAATATTTTTCATCATCCTCAGTCCTAAATGATGATATAACTGAATATCTTTGGCCTGTAGTGCAAAGATGAATGATTTTATGATGAATATCTTTGGCCCGTAGTGCAAAGATGAACAGGTGTTGAGATGAACATGGCCGACTGATTAATATCTTTGGCCTATAGTGCAAAGATGACTATTTGATTCAAGATGTATATTGATTTATGTTACAGGAATAAAATATCGATGATGGACTTTTAAATTCATAGATGATAGTAGATTTCATTCTCTACTTAACTCTTCTAATGAATTATTGTTTCCGCTGTAGTTGTTGATCTAAAACTTGTTGTCTATTGTATTCTATCAGATTTTTCCCTGTTGAGGACAAACGATAATTTATTGTACATTATCTTAGTCATAATATTCTTTACTGGGCTAGTTGAGCTCACCCTTTTCTTTTTTGTTCCATTTTTAGTCTCAGGAGGCGAGAATATAACGGGAACTAGTCGGGGTGTGGAATGAAGGTTCTAGAAAGTCGTTTTAGTAGTCCTTACCGTTTTTGTAAAATAATGTATCAATAATTGTAATGAGGACTTATTTGAGTGTGGATATTGTCTAGATGACAATATTTGTATTTAAACTCACAGTTTTTATGTTGTATTAATAAAGTTGTTGTTGTTTCTGTACCATGTATTTTGATGACTCGGAATGGGTGTTGTATACCTATTTTGGGGGCGTTATAGTTGGTATCAGAGCTTTGGGATATGATCTCTGGCGGAGATCGGGGAATAGAACTAGGAGGGGAGAGACGAGTAAATCCTTTGCTAGTGTGTCCTACCTAAGCTTATTTGTTGGTCGGTCATAATATAGGGATATTATGTGATATGTTAATTTGTTAAATTAACCCTTGTTTTATGGTAGTATTTAAGAATGTCGACTGAGAATGTTAACAGTGGAGTAAATGAGACCGTTGAGACACCTGTACTCACCAACGAGGAGAACGTGCAACAGGCTGGCAATGTTCCTCCTGTAAACAACACCACTGAGCAGACAATGAACGATGAGATGTTTAGAAGCTTTTTGTGATTCATGCAAAACCAAACGAAGGAGATTCCTGTTCAAAATATAGGAAGAAACAATGGCAACGCACAACTGATCACAGCTAAGCAGTTCAAAGAGTTGGGACCACCGTAATTCTGGGGAAAGCCGGATCTGATTAAGGCGGAGACATGGGTCAAGCAAATTACCAAGATATTCGATGTCTTGGGATGCACGGAGGAACAGAAAGATCCATTCTCCACTTTTATGTTCCGTAATGAGGAAGATTACTGGTGGGAATCTGTGAAGCGTACCCATCCAGCCGCACTCAGTATGTCTTGGGAGACATTTCAAATGACAAATACTTTCCTGAAAGTGTTCGTCATATGAAGGAGGTAGAGTTTATTAGATTGGAACAAAATAACATGACGGTGTCCCAGTACGAGGTGAAGTTCGCGGAGTTATCCAGGTTTGCACCTCATTTGGTGGAGAATGAGGAACGTATGACGCGGATGTTTCTTAGAGGTTTGAAACCCAGCATACGTCAATATCTCATTTCTCATAAATTTTCTCTCAATTCATATGTTGTCAATAATTCTCAATTATTAGAGCGAGATAACGAGTACGTTTAACCGAGGGACCACAACCAGGATCATACCGGTGACAACAGTCATCAGAACAACGATAACCAGCGGAGAAAGAAAAATACGGACAAGAGAGACAACCACTCTGGTGGTAATCATGGCCATGTGAATAGAAGAAGCGAGTCAGGAGGAGATTTTAAAAAAAGGAGATTCGACAATGACAATATGAAGATGTTAGCACCAGCAGCAACTGGTTCCAAGGGAGGAGAACGACCACCGATCATATTCTATAAGTGCGGAAAAGAAGGACATATCAGCCCAAACTGCCCACAACAGTTCAAGGTATGTTATAACTGTGGAAAGGAAGGACATATCGCTCGAGATTTCACTGTAGCGAAACCAAGTCCAGCGGGGATGGTGACTCAAAAGGTTGTCCCAGAAAAGTCAAAGTCAATGGTTCCTGGAAGAGCGTTTTTCGTGACTGGTCAGAATGAGAGGAACCCGAACGAAGTTAGCACGGGTAAGTTAATCATAAATTCATACAAAGTTTATACCTTACTAGATACTAGTGCTACCCATTCATTTATTTCACCTGCCTGTGCTCAACGTTTAAACTTGACTCCGGAGAAATTAGACTTTGATTTATCTGTTGAAACTCCGTTAGAAGAAACTTTCGTTACATCCACTGTTTATAAATCTTGTTTGATCCAAGTTGGCACCATCACATTACCTATTGATCTTATCTATTTAAAGATACTTGCTTTTGATTTGATTTTAGGGATTGATTGGTTAACTACTCATCATGCCAAATTGATTGCTTTTTTAAGGTTGTTAGTTTTCATATTCCTAAGCAACCTGTTATTCGAATTTAAGCAACCAAACCATTGAATTCAAACTCTTTCATATCAAGCCGTAAAGTCATTCGTTTATTAAAAAATGGATGTCAAGCTTTCTTAGCCATGTTATGGACTTGAACAAAAATACGTCAGATTTGAATGATATTTCTGTTGTTAGTAAATTTCCTGACGTATTTCCTGAAAAATTTCCTGGCCTACTCCCAGAGCGTGATATTGAATTTTGTATCGACTTTGAACCCGGTACAAAACTCATTTCTAAAATCTCATATCGAATGACTCCTATTGAACTTCAGAAGTTAGAAATCCAACTATAGAAGTTGATAACCGAGCCTCTATCTGGTGACTTCTTTTGTGGAATACACCAAAGTCAGACTCTCTGTAGGGGACGCCATATTATTGCGATAGTAAACTAATAGGTGTCATTGTGATGTGATATCCAAGGTTGGGATATGAGTCACAGTTGAGAGCAACCTAAGTCGATAATCGAAATACGTAGTTTTCTAGGCTTAGTTAGTTATTATCAGAGATTCATTGAGGGATATTCTCGAATCGCTATTCCATTAACACAGCTGACTCGTAGAGATACAAAATTTGAATGGAGCAAGGAATGTGGGAAGAGCTTCGAAGAACTCAAGAGGAGACTCATTTTGGCACATGTTCTGACCATACCATCCTAAAAAAGCGAACGTGGTAGCTGACGTGTTGAGTAAAAGATCGTATACAAGTACGAGTGCGATATTGTCAAAGACCCATTTCATATAACTTACAAATGATTGATATAAAGTTAAAGACTCTAAGGACTCACGTGATGATATACGAGTAGAATCGACTTTAATCGATAAAGTTAAAACCGTTTAAGCTACACACCAGAGCTGATGAATATAAAGAAGGAGGTACATGAAGTTGTTATTCCAAAAGCGAGAATTGGAGATGTGAGGAAAGCTCAAACCTTCAATTTATTAGTCCATTAATCCTCGATCGAGTAGGAACTGTGGCCTATAGACTCGCTATACTGCCAAGTATGTCGCGTGTTCATAACGTTTTTCACGTATCGATGTTACGTAAATATGTGGACGACCCGAACCATATTATTGAGTTAGAATCAGATGAGATAACCGAAGATTTAACGTACGAGGAAGTACCAGTCAAGATCTAAAGGAGCATGTCCAACGCACAAAGGTTATACCACAAGTTAAGGTCTTATGAAGGAACCATGCTATTGAAGCAATGACCTGGGAGTTGGAATCAGAAATAAAAGTGAGGTATTTTCACCTTTTCGAAATGCCATGTACATACATTAATTTCGCAAGGACGAAATTTCATAAGGAGGGGAGATTGTAAGACCCCAATTTTTTTATATATAATGGAATTTCCTCTATTTATTATTTTGAAATAGTAAGGGTTGATTTGATTAATGTGGTTAGTTATGGGTAAAATGCGCAAATATCTCAAATAAGCAAGTGGTTATAAAATATTCATTATTATCGGGGAATATTCGTTTGGTCGTGCATTATTTTTACTGTCAAGGAATATTCGTACGACGGCGCAGCCTTGTGTGGGCCCCATAACGGAAACCGATTGGATGAAGAAAACGACAAGTATAAGTTGTTTATAAATAACAGCGTAGTTGTTACCGTTAATACTGTTGGAATACCCGGTGGTTAAAACACAGTAATACGCGTTGTTGCACAGTAGCACACGGTATTGTACCAATTATTGATTCTTATGTAAGAAGACATTACTCAATAATTGTTACAGTAATTATTGTTCAGTATTTTATTTTATTGATTCAATAATTGCTACGTTGATATTTTATATTACTGTTATTTTAATAATTGTCACTACAAAGTATTTTCCATTATCAAAGCAATAATTTATATTATCTGAATAATAATATTAGATAACATTATTGGCAATATCTAGAAAGTTCTGTCTAAGGAGAGGTTTGGTCACCTAATTGCGCGCCAGTAAGGAGAGATCCTTATTGGAAAGCCCCTTCTTTCCTGGGAACGGCCTAGTTGCCAGTACTGTGATTCTGTAATATTATTTCTGAGTAATTAATTATTGATTTATATGATGAAGAAAATATTAATTTTATGTGGATATTGTAAGGCCCCAACTTTTTATAAATGAAGATTTAATTTTCTCTATTTATTATTTTGAAATAGTAAGGGGTTGATTTGATTAATGTGGTTAGTTATGGGTAAAATGCGCAAATATTTTTAAATAAGCAAGTGGTTATAAAATACTCATTGTTGTCGGAGAATATTCGTTTGGTCGTGGAATATTCTTGCTGTCAGAGAATATTCGTACGACGGCGCAGCCTTGTGTGGTCCCATAACAAAAAGCAATTGGATGAAGAAAATGACAAGTATAAGTTGTTTATAAATAACGGCGCAGTTGTTACCGTTAATACCGTTGGAATACCTAGTGGTTAAAACACAGTAATACGCGTTGTTGCACAGTAGCACATGGTATTGCACCAATTATTGATTCTTACGTAAGAAGGACACCACTCAATAATTGTTACAGTAATTACTGTTCAGTATTCAATTTTATTGATTCAATAATTTCTATGTTGATATTTTATATTACTGTTGTTTCAATAATTGTCACTACACATTATTTTCTATTATCGGAGCATTAATTCATATTATCTGAATAATATTATTAGATAACATTATTGGCAATGTCTAGAAAGTTCTGTCTAAGGAGAGGTTTGGTCACCTAATTGTGCGCCAGTAAGGAGAAATTCTTATTGGAAATCCCCCTCTTTCTTGGGAATTGTCTGGTTGTCAGCACTGTGATTCTGTAATATTATTTATGAATAATTAATTATTGATTATATGATGAGGAAAATACTGATTTTAAGTGGATATAGATGGAGAAAATTTTTAAAGTGACATTTATTAAAAATTGATATTTTATCTTTTCTGATAAAATAATATTTTATTATATTATTATAATATAATAATGATGATATTTATACAATGAATTGGGATATATTAGTATATGAGGAGAAATAGTATTTTTGTTGCATTAAATGATTAACACATATTTTGTGTGTCAGTGGACCCCATTTCTTGACTGAAATTTGATTATAGCTTGTAAAATCGTCCGTTTGTGGATTTCGGTTAATTTCTATTTGGAATTTGGAAAAACTTTCTTCTGTAAAGTTGTAGAGAATTGAATTTCCTATTAAAATTCATGAGATTTAAATTTTCTAACAAAAGAGCTATTTATTGTGAATTATTGAAGTTCTGAAGTTCCAAAATAATTAATTTTTGGAATTTTTAATTATTTTTAATATGAAAAACATTTTTGGTCATTATTGTGGGTCTTGCATGTGATGTAAATGGCTGAATTCAGATCTAAGGAAGTGGGCGTAGGAAATTTGATTATATATATTAATATTATATTAAATTTTCTGTTTTGGTGTTCTAAGCATTTTCCTATAAATATGGTGCTTAGGTTAGAATTAAAAATCACACCAAAAACTAAAGATTTCTCTCTCTATATTATCGAGTGTATTCTTGTGAGTATTTTAGTATTTTGAGTATTGTTATATGGTGCAAGTTCTTTCAGCACTATATCTAGTATTCCAGTTAGAAATATTATTCTTTCTGAGGTAAGGGATATTATTTTTTAAAAAAAATAATATTATTTCTTCAATATCATGATGCCAAAATATTGATTGGAACTTTTTATCAAATTTGGAACTTTTTCATGTCGAGGTTACTATTTATGGATTACAATTCTTGAGTTACTATTCACGAAGTACTATTCACAAAGCATGATGGTATTTTTTGTGAAATTTCTATCTTTTAGTGTCGGAGTTACTATTCACGTATACGATACTATTCACGTATACAGCACTATTCACGAATACGACACTATTCACAGAAAAATTAAATTTTCTTTTCTGTGTCCAAGATCGTCTGTTATGATTCTTATCTTGGATTGGATCTATGTTTTGGTCTTCATTCTTGAATTTTACTCCTACTCTGATTATTTATGAAGTATTTTTGAACTTGGATTGTGTAAAGTACGAATCCTTAATATGTGTTATTTTGTTTCACTGGATTCGTTTCCTTTAAAATATTTTTCTTCGTCCTTAGTCCTAAATGATGATATTACTGAATATCTTTGGCTTGTAGTGCAAAGATGAATGATTTTCTGATTAATATCTTTGGCCCGTAGTGCAAAGATAAACAGGTGTTTAGATGAATATGAGCAACTGATGAATATCTTTGGCCCGTAGTGCAAAGATGAACAAGTGTTGAGATGAACATGATCAACAGATGAATATCTTTGGCCTGTAGTGCAAAGATGACTATTTGATTTATGATGTATATAGATTGATGTTACAGGGATAAAATATCGATGATAAACTTTTAAATTCATAGATGATAGTAGATTTCATTCTCTACTTAACTCTTCTAATGAATTGTTGTTTCCGCTGCAGTTGTTGATCTAAAACTTGTTGTCTATTGTATTCTATCAGATTTTTCCCTGTTGAAGACTAAGGATAATTTGTTGTACATTATCTTAGTCATAATATTCTTTACTAGGTTAGTTGAGCTCACCTTTTTCCTTTTTGCTCCATTTTTTTTCTCAGGAGACGAGAATATAGCGGGAACTAGTCGGGGTGTGGAGTAATGGTTCGAGACAGTTGTTTTAGTAGTCCTCACTATGTCATAAAATAGTGTATCAATAATTATAATGAGGACTTATTTGAGTGTGGATATTGTCTAGATGACAATATATGTATTTAAACTCACAGTTTTTATGTTGTATTAATAAAGTTGTAGTAGTTTCTGTACCATGTATTTGGCGACTCAGAATGGTTGGTTGGATTGGACCTATTTTGAGGGCGTCACAGATATAGATGGAGAAAATTTTAATGTGACAATTGTAAAAAATTAATATTTTATCTTTTTCTGATAAAATAATTCATTTAAATATATTATTATATTTTAATAATATAATAATTGTGATATTTTTACAATGAATAAGGGATATATGAGTATATGAGGAGAAAGAGTATTTTTGTTTCATTAAATGATTAAAACATGTTTTGTGTGTCAGTGGACCCCATTTCTTGACTGAAATTTGATTATAGCATGTAAAATCGCCCGTTTATGGATTTCGGTCAATTTCTGTTTGGAATTTGGAAAAACTTTCTTCTACAAAGTTGTAGAGAATTGAATTTCTTATGGAAAGACATAAGATTTGAATTTTTCTGATAAAAGGGCTATTTATTATAAATTATTAAAGTTTCAGAATATTGGGTCTGAATTGATTTTGTTACAAAAAGTGTTTAAAACATGTTTTTCAATTTGATGGGCCCCTCTAGCATGTGTGAATTGCTGAAATTCAGATTTCAAGGAGTGCGTATAATATTTTTATAAATAATAATATTTTATTAAATTTTTTGCTTTGGTGTTCTAAATATTTTCCTATAAATAGGGTGCTTAGGTTAGAATTGAAAATCACACCAGAAACTGAAGTTTTCTCTCTCTTTCTCTCTCTATATTATCGAGTGTATTCTTGTGAGTATTTTGATACTTTGAGTGTTGCTATACGATGCAAGTTTCCTTCTACACTATATCCAGTATTCCCGTCAGAAGTACTGTCTTTTCGAGGTAAGAGATGTTATTTTCTTCGTAAGTAATATTATTTCTTCAATATCATTATGCTGAAATATTGGTTGGAACTTTTTATCAAATTTGGAACTTTTTCTTGTCGGGGTTACTATTTATGAGTTACTATTTATGAGTTATTATTCACGAGTTACTATTCATGAGTTACTATTCACGAGTTATTATTCATGAGTTACTATTCACGAGTACTATTCACGAAGCATGATGATTTTTTTGTGAAATTTCTATCTTTAGTGTCAGAGTTACTATTCACGTATACGACACTATTCACGTATACGGCACTATTCACGAATACGGCACTATTCACGAATATGACACTATTCACAGAAAAATTAAATTTTCTTTTCTGTGTCCAAGATTGTCTGTTATGATTCCTATCTTTGATTGGATCTATGTTTTGGTCTTCATTCTTGAATTTTACTCCACTCTGGTTATTTATGAAGTATTTTGAACTTGGAGTGTTTAAAGTACAAATCCTTAATATTTGTTCTTTTCTTTCACTGGATTCATTTTCTTTAAAATATTTTTCATCATCCTCAGTCCTAAATGATGATATAAATGAATATCTTTGGCCTGTAGTGCAAAGATGAATGATTTTTTGATGAATATCTTTGGCCCGTAGTGCAAAGATGAACAGGTGTTGAGATGAACATGGCTGACTGATTAATATCTTTGGCCTGTAGTGCAAAGATGACTATTTGATTCAAGATGTATATTGATTGATGTTACAGGGATAAAATATCGATGATGGACTTTTAAGTTCATAGATGATAGTAGATTTCATTCTCTACTTAACTCTTCTAATGAATTATTGTTTCCGCTGCAGTTGTTGATCTAAAACTTATTGTTTATTGTATTCTATCAGATTTTTCCTTGTTGAGGATTAACGATAATTTGTTGTACATTATCTTAGTCATAATATTCTTTACTAGGCTAGTTGAGCTCACCCTTTGCCTTTTTGTTCTATTTTTCTTCTCAGGAGGCTAGAATATAACGGGAACTAGTCGGGGTGTGGAATGAAGGTTCTAGAAAATCGTTTTAGTAGTCCTCACCATTTTTGTAAAATAATGTATCAATAATTGTAATGAGGACTTATTTGAGAGTGGATATTGTCTAGATGACAATATTTGTATTTAAACTCACAGTTTTTATGTCGTATTAATAAAGTTGTAGTTGTTTCTGTACCATGTATTTTGACGTCTCAGAATGGGTGTTGTATACCTATTTTGGGGGTTTGACATACGCTTTACCGATTTCCACCAGTAATCTGCCTCTCCTCACAACATAAAGGTGGCAAAGGGAACCTTTTGCTCCTCGGAGCATCCCAAGACATCAAATATCTTGGTGATCTGCTTTATACACATCTCCGCCTTAAGTGGTTTTGGTTCTCCAATAAACTTCGGTGGTCCCAGCTCCTTGAACTGTTTAGCGATGACCGTCCGAGAGTTGCCAGTGTTTTCACCTGCATTTTAGATAGGAGTCTCTCTTGCCTGATGTTGTACGAATTGCAGAAAGCTTCTAAACATTGCGTCGTTCGCCATTTGGTCGGTGTTGTTGTTCACCTGAGGATTATTGCCTTCCTGATGCACATTATCATGGGTTTTGATTTGTGGTGATTTAACGGTCTCCTGTGCTCCATTGATATTCTCACCATTCTCGGATGTCATTTTCAGATACTACCACAAAATAAGGGTTAATTGACATGTAACATATTATCCATATACTCTGACCGACCAATTAAATACCAAATAAACTTAGGTAGGTTATACTAGCGAAGGAATTCCCCGTCTCTCCCCTCCTAGTTCTGGTCTCACATCTTAGCCAGTGATCATATCCCTAAGCTTTGATACCAACTGTGACGCCCCCAAAATAGGTATACATCACCTATTCTGAGTCGCCAAATATATGGTACAAAATACAAATACAACCTTAAATATACAACATAAGATGTGAGTTTTAATACAAATATTGTCATCTAGACAGTATTCAAACTCAAAATAAGTCTTCCATACATTTATTATCACACTATTTCATAGAATAGTGAGGACTACTAATGCTATCAAATGGACCGTCACTCCGTTCCTCGACTAGTCCCTGCTACGTTCTCATTTCCTGAAGAGAACAATGAAAGCAAAAGGGTGAGCTCAACTAGCCCAGTAAGAAATATTATGACTAAGATAATACATAATAAATTACCATTAGCCTTCAACAGTGTTAAAACTGATAAAATATAACAAACATCAAGTTTAACAGCAGCGGAACAAGCAATCCATTAGAAGAGTCAAGTAGAGAATAAAATCTACTATCTTCTATGATTTAAAAGTTTTTTCATTACTTTTATTGCTGAGACTTAGCTTAATAAATAATCCAAATCATCCCTGCACTACGACCAAGGATATTCATTAGTATCACGACCACAAATTATAATGCACTATGGTCCAAGGATATTCATGTATTCATCAATGGTCATGATCATGCCAACAACTATCCATCAATGCACTACGGGCCAATGATGACTTTTTCCACATCATTTATAATATTACGGTCATGATTACACCGAATAATCCCTGGTCATAATCATACCAAGTCCATTTATGCACTACAGGCCACAGATGACTTTCAACATAATATAAACATGAGGATGATGACAATGATATAAGAATTCAATAAAACAAGTTCAAGAATTAATTTATCCAGTAACTAATAACATCCAAATTGTCAACATGATACTTCTTTGTAGAGTAAAATTCAAGAATGCTTAGAAGAATATTTTCATGAAAAGATACTGGATAAAGCGCAAATATCAAGGATATTCCACTAATTTCATGGAGTATAGAAGACAAAACTTTAACCAACTGAGTATAATAAAGAATGGAATAACAAAAGAAATCACCAGGCATGCGATAGACCGCACAGACAGGTTATTCGAACAGAATAATAAATAACGGAACCAGGTCATGCGTAAACGTACAGACAGGATGTTCCAACAGAATGATAAATAATGGAACCAGATCATGCGTAAAGCACAGACAGGATGTTCCAATAGAATGATAAAGAACGGAATAATAACAGAAATCACCATGCATGCGGTACTTCGCATAGACAGGTTATTCCAACATAATGATAAAGAATAGAATAACAGAAGAATTTCACCAAGTATAGGGTAGCCCGCGTATACAGGTTATTCCAACAGAATAATAAAGAATGGAATAACAGAATTTCTCTTCATGAATACGAAAGAAATAATACCCCTTACCTTAGTAGGAGATTGGATACTGAATAGTGTAGTAACAGAATACTTTTCTTCTTTCTCTCTTATTTTCTCTATACTTTCTCTCTCTATAGCTTGAATGAATTCGTGAAAAATAATGAAGAAATGAGCTTCTATTTATAGGCTTGGCAGAGTTAGGGTAAAATAGTCTTTTCGCCATAATTTATGGCATCACCGCTGACGTCAACGATCATAATACATCATTGAATACCTCATCGTCCGATAACATCATCGCTTACCTCATCGTCCGATGACATCATCGCTTGCATCACAGGAATTCAAATTCAATTTGTTCTCTTCCACCTCCTTTTACTTTTATACCATGAATTTACTATAATAATGCTACCATTCGAATTATAAAAAACGTACTATTATATAATCACATCATACTACTATAATGTTATATTATAATAATATATTTGAATGAATTATTTTATCGAAAAATATAAAATACCAACTTTTAACAAATGTCACATGCTAAAAAATTCTCACTTTAAATCCACTTCGAATAAATATTTTCTTATCTATCATTTGTGTCCACATAAAATAAATATTTCCTTATCATATAAATTAATAATTAATTATTCACAAATAATATTACAGAGTCACAATAATGACAATCAGACCGTTCCCAGGAAAGAGGGGGCTTTCCAATAAAGATTTCTCCTTACTGGCGCGCAATTAGGTGACCAAACCTCTCCTTGACAGAACTTTCTAGACATTGCCAATAATGTTATCTAATAATATTATTCAAATAATATGAATTATTGATCTGATAATGGAAAATACTGTGCAGTGACAATTATTGAAACAACAATAATATAAAATATCAACGCAACAATTATTGAACCAATAAAATAAAATATTGAACAGTAATTACTGTAACCATTATTGAGTAGTGCCTTCTTACGTAAGAATCAATAATTCAAAAATACTGTGCAATACCGTGTGCTACTATGCAACAACGCGTACCAGGTATTCCAACAGTGTTAACGATAAAACTTTCGCCGTTATTATGAGACCCCGAATTTTATGAAATAAAAGTATTCAATTTTTTCTATTTTGATAAATAGTAAAATTGATAAAAGTTTAAAGTTAAGGGTAATATGTGAAAAAAAAATTCAAAGTAAACAAGTTGTTATAGAATATTCTTTTTGTTGGGTAATATCCATACGACGGTACAATAATTAGTGGACTCCACAACGGAATTATTGTCGGATTAAGAAAACGACAAAAATATTTTTATGAAAATAACGGCGGAAGTTTTACCATTAACTGTTGAAACACCCGGTGTTAAAAGTACAGTAATACGCGTGGTTGTATAGTAGCACACGGTATTGATTATTGATGCTTATGTGATAAGTCACTCAGTTTTGTTTTATTGGTATTATTAATGTAATAAAACAGAAAAGCTTTTTATATAAAACAGAATACTTTTATAAAGTTATTCGTTTTATTAGGCTAATAGTAAAATCTTTTTATATAAAACAGAATACTTTTATAAAGTTATCTATTTTATTAGACAATAATTAGAATATAGTATATTTTATTATGCATAGTGTTTTCATAGTGCCTGCATAGTATTTGCATAGTAAAATCTTTTATAAAGTTATTCGTTTATTAGATTATAAATAGAATATATTATATTTTATTTAAAAGATTTTGCTTTAAATATGGACCGTCAGATTAAAGTAAATCAATTTTGACCGTTCATGAGTTAGTTACTATGCAGTCCATTTTTCTATAAATAGAAGTTCATTCCTTCATTATTTCTTACGAATTCACTGAAACTCTAGAGAGATAAACTATAGAGAGAAAGAAGAAAAGTATTCTGCTACTTCACTACTCATATATCCAGTACTCTTCTTCTTAAAGTAGGGGATATTATTTGTTGTACTCATAAGGGGTATTATTTCTTTTGTATTCATGAAGAGAACTTCTGTTATTCCATTATTTATTATTCTGTTGGGATAACCTGTATACGCGGGCTACCCTATACTTGGTGAAATTCTTCTGTTATTTCATTCTTTATTATTCTGTTGGAATATCCTGTCTGTGCGTTTTACGCAGGACCTGGTTCCGTTCTTTATTATTCTGTTGGAACATCCTATCGGTGCATATTACGCCTGACCTGGTTCTGTTATTTATTATTCTAGTTGGAATAACCTGTCTATGCGAAGTACCACATGCATGGTGATTTCTGTTATTCTTCCAATCTTTATTACTCTGTTGGAACATCCTGTCGGTGCGAATTTCGCCTGACCTGGTTCCGTTATTATTATTCTGTTGGAATAACTTGTCTATGCGAAGTACCGCATGCATGGTGATTTCTTTTGTTATTCCATTCTTTATTATACTCAGTTGGTTAAAGTTTTGACTTCAATACTCCATAAAATTAGTGGAATATCCTTGATATTTGCGTTTCATCCAGTATCTTTTCATGGAAATATTCTTCTGAGCATTCTTGAATTTTACTCTACAAAGAAGTATCATGTTGACAATTTGGACGTTATTAGTTCATGGATAAATTAATTCTTGAACTTGTTTTATTGAATTCTTATATCATTGTCATCATCCTCATGTTTATATTATGTTAAAAGTCATATGTGGCTTGTAGTGCATAAATAGACTTGGTATGATTAGGACAAGGGATTATTAGATATAATCATGACCGTAATGTTATAAATGATGTGGAAAAAGTCATCTGTGGCCTGTAGTGCATAGATGGACTTAGTATGATTATGACCAGGGATTATTCAGTATAATTATGACCGTAATGTTACAAATGATGTGGAAAAAAATCATCATTGGCCCGAAGTGCATTGATGGACAGTTTTTGGTATGATTATGGCTATGGATTCTCTTCGACCAACGGTGCAAAGATGAATTGTTTTATGGCATGATCAGGACCGTTGTTGAAAACACGATTATCTTTGGCTCGTAGTGCATGGATAATTCGTGGTCGTGATACTAATGAATATCCTTGGCCTGTAGTGCAGGGATGATTCGATGATGTGGATTAATTATTGAGCTGAGTCTCAGCAATGAAATATTAATTCATGGATGTGATAATAATGAATATCTTTGGTCGTAGTGCATGTATAATTCATGGATGTGATACTAACGAATATCCTTGGCCGTAGTGCATGGATAATTCGATGATGTGGATTATTTATTAAGCTAAGTCTCAGCGATAAATTATTGGTTATACACTTTTAATTTGTAGAAGATAGTAGATATCATGCTCTACTTGACTTTTCTAAAATACAGTTGTATGTCTTTGGCTTGTAGTGCAAATATGAATTGTTAATAAATATCTTTGGTCGTACTGCAAAGATTAATTTATTAGTATGATTATGAACAAGAATTGTGATTTGGTATAACCAAGATTTTTGATGTTTCAGGTGAAGATAGGTGATGAAAATTATCTTCGTCTTGGGTGCGAAGAAGAATTTAGAATCACAATTATGATTATGAGTTATTTATATGATTGTGGACATGAATTGTTGATTGATGTTACAGGGATAAAACATTATTGGTGGACTTTTAACATGGAGAATATAATAGATCTGATGGTCTATTTGACACTTCTAATGAATTGCTCGTTCCGCTGCAACTATGGTTGAAAACTTTTATCATCTACCATATGTTTTAAATCTCTGACTTATTAATGATGAAGGCTATTGATAGTGTAAATTAGCTTTAGTCATGATATTCTATACTGGGCTAGTTATGCTCACCCTTTCTGCTTCACAATTCCTTTCAGGTAATAAGAGTGTTGCCGGATTGAGTGGGTTTAACAGGGGAATAGAACGGCGGTCTCTAGCTGTAGAGGTTCTCCCTAAACAGTATAAAAAAGTGTGTTGTATTCTATACATCATTTAGTAGTTATATTTGGTGAATCAAATAGGGTGAGGCGAACCCAACTTTGGAAGGGTGTTTTGCCACTATCATACAAGATGTCTAATGACATACAACCTCGTGTTATCATAAGACAGGGTTGTGCACATCCACTTGCTAAGTATATCTATGGGAAATACCTATATGATCTTGGAGTTTATTTGAAATATAATATGCACTTGGAGACAGTGGAGATAGTTATATGTCAAGAAAAGACTCATCATTGGAAAGAAGATGATAGTAATCTTCTCGTTTTTCTTTGGGGTCTATTGGGTCAACCAAGGATAATTATGTGGACATATGATATCTAATATAACCTAGACGCATGGCCTTCCATGTACGAAGTTTTCCTTAAGCACTTCCCTAAGATTTTAATTTCTAAAATAATTTTTGAATATACTTTTATGTAAAGTACCATTGTAAGGTTGTGGTCGATGCACCATAGAGTTACATACATTTGTATTAAAACTCAAAGTTAACTGTGGTCGTATTCTATACGACAGTTCAACAGTTGTATAAATGAAGTTGTATTTGAATTTTGTACCATGTATCTGGCGACTCAGAATGGGTGATGTATACCTAATTTTCGTGGCGTCACATTTGGTATTAGAGCTTAGGGATATGGTCGCTGGCGGAGATAAGAGTTTAGAACTAGGAGGGGAGAGACGAGTTATATACTTCGCTAGTGTGTGACTTACCTAAGCTGAAATTGTTTACTTGATAAGTTGACAAATTGTGATATGTCAATTAACCTTTGTTTTGAAGATATATTCTAGAATGATATCTGAAATACAGGAGATGAGCAATGGAAAAATCATGATATAGAGGATATAACCGGGAAGGTACAATCCGAAAAGAAAGCAAGGTATTCTCATATCTTTGAATATCAGGTACGTACGTAAATTTCGAGGACGAAATTTCATAAGGAGGAGTGATTGTGAGACCCCGAATTTTATGAAACAAAAGTATTAAATTTTTTTATTTTGGTAAATAGTTAAATTGATAAAAGTTTAAAGTTAAGGGTAATATGTGAAAAAAAAATTCAAAGTAAGCAAGTTATTATAGAATATTCTTTTTGTCGGGGAATATCTGTATGACGGTACAATCATTGGTGGATCCCACAACGGAATTATTGTCGGATTGAGAAAACGACAAAAATATTTTTATGAAAATAACGGCGGAAGTTTTACCGTTAACTGTTGAAACACCCTGGTGTTAAAAGTACAGTAATACGCGTGGTTGTATAGTAGCACACGGTATTGATTATTTATGCTTATGTGATAAGACACTCAGTTTTGTTTTATTGGTATTATTAATGTAATAAAACAGAAAAGCTTTTTATATAAAACAGAATACTTTTATAAAGTTATCTGTTTTATTAGACAATAATTAGAATATATTATATTTTATTATGCATAGTATTTGCATAGTGCATGTATAGTGTTTGCATAATAAAAATCTTTTATAAAGTTAATCGTTTAATAAATTTTAAATAGAATATATTATATTTTATTTAAAATATTTTGCTTTAAATATTGACAGTCAAATTAAAGTAAATCAATCTGGACCGTTCATGAGCTAGTTACTATGCAGTCCATTTTTCTATAAATAGAAGCTCATTCCTTCATTATTTCTTACGAATTCACTGAAACTCTAGAAAGATAAACTATGGAGAGAAAGAAGAAAAGTATTCTGCTACTTCACTACTCATATATCCAGTACTCTTCTTCTTAAGGTAGGGGATATTATTTGTTGTACTCATAAGGGGTATTATTTCTTTTGTATTCATGAAGAGAACTTCTGTTATTCCATTATTTATTATTCTGTTGGAATAACTTGTATACGCGGGCTACCCTATACTTGGTGGAATTCTTCTGTTATTTCATTCTTTATTATTTTGTTAGAATATCCTGTTTGTGCATTTTACACCGGACCTGGTTTCGTTCTTTATTATTCTGTTGGAACATCCTGTCGGTGCGTATTACGCCTGACCTAGTTCTGTTATTTAGTATTCTGTTGGAATAACATGTCTATGCGAAGTACCGCATGCATAGTGATTTCTGTTGTTATTCAATTCTTTATTATTCTATTAAAACATCCTGTCGGTGCGAATTTCGCCTGACCTGGTTCCGTTATTATTATTCTGTTGGAATAACCTGTCTATGAGAAGTACCGCATGCATGGTTATTTCTTTTGTTATTCTATTCTTTATTATACTCAGTTGATTAAAGTTTTGAGTTCTATACTCCATGAAATTAGTGGAATATCCTTGATATTTGCGCTTCATCCAGTATCTTTTCATGGTAATATTCTTCTAAGCATTCTTGAATTTTACTCCATAAAGAAGTATCATGTTGAAAATTTGGACTGTTATTAGTTCCTGGATAAATTAATTCTTGAACTTGTTTTATTGAATTCTTATATCATTGTCATCATCCTCATATTTATATTATGTTGAAAGTCATCTGTGGCCTGTAGTGCATAGATGGACTTGGTATGATTATGACCAGGGATTATTAGGTATAATCATGACCGTAATGTTACAAATGATGTGGAAAAAGTTATATGTGGCTTGTAGTGCATAGATGGACTTGGTATGATTATGACCAGGGATTATTCAGTATAATCATGACCATAATATTACAAATGATGTAGAAAAAAATTATCATTGGCCCGTAGTGCATTGATGGACAGTTTTTGGTATGATTATGGCTATGGATTCTCTTCGGCCAAGGGTGAAAAGATGAATTGTTTTATGGTATGATCAGGACCGTTGTTGAAAACACGATTATCTTTGGCCCGTAGTGTATGGATAATTCGTGGTCGTGATACTAAAGAATATCCTTTGCTTGTAATGCAGGGATGATTCGATGATGTGGATTAATTATTGAGCTGAGTCTCAGCGATGAAATATTAATTCATGGGTGTGATAATAATGAATATCTTTGGCCGTAGTGCATGGATAATTCATGGATGTGATACTAACGAATATCCTTGGCCGTAGTGCATGGATAATTCGATGATGTGGATTATTTATTAAGCTGAGTCTCAGTGATAAATTATTGGTTATACACTATTAATTTATAGATGATAGTAAATATCATGCTCTACTTGACTTTTCTAAAATACAGTTGTAATGTCTTTGGCTTGTAGTGCAAATAAGAATTGTTAATGAATATCTTTGGTCGTAGTGCAAAGATGAATTTATTAGTATGATTATGAACAAGAATTGTGATTTAGTATAACCATGATTTTTGATGTTTCAGGTGAAGATAGGTCATGAAAATTATCTTCGTCCTGGGTGTAAAGAGGAATTTAGAATCACAATTATGATTATGAGTTATTCATATGATTGTGGACATGAATTGTTGATTGATGTTACAGGGATAAAACATTATTAGTGGACTTTTAACATGGAGAAGATAATAGACCTGATGGTCTATTTGACCGTTCTAATGGATTGCCCGTTCCGCTGTAACTATGGTTGAAAACTTTTATCATCTACCATATGTTCTAAATCTCTGATTTATTAATGATGAAGGCTATTGTTAGTGTAAATTAGCTTTAGTCATGATATTCTTTACTGGGCTAGTTATGCTCACCCTTTCTGCTTCACAATTCCTTTCAGGTAGTAAGATTGTTGCCGGATCGAGTAGGGATTACAAGGGGAATAGAACGATGGTCTCTAGCTGTGGAGGTTCTCCCTAAACAGTATAGAAAAGTGTGTTGTAATCTTCTCATTTTTTTTGGGGTCTATTGGGTCAACCAAGGATAATTATGTAGACATATGATATCTATTATAACCTATACGCATGGCCTCCCATGTACGATGGTTTCCTTGAGCAATTCCCTAACGATTTTAATTTCTAAAACAATTTTTTATTATACTTTTATGTAAAGTACCATTGCAAGGTTGTGGTCGAGGCACCATGAGAGTTACATACATTTGTATTAAAACTCACAGTTAACTGTGGTCGTATTCTATACGACAGTTCAACAGTTGTATAAATGAAGTTGTGCTTAAATTTTGTACCATGTATCTGGCGACTCAGAATGGGTCATGTATACCTAATTTTGGGGGCGTCACATTTGGTATCAGAGCTTAGGGATATGGTCGCTGGCGGAGATAAGAGTTTAGAACTAGGAGGGGAGAGACGAGTTATATATTTCGCTAGTGTGTGACTTACCTAAGCTGAAATTGTTTACTTAATAAGTTGACAAATTGTGATATGTCAGTTAACCTTTGTTTTGAAGATATATTCTAGAATGATATCTGAAATACAGGAGATGAGTAATAGAAAAATCATGATACAGATGATATAACCGGGAAGGTACAATTTAAAAAGAAAGCAAGGTATTCTCATATCTTCGAATATCAGGTACGTACGTAAATTTTGAAGGGCGAAATTTCATAAGAATGGGTGATTGTGAGACCCCGAATTTTATAAAATAAAAGTATTCAATTTTTTTAATTTGGTAAATAGTTAAATTGATAAAAGTTTAAAGTTAAAGGTAATATGTGGAAAAAAAAAATCAAAGTAAACAAGTTGTTATAGAATATTCTTTTTGTCGGGGAATATCTGTACGACGGTACAATCATTGGTGGATGCCACAACAGAATTATTGTCAGATTGAGAAAACGACTAAAAATATTTTTATGAAAATAACGGCGGAAGTTTTACCGTTAACTGTTGAAACACCCGGTGTTAAAAGTACAGTAATACGCGTGGTTGTATAGTAGCACACGGTATTGATTATTTATGCTTATGTGATAAGTCACTCAGTTTTGTTTTATTGGTATTATTAATGTAATAAAACAGAAAAGCTTTTATATAAAACAGAATACTTTTATAAAGTTATTCGTTTTATTAGTCTAATAGTAAAATCTTTTTATATAAAACAGAATACTTTTATAAAGTTATCTGTTTTATTAGACAATAATTAGAATATATTATATTTTATTATGCATAGTGTTTGCATAGTGCATGTATAGTATTTGCATAGTAAAATCTTTTATAAAGTTATTCGTTTATTAGACTATAAATAGAATACATTATATTTTATTTAAAAGACTTTGCTTTAAATATGGACCGTCAAATTAAAGTAAATCAATTTGGACCGTTCATGAGTTAGTTACTATGCAGTCCATTTTTCTATAAATAGAAACTCATTCCTTCATTATTTCTTACGAATTCACTGAAACTCTAGAGAGATAAACTATAGAGAGAAAGAAGAAAAATATTCTGCTACTTCACTACTCATATATCCAGTACTCTTGTTCTTAAGGTAGGGGATATTATTTGTTGTACTCATAAGGGGTATTATTTCTTTTATATTCATGAAGAGAACTTCTGTTATTCCATTATTTATTATTCTGTTGGAATAACCTGTATACGCGGGCTACCCTATACTTGGTGAAATTCTTCTGTTATTTCATTCTTTATTATTCTGTTGGAATATCCTGTCTGTGCGTTTTACGCCGGACCTGGTTCCGTTCTTTATTATACATCCTGTCGGTGCATATTACGCCTGACCTGGTTCCATTATTTAGTATTCTGTTGGAATAACCTGTCTATACGAAGTACCGTATGCATAGTGATTTCTGTTGTTATTCCATTCTTTTTATTCTTTCGGAACATCCTGTCGGTGCGAATTTCGCCTGACCTGATTCCGTTATTATTATTCTATTGGAATAACCTGTCTATGCGAAGTACCGCATGCTTGGTGATTTCTTTTGTTATTCCATTCTTTATTATACTCAGTTGGTTAAAGTTTTGACTTCTATACTCCATGAAATTAGTGGAATATCCTTGATATTTGCGCTTCATCCAGTATATTTTCATGGAAAGATTCTTCTGATTATTCTTGAATTTTACTCCACAAAGAAATATCATGTTGACAATTTGGACGTTATTAGTTCCTGGATAAATTAATTCTTGAACTTGTTTTATTGAATTCTTATATCATTGTCATAATCCTCATGTTTATATTATGTTGAAAGTCATCTGTGGCCTGTAATGCATAGATGGACTTGGTATGATTATGACCAAGGATTATTAGGTATAATCATGACCGTAATGTTACAAATGATGTGGAAAAAGTCATCTGTGGCCTATAGTGCATAGATGGACTTGGTATGATTATGACAAAGGATTATTCGGTATAATCATGACCGTAATATTACAAATGATGTGGAAAAAAGTATCATTGGCCCGTAGTGCATTGATGAACAGTTTTTGGTATGATTATGGCTATGGATTCTCTTCGGCCAAGGGTGCAAAGATGAATTGTATTATGGCATGATCAGGACCGTTGTTGAAAACACGATTATCTTTGGCCCGTAGTGCATGGATAATTCGTGGTCGTGATACTAAAAAATATCCTTAGCCTGTAGTGCAGGGATGATTCGTTGATGTGGATTAATTATTGAACTAAGTCTCAGCGATGAAATATTAATTTATGGATGTGATAATAATGAATATCTTTGGTCGTAGTGCATGGATAATTCATGGATGTGTTACTAACGAATATCATTGGCCGTAGTGCATGGATAATTCGATGATGTGGATTATTTATTAAACTGAGTCTCAGCTATAAAATATTGGTTATACAGTTTCAATTTGTAGATGATAGTAGATATCATGCTCTACTTGACTTTTCTAAAATACAGTTGAATATCTTTGGCTTGCAGTGCAAAGATGAATTGTTAGTGAATATCTTTGGTCGTAGTGCAAAGATGAATTTATTAGTATGATTATGAACAAGAATTGTGATTTGGTATAACCATGATTTTTGATGTTTCAGGTGAAGATATGTGAGGAAAATTATCTTCGTCCTGGGTGAGAAGCGGAATTTAGAATCACAATTATGATTATGAGTTATTCATATGATTGTGGACATGAATTATTGATTGATGTTACAGGGACAAAACATTATTGGTGGACTTTTAACATAGGAGAAGATAATAGACATGATGGTCTATTTGACTCTTCTAATGGATTGCTCGTTCCGCTGTAACTATGGTTGAAAACTTTTATCATCTACCATATGTTCTAAATCTCTGATTTATTAATGATGAAGGCTATCGATAGTGTAAATTAGCTTTAGTCATGATATTCTTTACAGGGCTAGTTATGTTCACCCTTTCTGCTTCACAATTCCTTTCAGGTAATAAGATTGTTGACGGATCGAGTGGGGATAACATGGGAATAGAACGATGGTCTCTAGCAGTGGAGGTTCTCCCTAAACAGTATAGAAAAGTGTGTTGTATTCTATACATCAGTTAGTAGTTATATTTGGTGAATCAAATAAGGTGAGGCGAACCCAACTTTGGAAGGGTGTTTTGCCACAATAATAAAAGATGCCTAATGACATACAACCTCGTGTTATCATAAGACAAGGTTGTGCACATTCACTTGGTGAGTATATCTACATGCACTACCTATATGATCTTGGAGTTTATTTGAAATATAATATGCACTTGGAGACAGTGGAGATAGTTATATGTCAAGAAAAGACTCATCATTGGAAAGAAGATGATAATAATCTTCTTGTTTTTCTTTGGGGTCTATTGGGTCAACCAAGGATAATTATGTGGACATATGATATCTATTATATCTTAGACGCATGGCCTCCCATGTACGAAGGTTTCCTTGAGCAATTCCCAACGATTTTAATTTCTAAAACAGTTTTTGATTATACTTTTATGTAAAGTATCATTGCAAGGTTGTGGTCGAGGCACCATGAAAGTTACATACAATTGTATTAAAACTCATAATTAACTGTGGTCGTATTCTATACTACAGTTCAACAGTTGTATAGATGAAGTTGTATTTAAATTTTGTACCATGTATCTGGCGACTCAGAATGGGTGATGTATACCTAATTTTGGGGGCGTCACATTTGGTATCAGAGCTTAGTGATATGGTCGCTGGTGGAGATAAGAGTTTAGAACTAGGAGGGGAGAGACGAGTTATATACTTCGCTAGTGTGTGACTTACCTAAGCTGAAATTGTTTACTTGATAAGTTGACAAATTGTGATATGTCAATTAACCTTTGTTTTGAAGATATATTCTAGAATGATATCTGAAATGCAGGAGATGAGCAATAAAAAAATCATGATACAGAGGATATAATCGGGAAGGTACAATCCGAAAAGAAAGCAAGGTATTCTCATATCTTTGAATATCAGGTACGTACGTAAATTTTGAGGGCAAAATTTTATAAGGAGGGGTGATTGTGAGACCCCGAATTTTATGAAATAAAAGTATTCAATTTTTTTATTTTGGTAAATAGTTAAATTGATAAAAGTTTAAAGTTAAGGGTAATATGTGAAAAAAAAAAAATCAAAGTAAACAAGTTGTTATGGAATATTCTTTTTGTCGGGGAATATATGTACGACGGTACAATCGTTGGTGGATCCCACAACGGAATTATTGTCGGATTGAGAAAATGACAAAAATATTTTTATGAAAATAAAGGCGGAAGTTTTACCGTTAACTGTTAAAACACCCGGTGTTAAAAGTACAGTAATATGCGTGGTTGTATAGTGGCACGCGGTATTGATTATTGATGCTTATGTGATAAGTCACTCAGTTTTGTTTTATTGGTATTATTAATGTAATAAAACAGAAAAGCTTTTATATAAAACAGAATACTTTTATAAAGTTATTCGTTTTATTAGTCTAATAGTAAAATCTTTTTATATAAAACAGAATACTTTTATAAAGTTATCTGTTTTATTAGACAATAATTAGAATATAGTATATTTTATTATGCATAGTGTTTGCATAGTGCCTGTATAGTATTTGCATAGTAAAATCTTTTATAAAGTTATTCGTTTATTAGACTATAAATAGAATATATTATATTTTATTTAAAAGACTTTGCTTTAAATATGGACCGTCAAATTAAAGTAAATTAATTTGGACCGTTCATGAGTTAGTTACTATGCAGTCCATTTTTCTATAAACAGAAACTCATTTCTTCATTATTTCTTACGAATTCATTGAAACTCTAGAGAGATAAACTATAGAGAGAAAGAAGAAAAATATTCTGCTACTTCACTACTCATATATCCAGTACTCTTGTTCTTAAGGTAGGGGATATTATTTGTTGTACTCATAAGGGGTATTATTTCTTTTATATTCATGAAGAGAACTTCTGTTATTCCATTATTTATTATTCTGTTGGAATAACCTGTATACGCGGACTACCCTATACTTGGTGAAATTCTTCTGTTATTTCATTCTTTATTATTCTGTTGGAATATCCTGTCTGTGCGTTATAAACCGAACCTGGTTCCGTTTATTATTCTGTAGAAACATCCTGTCTGTGCGTATTACGCCTGATCTGGTTCCGTTATTCAATTTGTTCTCTTCCACCTCCTTTTACTTTTATACCATGAATTTACTATAATAATGCTACCATTCAAATTATAAAAAAAACGTACTATTATATAATCACATTATACTACTATAATGTTATATTATAATAATATATTTGAATGAATTATTTTATCAGAAAATATAAAATACCAACTTTCAACAAATGTCACATGCTAAAAATTCCTCACTTTAAATCCACTTCGAATAAATATTTTCTTATCTATCATTTGTGTCCACATAAAATAAATATTTTCTTATTATATAAATCAATAATTAATTATGCACAAATAATATTACAGAATCACAATAATGACAACCAGACCGTTCCTAGAAAGAGGGGGCTTTCCAATAAAGATTTCTCCTTACTGGCGCGCAATTAGGTGACCAAACCTCTCCTTGACAGAACTTTCTAGACATTGCCAATAATGTTATCTAATAATATTATTCAAATAATATGAATTATTGATCTGATAATAGAAAATACTGTGCAGTGACAATTATTGAAACAACAATAATATAAAATATCAACGCAACAATTATTGAACCAATAAAATAAAATATTGAACAGTAATTACTATAACAATTATTGAGTAGTGTCTTCTTACGTAAGAATCAATAATTCAAAAATACTGTGCAATACCATGTGCTACTGTGCAGCAACTGCGTACCAGGTATTTCAACAGTGTTAACGGTAAAACTTTCGCCGTTATTGTGAGACCCCGAATTTTATGAAATAAAAGTATTCAATTTTTTCTATTTTGATAAATAGTTAAATTGATAAAAGTTGAAAGTTAAGGGTAATATATGAAAAAAGAAATTCAAAGTAAGCAAGTTGTTATAGAATATTCTTTTTGTCGGGGAATATCCGTACGACGGTACAATAATTGGTGGACTCCACAATGGAATTATTGTCGGATTGAGAAAACGACAAAAATATTTTTATGAAAATAACGGCAGAAGTTTTACCGTTAACTGTTGAAACACCCGGTGTTAAAAGTACAGTAATACGCGTGGTTGTATAGTAGTACACGGTATTGATTATTGATGCATATGTGATAAGTCACTCAGTTTTGTTTTATTGGTATTATTAATGTAATAAAACAGAAAAGCTTTTTATATAAAACAGAATACTTTTATAAAGTTATTCATTTTATTAGGCTAATAGTAAAATCTTTTTATATAAAACAGAATACTTTTATAAAGTTATCTATTTTATTAGACAATAATTAGAATATATTATATTTTATTATGCATAGTGTTTGCATAGTGCCTGCATAGTATTTGCATAGTAAAATCTTTTATAAAGTTATTCGTTTATTAGATTATAAATAGAATATATTATATTTTATTTAAAAGATTTTGCTTTAAATATGGACCGTCAGATTAAAGTAAATCAATCTAGACCGTTCATAAGTTAGTTATTATGCAGTCCATTTTTTTATAAATAGAAGCTCATTCCTTCATTATTTCTTACGAATTCACTGAAACTCTAGAGAGATAAACTATAGAGAGAAAGAAGAAAAGTATTATGCTACTTCACTCCTCATATATCCAGTACTCTTCTTCTTAAAGTATGGGATATTATTTGTTGTACTCATAAGGGGTATTATTTCTTTTGTATTCATGAAGAGAACTTCTGTTATTCCATTATTTATTACTCTGTTGGGATAACCTGATTACGCGGGCTACCATATACTTGGTGAAATTCTTCTGTTATTTCATTCTTTATTATTCTGTTAGAATATCAATCTGTGCGTTTTACGCAGGACCTGGTTCCGTTCATTATTATTCTGTTGGAACATCATGTCGGTGCGTATTACGCCTGACCTAGGTTCTGTTATTTAGTATTCTGTTGGAATAACCTGTCTATACGAAGTACCGCATGCATAGTGATTTCTGTTATTCTTCCAATCTTTATTATTATGTTGGAACATCTTGTCGGTGCGAATTTCGCCTGACCTGGTTCCGTTATTATTATTCTGTTGGAATAACCTGTCTATGCGAAGTACCGCATGCATGGTGATTTCTTTTGTTATTTCATTCTTTATTATACTCAGTTGGTTAAAGTTTTGAGTTCTATACTCCATGAAATTAGTGGAATATCCTTGATATTTGCGTTTCATCCAGGTATCTTTTCATGGATATATTCTTCTGAGCATTCTTGAATTTTACTCTACTAAGAAGTATCATGTTGACAATTTGGACGTTATTAGTTCATGGATAAATTAATTCTTGAACTTGTTTTATTGAATTCTTATATCATTGTCATCATCCTCATGTTTATATTATGTTAAAAGTCATCTGTGGCCTGTAGTGCATAAATGGACTTGGTATGATTATGACAAGGGATTATTATATATAATCATGACCGTAATGTTACAAATGATGTGGAAAAAGTCATCTGTGGCCTGTAGTGAATAGATGGACTTGGTATGATTATGACCAGGTATTATTCAGTATAATCATTACCATAATGTTACAAATGATGTGGAAAAAAATCATCATTGGCCCGTAGTGCATTGATGGACAGTTTTTGGTATGATTATGGCTATGGATTCTCTTCGGCCAAGGGTGTAAAATGAATTGTTTTATGGCATGATCAGGATCGTTGATGAAAACACGATTATCTTTGGCCCGTAGTGCATGGATAATTCGTGGTCGTGATACTAGTGAATATCATTGGCCTGTAGTGCAGGGATGATTCCATGATGTGGATTAATTATTGAGTTGAGTCTCAGCGATGAAATATTAATTCATGTATGTGATAATAATGAATATCTTTGGTCGTAGTGCATGTATAATTCATGGATGTGATACTAACGAATATCCTTGGCCGTAGTGCATGGATAATTCGATGATGTGGATTATTTATTAAGCTAAGTCTCAGCGATAAATTATTGGTTATACACTTTTAATTTGTAGAAGATAGTAGATATCATGCTCTACTTGACTTTTCTAAAATATAGTTGTATGTCTTTGGCTTGTAGTGCAAAGATGAATTGTTAATAAATATCTTTGGCCATAGTGCAATGATTAATTTATTAGTATGATTATGAACAAGAATTGTGATTTGGTATAACCATGATTTTTGATGTTTCAGGTGAAGATAGGTGATGAAAATTATCTTCGTCCTAGGTGCGAAGAGGAATTTAGAATCGCAATTATGATTATGAGTTATTCATATGATTGTGGATATGAATTGTTGATTGTTGTTACAGGGATAAAACATTATTGGTGGACTTTTAACATGGAGAAGATAATAGACCTGATGGTCTGTTTGACTCTTCTAATGGATTGCTCGTTCCGCTGCAACTATGGTTGAAAACTTTTATCATCTACCATATGTTCTAAATCTCTGACTTATTAATGATGAAGGCTATTGATAGTGTAAATTAGCTTTAGTCATGATATTCTTTACTGGGCTAGTTATGCTCACCCTTTTTGCTTCACAATTCCTTTCAGGTAATAAGAGTGTTGCCGGGTTGAGTGGGTTTAACAGGGGAATAGAACGGCGGTCTCTAGCTGTGGAGGTTCTCCCTAAACAGTATAAAAAAGTGTGTTGTATTCTATACATCATTTAGTAGCTATATTTGGTGAATCAAATAGGGATAGGTGAACCCAACTTTGGAAGGGTGTTTTGCCACTATCATACAAGATGTCTAATGACATACAACCTCGTGTTATCATAAGACAGGGTTGTGCACATTCACTTGCATTGTATATCTATGGGCACTACCTATATGATCTTGGAGTTTATTTGAAATATAATATGCACTTGGTGACAGTGGAGATAGTTATATGTCAAGAAAAAACTCATCATTGGAAAGAAGATGATAGTAATCTTCTCATTTTTCTTTGGGGTCTATTGGGTCAACCAAGGATAATTCCGTGGACATATGATATCTATTATAACCTTGACGCATGGCCTCCCATGTACGAAGGTTTTCTTGAGCAATTCCCAAAGATTTTAATTTCTAAAATAGTTTTTGATTATACTTTTATGTAAAGTACCATTGTAAGGTTGTGGTCGAGGCACCATAGTGTTACATATATTTGTATTAAAACTCACAGTTAACTGTGGTCGTATTCTATAAGACAGTTCAACAGTTGTATAAATGTAGTTGTATTTGAATTTTGTACCATGTATCTGGCGACTCAGAATGGGTGATGTATACCTAAATTTTGGGGTGTTACATTTGGTATTAGAGCTTAGGGATATGGTCGCTGGCGGAGATAAGAGTTTAGAACTAGGAGGGGAGAGACGAGTTATATATTTCGCTAGTGTTTGACTTACCTAAGCTAAAATTGTTTACTTGATAAGTTGACAAATTGTGATATGTCAATTAACCTTTGTTTTGAAAATATATTCTAGAATGATATCTGAAATACATGAGATGAGCAATGGAAAATCATGATACAGAGGATATAACCGGGAAGGTACAATCTGAAAAGAAAACAAGGTATTCTCATATCTTCGAATATCAGGTACGTACGTAAATTTCGAGGATGAAATTTCATAAGGAGGGGTGATTGTGAGACCCTGAATTTTATGAAATAAAAGTATTCAATTTTTTTATTTTGGTAAATAGTTAAATTGATAAAAGTTTAAAGTTAAGGGTAATATGTGAAAAAAAATCAAAGTAAGCAAGTTGTTATAGAATATTCTTTTTGTCGGGGAATATCCGTATGACGGTACAATAATTGGTGGATCCCACAACGGAATTATTGTCGGATTGAGAAAACGACAAAAATATTTTTATGAAAATAACGGCGGAAGTTTACCGTTAACTGTTGAAACACCAGGTGTTAAAAGTACAGTAATACGCGTGGTTGTATAGTAGTACACGGTATTGATTATTGATGCTTATATGATAAGTCACTCAGTTTTATTTTATTGGTATTATTAATGTAATAAAACAGAAAATCTTTTTATATAAAACAGAATACTTTTATAAAGTTATCTATTTTATTAGAGAATAATTAGAATATATTATATTTTATTATGCATAGTGTTTGCATAGTGCATGTATAGTGTTTGCATAGTAAAATCTTTTATAAAGTTATTCGTATATTAGATTATAAATAGAATATATTATATTTTATTTAAAATATTTTGCTTTAATTATTGACCGTCAGATTAAAGTAAATCAATTTGGACCGTTCATGAGTTAGTTACTATGCAGTCCATTTTTTTATAAATAGAAGCTCATTCCTTCATTATTTCTTACAAATTCACTGAAACTCTAGAAAGATAAACTATGGAGAGAAAGAAGAAAAGTATTCTTCTACTTCACTACTCATATATCCAATACTCTTCTTCTTAAGGTAGGGGATATTATTTGTTGTACTCATAAGGGGTATTATTTCTTTTGTATTCATGAAGAGTTTATTATTCTGTTGGAATAACCTGTATACGCGGGCTACCCTATACTTGGTGAAATTCTTCTATTATTTCATTCTTTATTATTCTGTTGGAATATCCTGTCTGTGCGTTTTACGCCGGACCTGGTTCCATTCTTTATTATTCTGTTAGAATATCCTGTCGGTACGTATTACGCCTGACCTGGTTCCGTTATTTAGTATTCTGTTGGAATAACCTGTCTATGCGAAGTACCGCATGCATAGTGATTTCTGTTGTTATTCCATTCTTTATTATTCTATTAAAACATCCTGTCGGTGCGAATTTCACCTGACCTGGTTCTATTATTATTATTTTGTTGGAATAACCTGTTTATGCGAAGTACCGCATGCATGTTTATTTCTTTTGTTATTCCATTCTTTATTATACTCAGTTGGTTAAAGTTTTGACTTATATACTCCATGAAATTAGTGAAATATCCTTGATATTTTCGCTTCATCTAGTATCTTTTCATGGAAATATTCTTCTGAGCATTCTTGAATTTTATTCCACAAAGAAGTATCATTGTTGACAATTTGGACGTTATTAGTTCGTGGATAAATTAATTCTTGAACTTGTTTTTTTGAATTCTTATATCATTGTCAACATCCTCATGTTTATATTATGTTGAAAGTCATCTGTGGCCTGTAGTGCATAGATGGACTTAGTATGATTATGACCAGGGATTATTAGGTATAATCATGACCGTAATGTTACAAATAATGTGGAAAAAGTCATTTGTGGCCAGTAGTGCATAGATGGACTTGGTATGATTATGACCAGGGATTATTCGGTATAATCATGACCGTAATATTACAAATGATGTGGAAAAAAATTATCATTGGCCCATAGTGCATTGATGGACAGTTTTTGGTATGATTATGGCTATGGATTCTCTTCGGCCAATGGTGCAAAAATGAATTGTTTTATGGCATGATCAGGACCGTTGTTGAAAACACGATTATCTTTGGCCCGTAGTGCATGGATAATTCGTGGTCGTGATACTAAAGAATATCCTTGGCCTGTAGTGCAGGGATGATTCGATGATGTGGATTAATTATTGAGCTGAGTCTCAGCGATGAAATATTAATTCATGGATGTGATAATAATGAATATCTTTGGTCTTTGTGCATGGATAATTCATGGATGTGATACTAACGAATATCATTGGCCCTAGTGCATGTATAATTCGATGATGTGGATTATTTATTAAGTTGAGTCTCAGTGATAAAATATGTGTTATACACTTTTAATTTATAGATAATAGTAGATATAATGCTCTACTTGACTTTTCTAAAATACAGTTGTATGTCTTTGGCTTGTAGTACAAAGATGAATTGTTAATGAATATCTTTGGTCGTAGTGCAAAGATGAATTTATTAGTATGATTATGAACAAGAATTGTGATTTAATATAACCATGATTTTTGATGTTTCAGGTGAAGATAGGTCGTGAAAATTATCTTCGTCCTGGGTGCGAAGAGGAATTTAGAATCACAATTATGATTATGAGTTATTCATATGATTGTGGACATGAATTGTTGATTGATGTTACAGGGATAAAACATTATTGGTTGACTTTTAACATGGAGAAGATAATAGACCTGATGGTCTATTTGACTCTTCTAATGGATTGCTCGTTCCGCTGTAACTATGGTTGAAAACTTTTATCATCTACCATATGTTCTAAATCTCTAATTTATTAATGATGAGGGCTATTTATAGTGTAAATTAGCTTTAGTCATGATATTCTTTACTGGGCTAGTTATGCTCACCCTTTTCTGCTTCACAATTCCTTTCAGGTAATAAGATTGTTGCCGGATCGAGTGGGGATAACATGGGAATAGAACGATGGTCTCTAGCAGTGGAGGTTCTCCCTAAATAGTATAAAAAAGTTTGTTGTATTCTATACATCATTTAGTAGTTATATTTGGTGAATCAAATAAGGTGAGGCGAACCCAACTTTGGAAGGATGTTTTGCCACAATAATACAAAATGACTAATGACATACAACCTCGTGTTATCATAAGACAGGGTTGTGCGCATTCACTTGCTGAGTATATCTACGGGCACTACCTATATGATCTTGGAGTTTATTTGAAATATAATATGCACTTGGTGACAGTGGAGATAGTTATATGTCAAGAAAAAACTCATCATTGGAAAGAAGATGATAGTAATCTTCTCGTTTTTCTTTGGGGTCTATTGGGTCAACCAAGGATAATTATGTGGACATATGATATCTATTATAACCTAGACGTATGGCCTCCCATGTACGAAGGTTTCCTTAAGCACTTCCCTAAGATTTTAATTTCTAAAATAATTTTTGAATATACTTTTATGTAAAGTACCATTGTAAGGTTGTGGTCGATGCACCATAGAGTTACATACCTTTGTATTAAAACTCAAAGTTAACTGTGGTCGTATTCTATACTACAGTTCAACAGTTCTATACTATGGTTGAAAACTTTTATCATCTACCATATGTTCTAAATCTCTAATTTATTAATGATGAAGGCTATTGATAGTGTAAATTAGCTTTAGTCATGATATTCTTTACTGGGCTAGTTATGCTCACCCTTTTTGCTTCACAATTCCTTTCAGGTAATAAGAGTGTTGCCGGGTTGAGTGGGTTTAACAGGGGAATAGAACGGCGGTCTCTAGCTGTGGAGGTTCTCCCTAAACAGTATAAAAAAGTGTGTTGTATTCTATACATCATTTAGTAGCTAAATTTGGTGAATCAAATAGGGATAGGTGAACCCAACTTTGGAAGGGTGTTTTGCCACTATCATACAAGATGTCTAATGACACACAACCTCGTGTTATCATAAGACAGGGTTGTGCACATCCACTTGCATTGTATATCTATGGGCACTACCTATATGATCTTGGAGTTTATTTGAAATATAATATGCACTTGGTGACAGTGGAGATAGTTATATGTCAAGAAAAGACTCATCATTGAAAAGAAGATGATAGTAATCTTCTCGTTTTTCTTTGGGGTCTATTGGGTCAACCAAGGATAATTCTGTGGACATATGATATCTATTATATCCTAGACGCATGGCCTCCCATGTACGAAGATTTCCTTGAGCAATTCCCAACGATTTTAATTTCTAAAATAGTTTTTGATTATACATTTATGTAAAGTATCATTGCAAGGTTGTGGTCGAGGCACCATGAGAGTTACATATATTTGTATTAAAACTCACAATTAACTGTGGTCGTATTCTATACTACAGTTCAACAGTTGTATAAATGAAGTTGTATTTAAATTTTGTACCATGTATCTGGCAACTCAGAATGGGTGATGTATACCTAATTTTGGGGGCGTCACATTTGGTATCAGAGCTTAGTGATATGGTCGCTGGTGGAGATAAGAGTTTAGAATTAGGAGGGGAGAGACGAGTTATATACTTCGCTAGTGTGTGACTTACCTAAGCTGAAATTGTTTACTTGATAAGTTGACAAATTGTGATATGTCAATTAACCTTTGTTTTGAAGATATATTCTAGAATGATATCTGAAATGCAGGAGATGAACAATGGAAAAATTATGATACAGAGGATATAACCGGGAAGGTACAATTCGAAAAGAAAGCAAGGTATTCTCATATCTTCGAATATCAGGTACGTACGTAAATTTCGAGGGCAAAATTTCATAAGAAGGGATGATTGTGAGACCCAGAATTTTTTAAAATAAAAGTATTCAATTTTTTTATTTTGGTAAATAGTTAAATTGATAAAAGTTTAAAGTTAAGGATAATATGTGAAAAAAAAAATCAAAGTAAACAAGTTGTTATGGAATATTCTTTTTTCGGGGAATATCCATACGACGGTACAATCATTGGTGGATCCCACAACGAAATTATTGTCGGATTGAGAAAACGACAAAAATATTTTTATGAAAATAACGGCGAAAGTTTTACCGTTAACTGTTGAAACACCCGGTGTTAAAAGTACAGTAATACGCGTGGTTGTATAGTAGCACACGGTATTGATTATTGATACTTATGTGATAAGTCAATCAGTTTTGTTTTATTGGTATTATTAATGTAATAAAACAGAAAAGCTTTTATATAAAACAGAATACTTTTATAAAGTTATTCGTTTTATTAGTCTAATAGTAAAATCTTAATATATAAAACAGAATACTTTTATAAAGTTATCTATTTTATTAGACAATAATTAGAATATATTATATTTTATTATGCATAGTGTTTGCATAGTGCTTGTATAGTGTTTGCATAGTAAAATCTTTTATAAAGTTATTCGTTTATTAGATTATAAATAGAATATATTATATTTTATTTAAAAGATTTTGCTTTAAATATGGACCGTCAAATTAAAGTAAATCAATCTGGACCGTTCATGAGTTAGTTACTATGCAGTCCATTTTTCTATAAATAGAAGCTCATTCCTTCATTATTTCTTACGAATTCACTGAAACTCTAGAGAGATAAACTATAGAGAGAAAGAAGAAAAGTATTCTGCTATTTCACTACTCATATATCCAGTACTCTTCTTCTTAAGGTAGGGGATATTATTTGTTGTACTCATAAGGGATATTATTTCTTTTGTATTTGTGAAGAGAACTTCTGTTATTCCAATATTTATTATTCTGTTGGAATAATATGTATACGCGGGCTACCCTATACTTGGTGAAATTCTTCTGTTATTTCATTCTTTATTATTCTGTTAGAATATCCTATCTGTGCGTTTTATGCCGGACCTGGTTCCGTTCTTTATTATTCTGTTGGAACATCCTGTCGGTGCGTATTACGCATGACCTGGTTCCGTTATTTAGTATTCTGTTGGAATAACCTGTCTATATAAAAGACCATATGCATAGTGATTTTTGTTGTTATTCCATTCTTTATTATTCTGTTGGAACATCCTGTCGGTGCAAATTTCGCCTGACCTGGTTCCGTTATTATTATTCTGTTGGAATAACCTGTCTATGCGAAGTACCGCATGCTTGGAGATTTCTTTTGTTATTCCATTCTTTATTATACTCAGTTGGTTAAAGTTTTGACTTATATACTCCATGAAATTAGTGAAATATCCTTGATATTTTCGCTTAATCCAGTATCTTTTCATGGAAATATTCTTCTGAGCATTCTTGAATTTTATTCCACAAATAAGTATCTTGTTGACAATTTGGACGTTATTAGTTCCTGGATAAATTAATTCTTGAACTTGTTTTATTGAATTCTTATATCATTGTCAACATCCTCATGTTTATATTATGTTGAAAGTCATTTGTGGCCTGTAGTGCATAGATGGACTTGGTATGATTATGACCAGAGATTATTAGGTATAATCATGACCGTAATGTTACAAATGATGTAGAAAAAGTCATTTGTGGCCAGTAGTGCATAGATGGACTTGGTATGATTATGACCAGGGATTATTCGGTATAATCATGACCGTAATATTACAAATGATGTGGAAAAAAATTATCATTGGCCCGTAGTACATTGATGGACAGTTTTTAGTATGATTATGGCTATGGATTCTCTTCGGCCAAGGGTGCAAAGATGAATTTTTTTATGGCATGATCAGGACCGTTGATGAAAACACCATTATCTTTGGCCCGTAGTGCATGGATAATTCTTGGTCGTGATACTAATGAATATCATTGGTCTGTAGTGCAGGGATGATTCGATGATGTGGATTAATTATTGAGTTGAGTCTCAGCGATGAAATATTAATTCATGGATGTGATAATAATGAATATCTTTGGCCGTAGTGCATGGATAATTCATGGATGTGATACTAATGAATATGCTTCGCCATAGTGCATGGATAATTCGATGATGTGGATTATTTATTAAGTTGAGTCTCAGCGATAAAATATTGGTTATACACTTTTAATTTTTAGAAGATAGTAGATATCACGCTCTACTTGACTTTTCTAAAATACAGTTGTATGTCTTTGGCTTGTAGTGCAAAGATGAATTGTTAATGAATATCTTTGGCTGTATTGCAAAGATGAATTTATTAGTATGATTATAAACAAGAATTGTGATTTGGTGTAACCATAATTTTTGATGTTTCAGGTGAAGATAGGTGATGAAAATTATCTTCGTCCTGGATGCAGAGAAGAATTTAGAATCACAATTATGATTATGAGTTATTCATATGATTGTGGACATGAATTGTTGATTGATGTTACAGGGATAAAACATTATTGGTGGACTTTAAACATGGAGAAGATAATAAACTTGATGGTCTATTTGACTCTTCTAATGGATTGATCATTCCATTGCAACTATGGTTGAAAACTTTTATCATCTACCATATGTTCTAAATCTCTGATTTATTAATGATGAAGGCTATTGATAGTGTAAATTTGTTTTAGTCATGATATTCTTTACTGGGCTAGTTATGCTCACCCTTTCTGCTTCACAATTCCTTTCAAGTAATAAGAGTGTTTCCAGGTCGAGTGGGGATAACAGGGGAATAGAACGGCGGTCTCTTGCTGTGGAGGTTCTCCCTAAACAGTATAGAAAAGAGTGTTGTATTTTATACATCATATAGTAGTTATATTTGGTGAATCAAATAGGGTGAGGCAAACCCAACTTTGGAAGGGTGCTTTACCACTATAATACAAGATGTCTAATGACATACAACCTCGTGTTATCATAGGACAGGGTTGTGCGCATCCACTTGCTGAGTATATCTACGGCCACTACCTATATGATCTTGGAGTTTATTTGAAATATAATATGCACTTGGAGACAGTGGAGATAGTTATATGTCAAGAAAAGACTCACCATTAGAAAGACGATGATAGTAATCTTCTCGTTTTTCTTTGGGGTCTATTGGGTCAACCAAGGATAATTCTGTGGACATATGATATCTATTATAACGTAGACGCATGGCCTCCCATGTACGAAGGTTTCCTTGAGAAATTCTCAAAGATTTTAATTTCTAAAACAGTTTTTGATTATACTTTTATGTAAAGTACCATTGCAAGGTTGTGGTCGAGGCACCATGAGAGTTACATACATTTGTATTATAACTCACAGTTAACTGTGGTCGTATTCTATACGACAGTTCAACAGTTGTATAAATGAAGTTGTATTTGAATTTTATACCATGTATCTGGCGACTCAGAATGGGTGATGTATACCTAATTTTGGGGGCGTCACATTTGGTATCAGAGCTTATGGATATAGTCGCTGGCGGAGATAAGAGTTTAGAACTAGGAGGGGAGAGACGAGTTATATACTTCTCTAGTGTGTGACTTACATAAGCTAAAATTGTTTACTTGATAAGTTGACAAATTGTGATATGTCAATTAACATTTGTTTTGAAGATATATTCTAGAATGATATCTGAAATACAGGAGATGAGTAATAGAAAAATCATGATACAGATGATATAACCGGGAAGGTACAATTCAAAAAGAAAGCAAGGTATTCTCATATCTTCGAATATCAGGTACGTACGTAAATTTTGAGGGCGAAATTTCATAAGAATGGGTGATTGTGAGACCCCGAATTTTATAAAATAAAAGTATTCAATTTTACTATTTTGGTAAATAGTTAAATTGATAAAAGTTTAAAGTTAAGGGTAATATTGAAAAAAAAATTCAAAGTAAGCAAGTTGTTATAAAAAAAAATTTTGTCGGGGAATATCCGTACGATGGTACAATCATTGGTGGATCCCACAACGGAATTATTGTCGGATTGAGAAAATGACAAAAATACTTTTATGAAAATAACGACGAAAGTTTTACCGTTAACTGTTAAAACACCCGGTGTTAAAAGTACAGTAATACGCGTAGTTGTATAGTCAAACACGGTATTGATTATTGATACTTATGGGATAAGTCATTCAGTTTTTTTATAGGTATTATTAATGTAATAAAACAGAAAAGCTTTTTATATAAAACAGAATACTTGTATAAAGTTATTAGTTTTATTAGGCTAATAGTAAAATCTTTTTATATAAAACAGAATACTTTTATAAAGTTATCTATTTTATTAGACAATAATTAGAATATATTATATTTTATTATGCATAGTGCATGTATAATGTTTGTATAGTAAAATCTTTTATAAAGTTATTCGTTTATTAGATTATAAATAGAATATATTATATTTCATTTAAAAGATTTTGCTTTAAATATGGACCGCCAAATTAAAGTAAATCAATCTGGACCGTTCATTAGTTAGTTACTATGCAGTCCATTTTTCTATAAATAGAAGCTCATTCCTTCATTATTTCTTATGAATTCACTGAAACTCTAGAGAGATAAACTATAGAGAGAAAGAAGAAAAGTATTCTGCTACTTCACTACTAATATATCCAGTACTCTTCTTCTTAAGGTAGAGGATATTATTTGTTGTACTCATAAGGGATATTATTTCTTTTGTATTCATAAAGAGAACTTCTGTTATTCCATTATTTATTATTCTGTTTAAATAACTTGTATACGCGGGCTACCCTATACTTGGTGAAATTCTTCTATTATTTCATTCTTTATTATTCTGTTAGAATATCTTGTCTGTGCGTTTTACGTCAGACCTGGTTTCAGTTCGTTATTATTCTGTTGGAACATCTTGTCGGTGCGTAATACGCCTGACATGGTTCTGTTATTTAGTATTCTGTAGGAATAACCTGTCTATACGAAGTACCATATACATGGTGATTTCTGTTGTTATTCCATTATTTATTATTTTGTTGGAACATCCTGTCGGTGCAAATTTTGCCTGACCTGGTTCCGTTATTATTATTCTGTTGGAATAACCTGTCTATGCGAAGTACCTCATGCATTGTGATTTCTTTTGTTATTCCATTCTTTATTATACTCAGTTGGTTAAAGTTTTGACTTCTATACTCCATGAAATTAGTGGAATATCCTTGATATTTGCGTTTCATCTAGTATCTTTTCATGGAAATATTCTTCTGAGCATTCTTGAATTTTACTCTACAAAGAAGTATCATGTTGACAATTTGGATGTTATTAGTTCATGGATAAATTAATTCTTGAACTTATTTTATTGAATTATTTTATCATTGTCATCATCCTCATGTTTATATTATGTTAAAAGTCATATGTGGCCTGTAGTGCATAGATGGACTTGGTATGATTATGACCAGTGATTATTAGGTATAATCATGACCGTAATATTGCAATTGATGTGGAAAAAGTCATATGTGGCCTGTAGTGCATAGATGGACTTGGTATAATTATGACCAGGGATTATTTGGTATAATCATGACTGTAATATTACAAATGATGTGGAAAAAAAATTATCATTGGCCCGTTGTGCAGTGATGGACATTTTTTGGTATGATTATGGCTATGGATTCTCTTCGGCCAAGGGTGCAAAGATGAATTATTTTATGGCATGATCAGGACCGTTGATGAAAACACGGTTATCTTTGGCCCGTAGTGCATGGATAATTCATGGTCGTGATATTAATGAATATCCTTGGCCTGTAGTGCATGGATGATTCTATGATGTGGAATAATTATTGAGCTGAGTCTCAGCGATGAAATATTAATTCATGGATGTGATAATAATGAATATCTTTGGCCGTAGTGCATGGATAATTAATGGATGTAATACTAACGAATATCTTTGGCCATAGTGCATGGATAATTCGATGATGTGGATTATTTTTTAAGCTGAGTCTCAGCGATAAAATATTGGTTATACACTTTCAATTTGTAGAAGATAGTAAATATCATGCTCTACTTGACTTTTCTAAAATACAGTTGTATGTCTTTGGCTTGTAGTGCAAAGATGAATTGTTAATGAATATCTTTGGTCGTAGTGCAAAGATGAATTTATTACTATGATTATGAACAAGAATTATGATTTGGTATAACCATGATTTTTATAATTTCAGGTGAAGATAGGTCATGAAAATTTTCTTCGTCCTGGGTGCGAAGAGAAATTTAGAATCACAATTATGATTATGAGTTATTCATATGATTGTGAACATGAATTGTTGATTGATGTTACAGGGATAAAACATTATTGGTGGACTTTTAACATGGAGAAGATAATAGACCTGATGGTTTATTTGACTCTTCTAATGGATTGCTCGTTCCGCTGTAACTATGGTAGAAAACTTTTATCATCTACCGTATGTTCTAAATCTCTGATTTATTAATGATGAAGGCTATTGATAGTGTAAATTAGCTTTAGTCATGATATTCTTTACTGGGCTAGTTATGCTCACCCTTTCTGCTAAACAATTCCTTTCAGGTAATAAGATTATTGTCGGATCGAGTGGGGATAACAGGGGAATAGAACGATGGTCTCTAGCTGTGGAGGTTCTCCCTAAACAGTATATAAAAGTGTGTTTTATTCTATACATCATTTAGTTGTTATATTTGGTCAATCAAATAGGGTGAGGTGAACCTAACTTTGGAAGGGTGTTTTGCCACTATCATACAAGATGTCTAATGACATACAACCTCGTGTTATCATAAGACATGGTTGTGCGCATCCACTTGCTGAGAATATCTACGGGCACTACCTATATGATCTTGGAGTTTATTTGAAATATAATATGCACTTGGAGACAGTGGAGATAGTTATATGTCAAGAAAAGAATCATCATTGGAAAGAAGATGATAGTAATCTTCTCATTTTTCTTTGGGGTCTATTGGGTCAACCAAGGATAATTCTGTGGACATATGATATCTATTATAACGTAGACGCATGGCCTCCCATGTACGAAGGTTTCCTTGAGCAATTCCCAAAGATTTTAATTTCTAAAACAGTTTTTGATCATTCTTTTATGTAAAGTACCATTGCAAGGTTGTGGTCGAGGCACCATGAGAGTTACATACATTTGTATTAAAACTCACAGTTAACTGTGGTCGTGTTCTGTACGACAGTTCAACAGTTGTATAAATGAAGTTGTATTTGAATTTTGTACCATGTATCTGGCGACTCAGAATGGGTGATGTATACCTAATTTTGGGGGCAACACATTTGGTATCAGAGCTTAGGGATATAGTCGTTGGCGGAGATAAGAGTTCTGAACTAGGAGGGGAGAGACGAGTTATATACTTCTCTAGTGTGTGACTTACCTAAGCTGAAATTGTTTACTTGATAAGTTGACAAATTGTGATATGTCAATTAACATTTGTTTTGAAGATATATTCTAGAATGATATCTGAAATACAGGAGATGAGTAATAGAAAAATCATGATACAGAGGATATAACTGGGAAGGTATAATCTGAAAAGAAAGCAAGGTATTCTCATCTCTTCGAAATATCAGGTACGTACGTAAATTTTGAGGGCGAAATTTCATAAGAATGGGTGATTATAAGACCCCGAATTTTATGAAATAAAAGTATTCAAATTTTCTATTTTGGTAAATAGTTAAATTGATAAAATTTAAAGTTAAGGGTAATATATGAAAAAAAAATCAAAGTATTCAAGTTATTATAGAATTTTTTTTTGTCGGAGAATATCCGTACGACGGTACAATCATTGGTGGATCCCACAACAGAATTATTGTCGGATTGAGAAAACGATAAAAACATTTTTATGAAAATAACGGACTGAAGTTTTACCGTTAACTGTTGAAACACCCGGTGTTAAAAGTACAGTAATACATGTGGTTGTATAGTAGCACACGGTATTGATTATTGATGCTTATGTGATAAGTCACTCAGTTTTGTTTTATTGGTATTATTAATGTAATAAAACAGAAAAGCTTTTTATATAAAACAGAATACTTTTATAAAGTTATTCGTTTTATTAGGCTAATATTAAAATCTTTTTATATAAAACATAATACTTTTATAAAGTTATCTGTTTTATTAGACAATAATTAGAATATATTATATTTTATTATGCATAGTATTTGCATAGTGCCTGTATATAGTGTTTGCATAGCAAAATTTTTATAAAGTTATTCGTTTATTAGATTATAAATAGACTATATTATATTTTATTTAAAAGATTTTGCTTTAAATATGGACCGTCAGATTAAAGTAAATCAATCTGGACCGTTCATGAGTTAGTTACTATGCAGTCCATTTTTCTATAAATAGAAGCTCATTCCTTCATTATTTCTTACGAATTCACTAAAACTCTAGAAAGATAGACTATAGAGAGAAAAAAGAAAAGTATTCTTCTACTTCACTACTCATATATCCAATACTCTTCTTCTTAAGGTATGGGATATTATTTGTTGTACTCATAAGGGGTATTATTTCTTTTGTATTCATGAAGAGAACTTCTGTTATTCCATTATTTAATATTCTGTTGGAATAACCTGTATACGCGGGCTACCCTATACTTGGTGAAATTCTTCTGTTATTTCATTTTTTTACAATTCTGTTGGAATATCCTGTCTGTGCGTTTTACGCCGGACCTGGTTTCGTTCTTTATTATTCTGTTGGAACATCCTGTCGGTGCGTATTACGCTTGACCTGGTTTCGTTATTTAGTATTCTGGTTGAATAACCTATCTATGTGAAGTACCGCATGCATAGTGATTTCGATTGTTATTCCATTCTTTATTATTCTGTTGGAACATCCTGTCGGTGCGAATTTCGCCTGACCTGGTTCTGTTATTATTATTCTGTTGGAATAACCTGTCTATGTGAAGTACCGCATGCATGGTGATTTCTTTTGTTATTCCATTCTTTATTATACTCAGTTGGTTAAAGTTTTGAGTTCTATACTCCATGAAATTAGTGGAATATCCTTGATATTTGCGCTTCATCCAGTATCTTTTCATTAAAATATTCTTCTGAGCATTCTTGAATTTTAATCCACAAAGAAGTATCATGTTGACAATTTGGAACGTTATTAGTTCCTGGATAAATTAATTCTTGAACTTGTTTTATTGAATTCTTATATCATTATCATCATCCTCATTTTATATTATGTTGAAAGTCATCTGTGGCCTGTAGTGCATAGATGGACTTGGTATGATTATGACCAGAGATTATTAGGTATAATCATGACCGTAATGTTATAAATGATATGGAAAAAGTCCTCATAGGCCCGTAGTGCATTGATGGACAGTTTTTGGTATGATTATGGCTATGCATTCTCTTCATCCAAGGGTGCAAAGATGAATTGTTTTATGGCATGATCATGACCATTGATGAAAACATGATTATCTTTAGCCCGTAGTGCATGGATAATTTGTGGTCGTGATATTGACGAATATCATTAGCCGTAGTGCATGGATAATTCAGTGATATGGATTGATTATCGAGCTGAGTCTCAGCGATGAAATATAAATTCGTGGATGTGATATTAACGAATATCCTTGGCCGTAGTGCAGGGGTGATTCAATGATGTGAATTATTTATTAAGCTGAGTCTCAGCGATAAAATATTTATTATACACTTTTAATTCGTAAAAGATAGTAGATATCTTGCTCTACTTGACTCTTCTAAAATACTGTTGTATGTCTTTGGCATGTAGTGCAAAGATGAATTGTTAATGAATATCTTTGGCCGTAGTGCAAAGACGAATTTATTAGTATGATTATGAGCAGGAATTCTGATTTTGTATAACCATGATTTTTGTTGTTTCAGGTGAAGATAAGTGATAAAAATTATCTTCGTCCTGGTTGCGAAGAGGAATTTAGAACCACAATTATGATTATGAGTTATTCATATGATTGTGGACAGGAACTGTTGATTTATTTTACATGGATAAAATATTATTGGTGGACTTTTAACATAGAGAAGATAATAAACCTTATGGTCTATTTGACTCTTCTAATGGATTGTTCGTTCCGCTGCAACTATGGTTGAAAAGTTTTATCATCTACCATATGTTCTAAATCTCTGATTTATTATTGATGAAAGCTATTGATAATTTAATTATCTTTAGTCATGATATTCTTTACTGGGCTAATTGTACTCACCCTTTCTACTTCACAATTCCTTTCAGGTAATAAGAGTGTTGCCGTAAGAGTGTTGCCTGGTTGAGCGGGGATAACAGGGGAATAGAACGGTGGTCTCTAGCTGTGGAGGTTCTCCCTAAATAGTATAGAAAAGTGTGTTGTATTCTATACATCATTTAGTAATTATATTTGGTGAATCAAATAGGGTGAGGTGAACCCAACTTTGGACGGGTGTTTTGTCACTATCATACAAGATGTCTAATGACATACAACCTCGTGTTCTCACAAGACATGGTTGTACACATCCACTTGCTGAATATATCTACGAGCACTACGTATATGATCTTGGGGTTTATGTGAAATATAAATTTCACTAGGAGACAACGGAGATAGTTATATGTCAAGAGAAGACTCACCATTGGAAAGAAGATGATAGTAATCTTCTCGTTTTTCTTTGGGGTCTATTGGGTCAACCAAGGATAATTCTGTGGACATATGATATCTATTATAACCTAGACGCATGGCTTCCCATGTACGAAGGTTTCATTGAGCACTTCCTAAAGATTTTAATTTCTAAAACCGTTTTTGATTATACTTTTATGTAAAGTACTATTGTAAGGTTGTGGTTGAGGCACCATGAGAGTTACATATATTTGTATTAAAACTCACAGTTAACTGTGGTCGTATTCTATACAACAGTTCAACAGTTGTATAAATGAAGTTGTATTTGAATTTTGTACCATGTATCTGGCGACTCAGAATGAGTGATGTATACCTAATTTTGGGGGCGTCACAGTTATTTTATAAAAAGATATTTTTATCGTTTTCTCAATCCGACAATAATTCTGTTGTGGGATCCACCAATGATTGTGTCGTTGTACAAATATTCCCTGTTAAAACGAATATTCCCCGACCAATCGAATATTATATAACAATTTGCGTACTTTACAAAATTTATAAATATTACCCACAACTATAACACTATATCAAATTCATTCCATAATATTCAAAAATGATATTTATAGAAAAATCATCATCATTAAAAAAAATTGGGGTCTTACAATTTCTCCTTACTCGCGCGCAATTAGATGACCAAACCCCTTTTCTAGACAGAATTCCTTAGACATTGCCAATAATGTTATCTAATAATATTATTCAAATAATATGAATTATTGATTTGATAATGGAAGTGCAGTGACAATTATTGAAATAACAATAATATCAACGTAGCAATTATTGACTCAATAAAATAAAATATTGAACAGTAATTACTGTAACAATTATTGAGTAGTGCCTTCTTACGTAAGAATCAATAATTCAAAAATACTGTGCAATACCGTGTGCTACTGTGCAACAACGCGTATTAATTTACTTTACTCACCGGGTATTCCATCAATTTTAACGGTAACAACTACGCTGTTATTTATAAAAACTCATATTTATTATTTTCTTCATCTGATAGTTATTCTGTTATGGCGCCCACAAATGGTTGCGCCGTCGTACGAATATTTCCCGACAACAAGAATATTCTACGACCAAACGAATATTCCATAAAATTTGGGGTCTTACAGTTAATGTTAAAAGGTTTGCCATTATTTTTATAAAAAGTTATTTCTGTCATTTTCTAACTCCGACTGTAATTCTGTTATGGGGTCCACCAATGATTGTGGCATCGTACGAATATTTTCTGATAAAACGAATATTCTCCGACCAAACGAATATTTTATGACAACTTGTTTAATTTACAAAATTTGTAAATATTACTCACAACTATAATATTATATCAAATCAAGACTTTATTACTCAAAATTATATTTAGATAAAATTAATCTTTATTCATAAAAGTTGGGGTCTTACAGTTATCATGTTGATAATTTGGACATTCTTAAACTCTAGATAAATTGAATTATAAATTTTGATTTTTAATATCATTGTCATCATCCTCATGTTTATATTGTGATGAAAGTCATCTTTGGCCCGTACTGTGATGCCCCCAAAATTAGTATACATCACCCATCTTGAGTCATCAAATACACGGTACATAAATCAAATACACCTTAATTATACAACATGAGCTTGTGAGTTTTAATATAAATATTGTCTTCTACACAGTATTCAAACTCAAAATAAGTCCTCAATACATTTATTATCACACTATTTCATAGAATAGTGAGGACTATTAATGCAACCATCTGGACCATCATTTCATTCCCCGACTAGTTCCAGCTATATTCTCATTTCCTGAAGAGAACATTGAAAGAAAGGGTGAGCTCAACTAACCCAGTAAGAAATATTATAACTAAGATGATGCAGGATAAATTATCCTTAGCCTTCAACAGTATAACAACTGATAAAATATAATAGACAATAAGTTTTAGATCAACAACTGCAGCGGAATAAACAATCCATTAAAAAAGTCAAGTAGAACATAATGTCTACTATCTCCTCTAGATTAAAAGTTCATCGTTAATATTTCATTCCTATAATACTCAACAATAGTTCTTTGTTATACCCAAGATAAAAAGAACTCTCAATACCTTTCTTCACCTGAACCACCAAAGATTATAGTTAAATCCACAATTCATATTTATAATCATGTAAATCAAAAGTTTCTCCTTGCCACAAAGGCTTAATAGAACGTTTACTCAATATCCTTAACCCAAAGGCTAAAGATATTCAAATGTAATAACAATGATCATACCAATCAGTTGTCTACCTTTGCATTACGGGCCAAAGATATTCAACTATAAAACCAATGGTCATGATCATACCAATCAATTGTCTGTCAGTGCACTACGGCCAAAGTCATTCAACTATTAACTAATGGACAAGATCTTGCCAATCACATCATCGAATTATCCATGCACTACGGGCCAAGGATATTCGTTATTATCACCAGTGGTTATGATCATGTCATAAACCTGTCCATCTTTGCACGTAAGCCAAAGATATACAACTATAAAACCAATAATCAATAGTCCATCTTTACAAGTAAGCCAAAGATATACAACTATAAAACCAATAATCAATAGTCCATCTTTGCACGTAAGCCAAAAATATACAACTGTAAAATCAATAATCAACAGTCCATCTATGTACGTAAGCCAAAGATGACTTTCATCACAATATAAGCATGAAGATGATGACAATGATATAAGCATTAATCAAACGAAATCAAGGATAAATATTAAAGACTTTAAATTTATCCAGAGTTTAAAAATATCCAAATTGTCAACATGATACTTCTTTGTGGAGTAAAATTCAAGAATAATATTCATGTACCATAAATAATTTAGACAGAAAAGAAATATATTTTTCAGGTGAATAGTACCCTGTGAATAGTACTTCGGGAATAGTACCTCATGAATAGTACCCCGGCATGCAAAGTGTCCCAAATACCCGAGTGAATAATCCTAGAGTGAATAGTAACCGGGTGAATAGTAACTCATGAATAGTACTCTGGCACAAAACGTTCCCCGAATACCCGAGTGAATAATACTAGAGTGAATAGTAACCTCAACACAAAAAGGTAAAAACTCCACAATAAAATTCGTACCAATATTCCGGCATAATGATATTGAAAGAAATAATATCATTTACGAAGAAATAATACCCCTTACGACTGTTGAACGAAAATAATATTCCTACGAATATTGAACGAAGATGATATTCCTTACGAATATTGAACAAAAAAAATATTCATACGAATACGAAAAATAATATCTCTTCAAAATATGAAATAAATAATACCCCTTACCTCAGAAAAAGACTGAATACTGGAATAGTGAAGTAGCAGAGTTCGCTTCTTCTTTCTATCTATAGCTTCTCTCTCTATAATTGCTCTTGTGAGTCTTAGTAAATTGGTGAGAATGAAGGAAGAATGAGCTTCTATTTATAGGAAAGTATAGTTTTGATAATTGCACGTTTTGGGGCTCAAAATATTACGGTATAATTTCTTCATCATTTCCTTCATTTTTAATTTAGTCCTGCAAGTATTATCAAACTTGCACCACCTCCCCTAATAGTAAATCATGTGAATTAATAGTTCATTCATGTGACTCAATAGTATAATCATGTGAAAAAACTAATTACAGTATAGTACCTCCATCTATACCTCTATTTTTAACTTAGTCATGCAAGTATTATCAATCTTGCACCACCTCCCCTAATAGTACATGAATGTGAATCAATAGTACACACATTTGAACAAATAGTTATAAGCATATGAATTAATAATAATTAATTTCTCATTTATCCGATTAATTATCCGATTGGTCAATATAATCTCCAGACATCAATTATTGTTGAAATAAATGTCGATTTCCACTAACACTAATAATTCCCACACAATGGAACTATCAATTTCATCTTTAATCAACACGAACTTATTCATCATTAATATTATAACTCGCAATATTTACCAATCAGGTCGTTCCCAGGAAAGAGGGGGCTTTCCGATAAGGATTTCTCCTTATTGGCGCGCAATTAGGTGGCCAAACCTCCCCTTGACAGAACTTCTAGACATTTTCAATATTGCAAATAATAATATGAATAATTTTGTCGTCTCAATTATTGATTTAATAATATAAAATATTATGCAGATGATACTGTGACAATAATTGAATCAATAATATGAGAGATATTATGCAGCAAATACTGTAGTAATAATTAAGTAAAACTGAGTGGCTTCTCACGTAAGTATCAATAATCAATATTGTGTGCTACTATGCAACCACGCGTATTACTGTACTTTTACTACCAGGTAGTTCAACAGTTTAACGGTAAAACTTTCGTCATTATTTATAAAAAGATAATACTGTCGTTTTCTAAATACGACAATACTTCTGTTGTGGGGTTCACCAATGATTGTGTCATCGTACGAATATTCCCTTTTAAAATGAATATTCCCCGATCAATCGAATATTCCCCGACACAACGAATATTTTATATCAACTTGCTTACTTTGCAAAATTTTCAAATATCACCCTTAACTTTAACCTTTATCAATTTAACTATTTACTAAATAACATAATAATTATAAGAAAATTGAATACTTTTATTTCATGAAATTCGGGATCTCACAATCTCCCATCCTTATGAAATTCCGCCCTCAAAATTTACATACCTGGTAGTTCAAAAAGATGAGAATACCTTGTTTTCTTTTCGGAGTGTACCTCTCCGGTTATCATAATGTTTCCATTGCTCATCTCCTGTATTTCAGATATCATTCTAGAATATATTTTTAAAATAAGGGTTAATTGAGATGCCGCATATTATTCCATATACTCTGACCGACCAATTAAATAACAAATAAACTTAGGTAGGTCATACTAGCGAAGAAATTACTCGTCTCTCCCCTCCAAGTTCTAGTCTCACACCTCAGCCATGGTTCATATCCCTAAGATTTGATACCAACTGTGACGCCTCCAAAACAGGTATACATCACCCATCTTGAGTCGCCAAATACATGGTACAAAATTTAAATACAACTTCTTTAATACAACAGTCGTGTAAAATACGACAAAACATAGCTGAGTCTTTAAACAAATATTGTCTTCTAGATAGTAATCAAACTCAAAATAAGTCCTCAATACATTTATTATCACACTATTTCACAAAATAGTGAGGACTACTAATGCAACCATCTGGATCGTCATTTCATTCCCCTACTAGTCCCAACTATATACTCATTTCCTGAAGAGAACATTGAAAGAAAAGGTGAGCTCAACTAGCCCATTAAGAAATATTATAACTAAGATAATGCAGAATACATTATCCTTAGCCTTCAATAGTATAACAACTGATAGAATATAATAGACAACAAGTTTTAGATCAACAACTGCAGCGGAATAAACAATCCATTAGAAAAGTCAACTAGAACATAATGTCTACTATCTCCTCTAGATTAAAAGTTCATCGTTAATATTTCATTCCTATAATACTCATCAATAGTTCTTTATTATACCCAAGACAAAAAGAACTCTCATTACCTGTCTTCATCTGAACCACCAAAGATTATAGTTAAATCCACAATTCATATTTATAATCATGTAAATCAACAGTTTCTCCTTGCCACAAAGGTTTAATAGAACGTTTACTCAATATCCTTAACCCAAAGGCTAAATATATTCAAATGTAATAATAATGATCATATCAATCAGTTGTCTACCTTTGCACTACGGGCAAAAGATATTCAACTATAAAACCAATGGTCATGATCATACCAATCAATTGTCTGTCAGTGCACTACGACCAAAGACATTCGACTGTTAACTAATGGTCATGATCCTGCCAATCACATCATCGAATTATCCATGTACTATGGGTCAAGGATATTCGTTATTATCACCAGTGGTTATGATCATGTCATACACATGTCCATCTTTGCACGTAAGCCAAAGATATACAATTATAAAACCAATAATCAATAGTCCATCTTTGCACGTAAGCCAAAGATATACAACTATAAAACCAATAATCAATAGTCCATCTATGCACGTAAGCCAAAGATGACTTTTATCACAATATAAGCATGAGGATGATGACAATGATATAAGCATTAATCAAACGAAATCAAGAATAAATATTAAAGACTTTAAATTTATCTAGAGTTTAAAAATATCCAAATTGTCAATATGATACTGCTTTGTAGAGTAAAATTCAAGAATAATATTCATGTATTAAAAATAATTTGGACTAGAAAAAAAATATATTTTTCGGGTGAATAGTACCCTGTAAATAGTACTTTGGGAATAGTACTTCGTGAATAGTACCCCGGCATGCAAAGTGTCCCAAATACCCGAGTGAATAATACTAGAGTGAATAGTAATCGGGTGAATAGTAACCCATGAATAGTAATTCTTGAATAGTACTCCGGTACAAAAAGTGACTCGAATACCTGAGTGAATAATACTAGAGTGAATAGTAACCTCCACACAAAAAGGTAGAAATTCCACAATAAAATTCGTACCAATATTCTGGCATAATGATATTGAAAGAAATAATATCATTTACGAAGAAATAATACCCCTTACGACTATTGAACGAAAAAAATATTCTTACGAATATTGAACGAAGATGATATTCCTTACGAATATTGAACGAAAATAATATTCATACAAATACGAAAAATAATATCTCTTCAGAATATGAAATAAATAATACCATTTACCTCAGAAGAAGACTGGATACTGGAATAGTGAAGTAGCAGACTTCGCTTCTTCTTTCTCTCTATGGCTTCTCTCTCTATAATTGCTCTTGTGAGTCTTAGTGAATTGGTGAGAATGAAGGAAGAATGAGCTTTTATTTATAAGAAAATATAGTTTCGATAATTGCACGTTTTGGGGCTCGAAATATTACGGTATAATACCTTCATCTTTTTCTTCATTTTTAATTTAGTCATGCAATTATTATTAAACTTGCACCACCTCCCCTAATAGTAAATCACGTGAATTAATAGTTCATTCATGTGACTCAATAGTATAATCATGTGAAAAAACTAATTACAGTATAGTACCTCCATCTATACTTCTATTTTTAACTTAGTCATACAAGTTTTATCAATCTTGCACCACCTTCCCTAATAGTACATGAATGTGAATCAATAGTACACACATATGAACAAATAGTTATAAGCATGTGAATTAATAACAATTAATTCCTCATTTATCTGATTAATTACCCGATTGGTCAATATAACCTCCAGACATCAATTATCATCGAAATAAATATCGATTTCCACTAACACTAATAATTCCCACACAATGGAACTATCAATTTCATCTTTAATCAACACGAACTTATTCATCATTAATATTATAACTCACAATATTTAACAACCAGGTCGTTCCCAAGAAAGAAGGTGCTTTCCGATAAGGATTTCTCCTTATTGGCGCGCAATTAGGTGAACAAACCTCTCTTTGACAGAACTTCTAGACATTGTCAATATTGCAAATAATAATATGAATAACTTTGTCGTCTCAATTATTAATTTAATAATATATATTATGCAGATGATACTATGATAATAATTGAATCAATAATATGAGAGATATTATACAGCAATTACTGTAGTAATAATTGAGTATAACTGAGTGGCTTCTTACGTAAGCATAAATAATCAATATCGTGTGCTACTATGCAACCATGCGTATTACTGTACTTTTACTACCGGATAGTTCAACAGTTTAACGGTAAAACTTTCGCCGTTATTTATAAAAAGATAATACTGTCGTTTTTTAAATACTACAATACTTTCGTTGTGAGGTTCACCAATGATTGTGTCGTCGTACGAATATTCCCTGTTAAAACGAATATTCCCCGACCAATCGAATATTCCCCGACACAATGAATATTTTATATCAACTTGCTTACTTTACAAAATTTTCAAATATCACCCTTAACTTTAACCTTTATCAATTTAACCATTTACTAAATAACATAATAATTATAAAAAAAATTGAATACTTTCATTTCATAAAATTCGGGATCTCACACGTAGTGCATAAATGGACTGTTGATTAGTATGATTATGACCAAAAATTATGTATTGGTATAATCATGACCTGTAATGTTACAGACAAATGATGTGGTGAAAGTCCTCTTTGGTCCGTAGTGCATAGATAGACAATTGTTTGACATGATTATAATCATTGGTGATAATAACGAATATATTTGGCCCGTAGTGCATGGATAATTCGGTGATGTGGATTATTTATTGAGATGTTTTACAGAGATAAAATATTGATGATAAACTTTTAAATCATAGAAGATAGTAGACATCATGCTCTACTTGACTCTTCTAATGGATTGCTTTTTTCGCTACAGTCAAACTTGTTGTCTATTGTATTCTATCAATTTTTAGTCTGTTGAAGGCTAATGATAATTTATTATGCATTATCTTAGTCATAATATTCTTTACTGGGCTAGTTGAGCTCACCATTTTCTTTCATTGTTCTCTTCAAAAATGAGAATATAGCTGGAACTAGTCGGGGAATGGAGTGACAATCCAAGATAGTTGCTATAATAATCCTTACTATTCTATAAAATAGTGTTAAAATAATTGTAATAAGGACTTTATTTGAGTTTGAATATTGTCTACGAGAAAATATTTGTATTAACACTCAACTATTGTGTTGTCGTATTTTGCACGATAGTTATATTATTTAAGTTTGTATTTAAATTATGTACCATGTATTTGGCGACTCAGAATGAGTTGTGTATACCTCTTTTTGGGGCGCCACACATTACATTTTTAAACTTATTATAACCATACATTATTTATGTCATTATTATTAAACTAAACACTTCTAATATTTTTTTTATACAAAATGTAAAAATATTCTCAAATTTTGTATATAACAAAATTATTCTAATCATGTCAATGACCGGAAAAAACGTTTTTGGAGAACAAAAGGAGTATTATTTATTCAAAATTTTCAAAATACTCCTTTTTTTTTCCTGAAATATAAGATTAAGTTCAAATTCTTTAAATTAATATAAGATTTTTAAATTGAAAATTAATGTTGTTTAATTCTCTTTAAAAAAAATTATAAATATAATAATTAGAAAAAAATCGTATCTCAATCCTAAAATTTAGTAATGATCTCTGAACACTACAATTTAGAAAAATTAAATACTGTTTTCATCAAATTATTTGAATTTAAAATCTTTTCATCTACATTTTTACTATCATAATTACCTACTACCACTATCTCTTATTCTTTTTGTATTCATTTTGTAATTTAATCTGTGTTCTTTAAAATTCATATTCTTGATAACAATTATAATTATATAATAAGTTCTTATTATTAAATTACATATTATTTGATTTTAAATAATATTTTACCTATTACGTACAGATGAATATATGAATATATAAACAAATAAGTCGTTAATGTAAAGATAAATACTAGCACTTATATTATATAAATAGAAAAACTATTATCGTATGTTGTTAAATTTATTTAATTATTTATCAAAAATTAATTATACATTATTAATTAAATAAGGGTGATGTTAGGGATCTTAAACTTTTTATCTCAAAAAATGTCTAAAATGATGTGTCATCATATAATTGGCCGAGTAAATCCAATGTGATTGAGTATGCTATAAATTATCATTAAATTATTCAATATCATGTCATTTGAAACAAAAAAAAATTAAGATCTCTAGCATTACTCATTAAATAATATAATTTAGAAGGAAATAATTTATCTTATAAAAATTATCGTACACAATATTAATATATTATTAATTGTTATAACTAATAATATTAATATATTATTGTTATAACTAATACATTAATAGAATATTTATACTAAAAAGTATAAATAATATATTGTAATAAAATTCCTGTTTGGCATGGGATTATGAGCTAATTGTAATTAAAATTAGTGGTAATTATCGTCCAAAATTATATAAACTTGTGACTTATTAAAAATATTTAAAACCAAGACACGGAATATGACGAAGTGCATAATGAACATTATTCTATAATGGCAGAAAAATAAAAACCAACTTAATTCTGAAAACATGTGGAAGTGGACCCCCAGCATCAACCATAACCTTAAAATCAAGATTCTCATTTAAGCAATCACAGGCTGGGTAATTCATACTTTGTGGTACACGCTGGGGTTCATGCTCATCGGAATCATATGGTGGCGGAGAACCACGGTGGCGTGGCAGCGGTGGACCATGGTGGCGGCAGTCCATGGTGGCTTGGTGGCAGCAGACCATGGTGGCTCGGTGACTGCGATCGATGGTGACACGGTGGCGGAGCACCATGATGGCACGGTGGCAGAGCACCACGGTGGCGTGGAAGCGACGGTGCGAGACCATGGTGTTGTGGTGGACCATACTGGGGTTCCAACGGTGGACCATACTGTGGTGGTGGTGGAGGTTGATAGCGGCGCGGTGGAGGCTGTCTACGGAACATGTTGTACCTCGGTGGTGGACCATAATGGGGTGGGTGCGGAGGGCAATAGCAGGGAAGTGGTGGCGACGTTTCAGAATTGTACCTAGCCGGCGGCAGAGGTGGCAGCCGCGGCGGTGGTCCATTTTCGTGGTAGCATGTTGGTGGAGGATGGTAGAAGGTATTTTCTTGCTCAGTCATCCCATATTTAGAGTAATGATCATAATCATAGTCTCTAAAATTCATGGTATCAACCAAATCTTTCACGCAGAGGAGTCCTGTTCTTCACAAATATATTTCTACAGTAAGTGTACCAAAAAAGAGTTATTTTACATGTGTATATATATATATATATATATATATATATATATATAAGAATGATCATAGCAAATGTTTAAACGTTGTTTCCTCCCTTTTGCTGGTATAAAAGGGGTAATTCTGCATAACAAAAAAAAACTGAGACTTTAAATTCATATTTCTCATAAAAGCATAAAGGGCTTATTTTATTTATATATATATATATATATATATATATATATATATATATATATATATATCACTACTGCAAGATCAGATGGCTTCATTTTAACAATTAAAATCAAAATTAAACAATATATGACTAATTATAAAACAATAAACAGAAATTATTAAAGTTTCTGAGCACATTAATTTAATAAAGAACTGTTATTACCCTCAAACGGGAGAAGAATTGCTGAACAAATCTTGGTGCCTTGTCCTAGCTAGTATTATGAGCCTTCTAGTTTTCTCCCAGTGAAATATATAAGCATTATATAGCCAGTTTAATCATATATAGTATAGTAAATAACTTGTATAAGAAGCACAATTAAATCTTGGATGAGTTGTCAAAAAGATTCTTACAGTAAAAATGACAACTGTTAACAAATTTAATTACAGATTTACTGCTAGTAAATTTGACAATTTTTAATTACAGATTTTCCGAATCTTGCAAGCATTATTTTGAGTTTTGATTGCTTGCATATAGGCATCAATCAAGACAAAATGCATTTAAAAATTAGTCAATAGTAAATGCATTTAAAAATTAGTCTAGACTAAATACAATTTAAAGTTAATCAAGACTAAATGCATTTGCTAATAAGGTCTTAGTTTCGTTGGTAAGACCAGACCCTATTACCTTAAAAGTGTTTCTCTTTATGTAATGTTTAATTTATTAATTATTTATACAATTGTTATGATGTTATATTGTATTAATTCCCCAATATTCTTGTGGTTTCAAAATAAATAAATAAATGCAATTTAAAATTATACTCTCTTAATTTGTTACAAAATATAGATTTTTAAAAAAATTAAGAGACGTTTTTAAACTCAAAATTAGCATAAATTTTAATAATAAATATTGTAACTATCTAAAATTAACTATAAAATTTTATTATGTCATAATTGTTAATGAATGATACCAATTTTAAATTTAAAAAAAATAACTTCAAAAAAATATTTTAAATTTTAAGTTATACTTTTCCTGTGGACCCCATTTTGTATTCAATAAGAAATATATATGTATCCAAGGTTCAGCTAATTGATTAGTTTATATAATTGACACTCTAATATTGAAAATAAAAGAAGAATGAAGAAAAATTGGTAACCGATGATGATTTTGTACCCAAAAAATCCACATTTATCACTGTACAAGTAAATACATCAGGTAATACAAGCTGTCTTGATCCTAATAAACCTAATCATACCAATAGTAACAGAATTAATCTAAAGAATTTTCATTTGTTGTTAAAAATGATAGATGAGATAATATTATTTATATTAATCTAACGCCATTAAAAATTATTTTATTTTATGATTAGTTCCTATTTAATCTCATGAATTATTTGTTATTATTTCTAAGGTCGTTTAATACCTGAAATAGAATTATATATAATATTACATTTTCACTTTGAATTTAATTCCTCTTTTAGAATAGACAAAATTATAGTTTATGGAATTAAATAACGGACGAGAAAAAATAATTTTTTAATGATAATAATTGAATAACACTATTTTCACACATATTTTTGATATTTTCAAGTGGTTCCTTCCCATATAAAGATAGAACCCACTATATATTCATATAAGAGATAATCATATAAAAATATTAAAATATATATGTGAAAATATTAATTTCCTAATAATTTTGTATAAAGAGTCATCTCTCTCAATTTTTTTGCAAACAGGACGTAGCCTCCATAGAGTCATCCAATTTACCATCCCAATTCCTAGAGAGTTTTGTTACATATGATAGAAAAATTATGTCAATAATAAATACCGATCTAGGTTCATATATAAGATACGAAAAAAGTAATAATAATTTTATCCTAATTTATTCCATCTTTATCACTTAAATTTTTACATTAATCGCAATTCAATTTTCATCGTAAATTTGTCTAATATATAATTTGTTAGTAATTGATCTGGGTCGGACCCGTAGATCATGAACATCCACTTGGATAAGGATATTAGATAACCCAATTAGGATTGTAAAAGTCCTATATCACTTGGAAGTATTTTAAATAATACTTGATATGGTTAAGACTTTATATGAGATAAATCTCCTGATTTAGTCAATTGTAGACTTATCCCATAAGTATTAGGTTTTACGTTAAATATTGAAGCTTATTGTGTGTAGGGCTAAGAAAAAATAACGTATTATTTTTTCCGTACAATTTCTCTCAAAATACTCTCTCTAGTATTTCTAAGCTTCCATCAATAGGCTTGGGTGTACTTGTGTGAACACTTAATTAGTTCGTTTGCATTGATTGCTTGTAACATCTATTTATTGACAAGAAGCACTACAAGAAAAAGGTTTATCAGCGACCGCCCATCAGCGACCGCCTATAGTCACAGATAGCCATCGGCGACCGCAAGCGGTCGCTGATAGACGTCGCACAAAATCTGGTCGCTAATGTGCACATCAGCGACCACTTTTAGCGACCGACATATCTGCGACCGAAATGACAAATACGGTCACTAAGCTGAGTCAGCATGGTCCAGGACCGCTAAGCTGTGTTCGTGGTGTCGTTTGTAGATTTGACATTCGATTCAACCGCATCCACTTCGTGGATACTTATCAATTCATATGTAAGTATTATTTGTGTTAGTTTCTACCTAAAATTCTAACATTGGTATCAAAGTCATGCTATGCCTGATCTCGCATAAATATTCTGTCATTATTTTTTATTTTTCAATATAAATCTTGTAATAGGACATTAATGGCATAATATGCTAGAGTACATATTAGAGGCTGAAAATATAGTATGATGTAGTCCATATGCATTTTTAGACACATGCAAAATTTCGTTACAATCAGATTTGTATTTTGAGAGAAAACGTGAACCCTAATTTGTATTTACGTTTTTTTCTAAATAAAAAACTATTTTTCTACAGAAGTCAAATGTATATTTTCTTTACATATTAAAATAGTACATCTCGCCGTGATTCCAGAAATATAAAGTTTGTATTTTTTTGGACATCTGTAAATTTAATTATGATTTTTTGAAAAAAGGGTACCAAACTATAATTGTGTTTCTGGTCTGTTGAGGAAGAAGACGAAGCTGGCGTCAGCGTGGGGGGCACGCGCCTGTTGGAAAAAAATAGCGTACGTGGGGTCCACGTGCCACCTTAAAATTTCAGAAAAAATTGTTTTTATTTTCTGGTCACTTTAATTGTTTTTCTGAATTTTTCCATCAATGAAAAATATTTTTGAAAATTGTTTGTAGCTATTTAAAGTGCTTTAAAAATTATATAGTTTTTTTTCCAAATTTTTTCATGTGATTTCAAAGGCATGTTTACAAGTTCTCCACTTATTGGTGTTCAAAAAGGATTGTATTAGTATATTAAATTATTTTACTATTAATTATTATTTATTAGAAAAATAATTGCATTAAATAGTAAAAAAAATTTGAAAAATAACAGTATTAAATTTTCATGTATACATACTGTTAGAAAAATATTTGGTCAATTTTGAGTAACATGAATATTATTTGACATTTATTTATTTATGTACGTGTAAATATTAATATGTTTATTGCGCATATATATTTGTTGTGTTCGTCCTCTTAGGACTTGACCAAATACATTCGCCTTCTTAGTGGGAGCTGTGGTGAGTCCATTCATACACATACCCCTTATTTGTTATTGCATGGTGCTTTGGATGGACTAAAAAGAGTTTATATTTAATTGTTTTTGGAGACGGGCTCTAACTTTGTGATAGAGACCTGAGATAAAATAATTATGAGAAGATAAGTGCATCACTCCCAAATTTATTATTAGATTGATGTAGTAGGAATCTTTGATGTAAATTTTTGGTATTGATGTATTAATATCGAAGCCTTGTAAGGGAATGTAATTTTGCACTTGTTCTTCAATTAATTGATTTTATCTCCCAAAGAACAATTAAATTATCAGTAGGGATTTTTTGTTTCATAAACCCCATCCTTATTTTTGTTGTAATTGACTATTTGGATTTTGTCATATAAAATAAAATTAATCACAATTATTTATTTTATGACATGGAATAATGATTATGAGCTTAGCGATTTTTCGATTTTTATTCATAGACTAAATAATTGTGATTACTTAGGATTTAATGACAAAATTATTATGTGTTCTAATATTCATATTTCATGCAACCTTATTGTAGTGAAATGGACTCTAAAAATGTGATTGCTGACCTTAACAAAGGTGAAAAATTGGATGATAAAAATTATTACCTTTAGTAGAAAAAAAATTTAATATCTACTTAATGAGTTAGATATGCTTGAAACTTTAACTACCACTATGCAGCCGCCTGAGGATGGCACCACTGTTCAGCACCGACGAGACAAACAAACCTACGATGAATTAGTCAAGAAAGATCGTTGTGCACGCTTTACCATGTTAAGCAGCAGTATGCACAACGACCTTATTGGAGAATTTGAGTCCTGTAAAACTGCAATGAAAATGTGGGATATGCTTAAGAAGTCCCATGGTGGGACTACTGCTACTAGGTTGCACGAGCTTAATTATAAGCTGGACCGTTACAAAAAGCCCAAACACACTATGGTGGAGCACATTCGAGTAATTTTAGCCATAATCCGCGAGCTTAGTGCAGCTGGCACAACCTCACTAAGAACAACATATTCAAGTTGTGCTCAGGTCTTTACCTGATGCTTGGGAGCCTTTCACGATGACTATGATATATAATGACAGTATCAAAACTCTTGTTAATCTCAAAAGGCATCTTGAGCTTGAATATGAGCGTCGTGGTGCTAAAGATGACACCTTTGTTTCATGGCTCAAATTGGTCCGCGTAATACAAAAGGCAAACACAAGAGACAATCTAATGGCAACGATCAGGTTAAGACTAATGCACCAAAACAGAAGGGTAATGCTAAGCGCCGCAAGGGCAAAAGAGGAGGAAAGAAGAAAATGACTTGCTATAACTGTCAAAAGATTGGATATTTTGCTCGTGAATGCACTATGCAAAAAAAGGTACAATCTAAATTTCTTTATTGCGATGAATACTTTGTGCGTTCACATGTTTTTCTTGCTCAAACTGATCCTTCGTGGATTATTGACACAGGAGCAACCAAGCATGTAACTCGCGATAGGGAGGGATTCACTGAGTACCGACGAGTTTCTAAAGGGACTCAAAGTTTGTTCATAGGGAACAGTTCAGAGGAGCAAGTGCTTGATTTTGGCACTTATCAACTGACTTTGAGAAATTGTCGCACACTAATCCTTGAGGATACACTTTATGTATCAAGAATTCGACATAACTTAATATCAGTTGTGGCTTTAGTTAGAGCTGCGTATTCTTTTTCCTTCGACTATAGTAGCGTATCTATTTATTTTCATAATGATTTTGTTGGACATGGTATTTTATCGGATGGTTTTTATGTTTTGAATAAAGGTGAATCCCATTTTTCTTATATTTCTTCTCATGATGATACTGTTAATGAATCATTGAAATGACATGCTAGATTAGGTCATATTGGCCAAGAAATGATGACTATGCTAGCTTGAAAAGGCCTTTAATTAGGCTCACTAGCTAAAGTTAACCTTCTAGTATGTGAACCTTATTTAGCAAGGAAGGCAAAAAGAAAACCTTTTGGGAAGGCAGTGAGGGCCACTAATCCTTTAAATTTAGAGTTAATTCATTCTGACATTTGTGGTCCAATGAATGTTAGAGCACGACATGGTGGTAACTATTTCATCACTTTTATTGATGATTATTCGCGATATGGATATGTTTATTTAATTTCTCATAAGTCAGAAGTATTAGATTACTTTAGACATTTCGTTGCTGAAGTTGAGAATCAAATAGATAGATCCATAAAGGTTCTTAGGACAGATCGTGGACGCGAATATTTTTCTGAGAAATTTAAAGGACTCAGTGAGGAAAAAGGTATCATCAGACAGCTAAAGATTCCTGACACTCCGCAATAAAATGGTGTTGCAGAAAGAAGGAATCGTACGCTATTAGAGATGGTTAGGTCGATGATGGCATAAGCTGATCTTCTAATTAAATTTTGGGGATATGCACTTATGACTGCTGCTTACATCCTTAATCGCGTGCCTAGTAAGTCAGTTACTTCTACACTATATGAGTCTTGGGAAGGCAGAAAACCAACCCTAGGTCATTTAAGACCATGGGGGTCGGCAGGATATGTGCGCAATCTTTCTCAACAACTTGGGAAGTTAGACTCTAGAGGAAGGAAAGGTATCATTATAAAGTATCCTGAACACTCGAAGGGTTATGTGATGATATGCAAACAACCTGCTGGAGTAATGACTGAGATTGAATCACGAGATGTGGAATTCATAGAGAATGAGTTTCCAAGCAGGGGTGACACGATAAAGGATTTTGAGCTATATGAAATGGCCGAATCAGTGGGAGACGTTTCACCATCCCTTAGCGAAGGAAGGGAATTTTATTCTCATCGTTTTGTCGCTAAGGATGGTGGGAATGATCTACTGTCTAACGGAGCACCTCCTAATTTACAAAATCTTGAGCCATGTCGAAGAAAACGTGCAAAAGTACGTCAAAAATTTTCAAAATTAAAGAGGAATCCCTTCTTGTGCTTGAAGGAGAGGCCCTTATGTGCGCTCTAAAAGATGATAATGAGCCTGCTACATATAAGGGAGCTCTCACTTCACCTGCTCGTAAGGAATGGATATTTTCTATGGGGAAAGAACCAGGTTTGGGAGTTGGTTGATCTATCGCCTAGTCTTAAGGCCATTGGAAACAAATGGGTTTTCAAAATTAAATGAAAGACAAATGGATCAATCAACAAGTATAATGTTCGTCTCATGGAAAAAGGGTTCACCCAAAAGGAGGGCGTGGACAATGATGAGACATTCTCACCAGTTGTGAGAATTGGCTCCATTCGCCTTATTCTAGCTATTGTCGCACGTTTAGATTTAGAGCTTTATCAAATGGACGTAAAAATTGCATTTCTATATGGTGAACTAGATGAGGATATTTACATGAATCAACCAATTGGCTTTGAGGTTAAGGGACAAGACCGCAAAGTGAGTAAGCTCAAACGTTCCATTTATGGCTTAAAGCAATCATCTAGACAATGGTACTTTCGATTTCATCGATCCATCATTGCTGATGGGTTTATGATGATTGAGGAAGATCATTGTGTGTATGTTAAACGGGTCGACAAAAGCTTTATGATCTTGTGTTTGTACATTGATGACATCTTGATAGCTGGAAATGATATGGGATTGATTGTCGCCACTAAAAAGTGGTTATCATCTAATTTTGAGATGAAAGACACGGGTAAGGCAGAATTTGTACTCGAAATTATGATCTATAGAGACCGCTCTAAAGATTTTTGGGTTTAAGTCAAGAGACTTGTATAAAATCTATTTTAGAGCATTTTTGTATGCATAATTTTAAACCAGTTGACACTCCCATTGAGAAGGGTCATAAACTAAGCCAGGATCTTTGCCCTAAGACTGATCAAGAAAAAGAGCAGATGGCTCGTGTTTCTTATGCTAGTGCAGTTGGTAAGTTGATGTATGCAATGATGTGTACACGTCCCGGTATAAGTTTTACAATGGGGATGGTTAGTCGATTTCTAAGCAATCTTGGATTTGCTCATTGGGTGGCAGTTAAAAGGATACTTCGATACTTGAAAGGCACCATGGACTATATGTTGTGTTATCATGGTGGTGAGCTACGCTTACAGGCGTACAATGACACAATTTGGGCTAACGACTTGGATGAACACAAGTCTACCACTGGGTATAACTTCTTACTTTGTGGTGGAGCCATTAGTTGGTTGAGCAAGAAACAACCATGTGTTGTTTTATCCACTATGGAGTCAAAATACATTGCATGTTGCTTTGCAGTACAAGAAGCAGTATGGTTACGTAGATTCTTCAAGCGCCTGCATGTTGGATCACATTCAAGTGATCAAGTCACTATTCATTGTGACAATATGGTTGCTTTGTCTTGCGTTAAGGATCCCAAGTACCATGGAAATGCCAAGCATATTGAGACTAAATTTCACTACATTAGGGATATTGTTACACGAAAAAAGGTGGTCCTCAAACATATCTCTAAGAGCAACGCGGTTGCTGATCCCTTGACTAAGCCCATTCCTAGGGATGTTTTTCGAACTCATGTTAGGAGCTTGGGACTTCGTAGGCCTTGATATGTTTTATGTTTGATAATGGACATCTTTTGGATATTGTTTACTATATTTTTATGCAATAAAAGTTATTACATAATGTTGATTTCTATTCAGTTCTATGTTTTAACTTGTTGTATATATATAAGCACGCATATAAAATGTCACAAGGTAAAAATGTTGATTTACTCACACGGATAACCTGCCTTGGCGCTTGTAATAGCAAGCGAGATGAGACTATTTTATGGTGGTCTAAATGGTTGGGCACCATTTTTGAGACACTATGATTTAGTCGCCTTGGCTGGGTCCAAGAAGAGGTATCATTACATATAGAATACTTGTAAGAGGTGTAACCTTGTTTTGGGTTGCCGGACATTAGATTCATACTAGATACTATCTAAAATACCTAGGGATGTTTTCTAAGGCTAAACACTAGCGAGCGATTAACTACTGTCTGTACGGTGTTATTTTTGCTAGAGCGACATTTTTTTGGCACTCCATCGTAACATGAAAAATGTACCCCTTGTGCAAAAGAAGCGACAAATAGAAGAGTGATGTGGTGGATCCCTATCCAATCACTATGTGAGCCCTGCACATTAATTATTATCCTTAGTAACTCGAACATATATCATGAAACAAAGACTTTGTGTTGCTACTGTAGTTTGTATTCCTAAGTTCACATAATGAGGTTCCATAGGTACTTGTTTGGGAAAGCAACAAAGTTAATGAAGATTGACATGAGAGTTTAGGGAAGACACTTGTCTGGCTTCATATTCAGCCGTTGAGTATGCTATGTACGTAAGCGCAATTATTTTAAACTTTATGTATTATACTATATGTATATGTTTTAAAGGTTAGCATACCAAGACAAATGGGTTTGAGTGAATTTCTGAAATGTAATAAATGAGGGATTCGAAATACTCAACAGAATGTGATCGACTGGTCTAGGACATGACGAGTTTTTTTTTGAGATGCTTCATATTAGTTATGATGGAGATTTAGTATGTGAGCTCTCGCCCCTGATATCATTTATTTCTCATCAGTCGCACGCCAAGGCACCTGTACGAGGAAATCTAGAGATTATTAATTTGAGATGAGTATGTACCTTTATAACCCAAGTGTCTAAGTGGGAAATGTTAGTAATTGATCCGGGTCGGACTCGTGGATCATGAACATCCACTTGGGTATAGATATTGGATAACCCAACTAGGATTGTAAGAGTCTCATATCACTTAGAAGTATTTTAAATAATACTTGATATGATTAGGACTCCATATGAGATAATTCTTCTGATTTAGTCAATTGTAGACTTATCCATAGATATTGGATTTTACGTTAAATACTTAAGCTTATTATGTGTAGGGCTAAGAAAAAATAACGTATTATTTTTTCCATACATTTTCTCTCAAAATACTCTCTAATATTTCCAAGCTTCCATCAATAAGCTTGGGTGTACTTGGTGTGGACACTAAATTAATTCGTTCGCATTGATTGCTTGTAACAACTATATATTGACGAGAAGTACGAATGATCGTAATAGGTGTGATCGTAGTATAGCTTGTAGATTTGACATTCAATTTAACCGCTTATGCTTCGTGGATACTCATCGATTCATATGCAAGTATTATTTGTGTTAATTTCCACCTAAAATTCTAACATAATTCATTTCCCCTTCCTAAACAAGAGAAATTATATGCAAAAGTTGATGCATAAATAACAAGGCAAAAATAACCAAACAGTGTGTGAAATTTGACATAACCAAAAAAGCCAAAATAGTGCAGTTTTGATTATATTCAAGCCTTGATATTCAGACAGCATTTCACTGTGGTTTTTATCCTCATGTCTCTCCTGAGAATTTACCTGTCATTGAAAACAAAATCTCGTATCAACAGGTGTTCATCCTATATAAAAAGTAAATAATTAAATTTCCAAACAAATTATATTTAGCTAATAATATTTTGATTTTATTGCATGAAGTTCTTAATACTCTTTCTGTTTAAACATGCGGGGAAGTCAATTTGAACATTTAATTTTCAAAAACAATAATTTTATTTATAATTAGTAGTACAATTTGAATAATTCAGAAATTTCATAATTGTATTGTCCAAAAGTAAATATATGCAACAAATAAATCACATCCATTTTAAATTTTTGGACCACTAATTTCACAAGTGTTATAATGGAACAGTTTTATAAAAATTGTAAACTTGAAAGAACATAATTGAGAAACTTGATACTTTGGGGCTAAAAGAGAATTTTGTGGAATTTTAAAGAATAGAAAAAAACTCATTGGGGTCTACAGGGAGGTGCTGCAAAAGAGAGAACTTACAATGGATGGTCACAATAGGCTTCTTCCCATTCTTAATGAGCTCAAACTTGAAAGCTTCTCCTTCTTTTAAATCATTGGCAACACAGAAATTACTCCATCCACGTCCAATATATGCATACATCCCATAGTCCCTGAATTCCACTGGCCATGACCTTTGTTCTTGGTCTCTGAGAATCATCTTGCAATCTCCTCTACTTAAATTTGACCTTACAAACTTAATCGGTAAATACTGCAAGAAAAGAGTGAATTTAAAAGAAATATCACAAGTTTTGTCGGCTATTATGGTCAGGGAAATAGTAATATATATAGACTTTACCAACATAGATTTATTGATGTTGTACGGCTTCACAGTTGAAACAAAGTAAGGATGATTATTATGCACCGGATTAGTACTTGTTTTCTCTTTAAAACTGATTTCAGGCTTCCTCTTTAGATTGTGTCCTTCAAATAAAAGAAGAGAAAGAAGCTTCAATAGTGAAAATTATAGGAGAAATATAAATGAGATCAAGATCAATTGCACTACTAGGAAATGATTAACAACACTATAGAGTAAATGCTAGTTAACTACACAGAAGTTGTATAGTTTACCTAGCTAAAGCTCTACATGATTGTAGTGAACAACCCACTAAATTTTTTGTCTAGGTAAACTAGACAACTTTTGTCTAGTTACTTAGCATTTTCCAATGCTTTATGCCAATTTGTCGGATACTCGGATCACTGCAGTTTGCACCTTTTTTATGGAAAAAAATAAGATAAGAAAAAAGAAGTAAAACTTTGAAACTAACCAAGAAAGAAGGAAGCGGTAGATAGAAGAACCAACAAAAAGAAAAAGGAAGGGAATAAATAAAAGATTGCTTATGTTGCATTTGGATTAATGGAATGAAATTAATGTAGGATCACTGCACTTTGCACTTTCCATACACACAACCAAAAAAAAAAGGGTGAATGGATTCGGTAGAAAGAAGGAAGAACCATCAAATAGAGACGGAAGGGAAAAATATAAAAGAACGCTTTGAGGTAAGACATACCACGATGGAGCTCCATAATAGGGTTCTTTCCTTTAGCAATGAGCTTAAGTATGAAAGCATCTCCTTCCTTTAGGTCATTTGCTTTGCAAAATTCGCGCCATCCATGTCTAATATAAACATGATAGCTATCACACCCCAATTCTGCTGGCCATGACCTCTGCTTTTGGTCTCTGAGGATCATCTGACAATAATGCCTATTGTTTAAATCATTCAACTTAGCAAACTGCATTGGAATATGCTGCAACACCACAACATAGTTATTAATTTTCAATAGCAGCTGTTATACCCATGGTTGTCAAGTCGTCGACTAGTCGTCGCCTAGGCGACGACTAGGCGTCGAGTCGACCAGAAAATTCAAGTCTGTAGGACGACTTGGTAACATAGCACATAGTCGACTGCTCAGGTGTCGACGTGGACGACTTGGACGCTTACCGGACGACTAGGACGACTAACTGGAAAATCGGGCGACTTTCTGAAGCAGGTTTGACCCGAACCAATTTATAAACCTTAACTCCTAATCTATCAATTTCCTCACAACCTTCAGACCTTCGACAGTTCGACGACATCGACGAGACACGATAGGGAGAAACGATAGAGCTTACCTAGTTCGTGAATCGTGGATGTCCAAAAGAGAATACGACCTGCTGCTCGTTCCTTTTCCTTCTTCTCTTCTCGACTGACTCGGTGACTCCAGCTCGCGAGTTCGGTGACTGCTCCAGCTCGCGAGTCCGGTGACTGCTCCAGCGACGAGCCGATGACTGACAGGTATTCTTCTCTTCTACTTGTTTCTTCTCTTCTACTTGTTTCCAGCTCGCGAATTTGCGTGAGTCCATGACTGCTGCTGCAAATTTTTGACTTGTTATTATTTGGGTAGAGTTTAGAAAAGTTATGCGGTGATGACAGAGTCGTTATTATTTGGGTAGAGTTTAGAAAAGTTTGGCTTGGGAGTGCTGCCTGATGATGCTCTATTATATTATGCATAGAAGAGTTTACTTTTCTCCAACAGTTGCACACATTGCTCTAAGCCTCAAACAGTAGATGGTATTAAAAATAAAACCCTTGTATTTTCTTACAGATGAGAAATAATATTTTATGTTTTAGCTTCTACTTGTGTTTTGTATGTTACTAGCAACATTTATATACAAATGCTTAATGTTTTAACTGTCCCAGTTATACTTATACAAGTATCTGAATCACTACCCAAGTTTGTTTTATTTACCATGAATTGTTTGTTTGTTTAATTGTATTTAGTAGAATTGTAGATAGTTAAATGGCGGAATATTCATGAGCTGAGGGTTATGATCCAAGTAAGGATCCTAAAAGAAAGGCCAAGTCTAAAGACCTGGGGTGGAAATATGCATTTTGGCCAGAATTGAGCGATAAAAATCTTGTGCAATGCATTCTATGTGGAAAAAAGGTTCATGGAGGAATCAAGAGATTTAAACAACATCTTAGCGGTGGGTATGGGGATGTGTCCAAGTGTCCTCGAACTACAACAGAAATTTCAAATGAGATGCATCAAGCAATAATGGGTAACAAAAGGAATAAGCCAATTCAATTTGATGACCATGACGAAGTAGAAGAAATTCAGTCATCTAATATTCCAAACAATGCTTCCAATGCTTCTAATGCTTCCTCTACAACTGTTCCAAGTTCTGGGACTGCATCTAAAAGGATGAAGAGTGTATTTCAATTCCCTAAGCCACAATCACAAACAAAGACCATTGAAACTCATTTTAGGAAATCTCCTGAAGAAGTTGTGGATGAAAGGCATCGAAAAGGTCCTAGCCAAACTACTTTGGAGAATCGTCTAAGGACACTTTAAGATAAAGAGAAAGTTGATATGCATATTGCCAACTTTTTTTATGAGTGTGACATCCCTTTTAATGCAGCAAATCGAAGAAGTTATGAGGTAATGGCAGAGGCTATTGGGCAATATGGGCCGGGTTACAAGCCTCCTTCATATCACGAGTTGATGGTTCCTTTTTTAGCGAAGGTCAAGACTAAAACAGAGGAACTGAAAGAGAAACACAAAACTTCTTGGAAGCAATACGGTTGCTGTCTTATGTCAGACGGATGGACGGATAGAAGAGGCAGACACTTGATAAATTTTCTTGTTAATAGTCCTGCTGGTACTTACTTTTTGGGATCAGTTGATGCCTCTGCTCAATCTCAGGATGCAAACATGTTGACAGAGCTCCTTGATGGGAAGATAAAAGAGATTGGGGCTGAGTATGTTGTGCAAGTGGTGACGGACAATGCCACCAATTATAAGGCAGCAGGTCGTATGTTGATGGAGAGGAGACCGACTTTGTTCTGGACACCATGTGCTGCCCATTGCCTAGACTTGATGTTAGAGGACATAGACAATATGAAGCAATTTAAGTCTACAATTGTGAAGGGCAGAAAAATAACTGGATTCATTTACAGACATGGTCGCCTTCTTGAGGCGATGAGAACCAAAACAAATGGGAGGGACCTTGTGAGATCGGGAGTCACCCGATTTGCTACATCATTTCTGACTCTTCAAAGCTTGTGCAAGCACAAGGATGCTTTGAGACACTTGTTCATCAGTGATGATTGGACAAATTCGAGGCTGTCAAGTATAGAGGCGGGGAAACAAGTGTATGATACAATTATTTCTTCTACTTTTTGGCACAACGTAGAAGATTGTATTAGAGCCTCGCAACCATTACTTGTAGTCTTGAGGATTGTGGATTCGGATGAGAGGCCAGCTCTGCCTGAGATTCTTGCTGCGATGGAATATGCAAAGAAAAAGATCAAAGATGCCTTCAACAACAAACAAAGGTTGTATAAGAAAGTGATTGACATCATTGAGCGAAGATGGGCATGCCAAATGGAGCAGAAGTTATATGGGGCAACATTGTTTCTCAATCCGGGAAAGTATTTTGACATCAAAGAAGAAGAAGAATCTAATTTGGCTTACAAGTTGCGTAGCAACATCAATGATGTTCTTTCAAAAATGGTTCCCGACCAAGTTTTGGCAGACAAGATAAGCGACTTAGCCGATGTCTATGAATCTTCTCGTGATGACTTTTCTAAAGACATGACGATTAGGCAACGAAAGACAAAAAATCCTAGTAAGCATATTACATTAACTATAAATTTTTCTTTTAAGTTTAATAATTAAGACTATATTTGATTTTTTTAATTTTTTACATCTAATGTAGTTGATTGGTGGAATGCTTTTGGTGGTTGTGCTATAGAGCTTACAAAGTTTGCAAAGCGAATCCTCGACCTTTGTTGTTCTTCTTCCAGTTGTGAACGCAATTGGAGCATTTTCGAGTTTGTAAGTATTTAGTACATAACTAAATGTATAAATATTTTATGTATTCTTTTTGCTTAATATTTTTTAAACAAAACTTTCAGATTCATACGAAGAAGAGAAATAGGTTGGAGCATCAATGGTTAAATGATTTGGTGCATGTCTAATACAATCGCTGAATTGTTGATAGGTTCCAAAGGAGGTGCAACTTGGAAGAAACTTCGATCCATTAGTCCTAGATGACTTTGATTGGGGTAATGAGTGGATAGTACCCGAACAAGATATAGTTCATGATGGAGATGATCTTACGCGGGAGGATGTTGATAGAGCTGTTGGTGCATCTGATGCCGTCGAGGGACGCAATCTTCCTCGTAGGACGGGTCTATTCTACTCACGCCGTGGTAATGCTTCGACTTCAAGAGCCGTGATTGTGAATGAAGCTGATTCTGATGTTGGAGAAGAGGAGGAGGGCCTTCCTAATGATGATGAGGATGTTGATGATGATTATGACCGAAGAGTAACTACTGTTTCGAGTGATGATGCCACTGTTGGGAGAGATGATGATGATTTGATCTTTGATGATTTTGTTGGATAGCTTGAGTGATATTTTCATTATGAAAAATGAGAATTTTGAGTTAAAGAATACTGAATTTTTATGATTTTGTTTTCATTTCTATATTATGTTTGTTTTTTTGCAATGTCACGATGAACATGTCTTTATCTTATAAAGGATGGTTGTCTAATTTTATGATATGATATCATGATTATATGCTTGTATATACCTTTATCTTAACAATACTTGTTTACTTGTTTTATCATAAATTATTGAATTCTTAGTATTTCAATTTATGGTATTCTATATATACAATGTTAAAATGGGAAGAAACTAAACATAAATTTAAGAATTATATTGAATTAAACTAAATATTACAAATGTATCACCATTTATAGTACAAGTTCAAAAAATTACAACTATAGTAAAATTATCATTTTGACTTGATCATGTTCGCTTCTTGTGATTTGATATGCTACAACATGCATTATAAATATGGTAAATCATTAGAAATATCAATATATAAATATTCATATAAATGTTAAATATATAGAATTTTATACGTATAAAATTTACATTGTTAACGACTTGTCGACTTGTGGACGACTTGTGGACGACTAGTCGAGCGCTTAAGCTCCCGGCTGTCGCCTCGCCTCGACTTAGCGCCTTGATAACTATGGTTATACCTTTCATTCTGTATAATATATAGTATATCAATATAAAATTTTGGTTTAAGAATATTTGCATGTGCTTACCAAAACAGAGTTTTTTATTGTTGGGTGTGGGTCCTCACCCATGAGATAGAATCCAAGATAGAAAAGAATGAGTTTATATACTTAATATTAATCCAATTAGAAATTGGGTTAATGGAAGCAATATTGGAATTGGAGATTACACGAAAGGAATCCAATTTGAAAAAGGATTTACTTGTTAGAATGGTTGGTGACCAAGAAAAGGAGATGTGATCCCTAATTTGATTAGGAGAATAAATTGTTTCTAATCCATAATACGAATGGATTAAGAAGAGTACTATAAATAAGGCTATGAGGGAGTCTTATTTGATACATGAGATAGAGAAGCTTGGTAGTAAGAAGATACCAAAAGAATAAATTGAGAGAATTATTGTTTGTTGTTCGTGGGTATCCGCCATCATCTCCGTTCAATTGAAAGCTTGAAGACTTTATTGCTTGGGGTGTTTTTTGGTGGTGAAGTTAATTAGGTTTCTCAACTTAATTAAAGGTAAATTTGTATTATCTCAATTTATTGTGTAACCTCAAGTTTTAGGGCATAAAACTTGAGAGGATTATTGTAAGCCCATTATTAGTGATATAGTGGAGATTCGGAGTTTGACCCATGGTTTTTACCTCTTAATTTTAGAGGGTTTTCCACGTAAATTTGGTGTCTTGCTTGTGGATGGTTATTTGTTATTTTTGTTCTCATAATTGGTTTTGTTGATTTCATATTTAATTGCACAAAGACGGAAAAGTAATTTCTAGGATATAGATTATTTTTGGCGTACTTTTCCCAACAGTGGTATCAGAGCTTGGTTATTTTTGTGGTTTTCTTGTGCGAATTAAATGGAGGATTGGACAGCAGGTTGCATGATTAATCTCAAGGCTATAAATTATGCAATTTGGAAGCCAAGAATGGAGGATTTGCTTTACTACAAGGATTTATACGAGCCACTTGAGAACAATGGAGTTAAGCCCACAAACAAGAGTGGCGAGCAGTGGAACAAGATGAACAGGAAGACTATTGGTCTGATCAGATCGTGGATTGATCAAAGTGTGTTTCATCATGTTGCCACAGAAACTAAAGCCTATGCTCTCTGGATGAAATTGGAGTCCATGTATGAAAGGAAGTCGGCGCAAAATAAAGCTTTTTTGATTAGGAAGCTTGTGAATTCTAAATTCAAGGATGGAAACTCCGTTGCAGAACACTTGAGTGATTTTCAGAGTTTGATAAATCAGTTGAGTACGATGAATATGGTAATTGACAATGAGATGCAGGCTTTGTTGTTGTTGAGCTCTTTGCCTGATAGCTGGGAGACGCTAGTTGTATCATTGAGTAACTCCGCTCCTAATGGCAAGCTAACTATGGATACAGTTAAGGATAGTTTGTTTAACGAGGAACAGAGGCGAAGAGATACTATGGTGATTAGCGCTGAGTCACAAGTTTTTGTCGCACAGAGTAGGGGCAAAAACAAAGGGAGAAATTCTCCTAAAGATGACAAATTCAGGGAATGTCAAAAGATAGAAAAGAAGTAATTTGCTTTCACTGCCAGAAGCCGGGTCACATAAGATGAGAGTTCAGATTTTTAAAGAAGGAGCAATCTAAGGAAAAAGATGAGGATAAAGATTCGATCGTGTATCTATCCGACGTTGATGTAGCTATTGTTTGTGATGATAAACCCAAGTGTCATGTTAATGATTGGATTATTGATTCGGGTGCTTCGTTTCATGCTACTTCGCGTGGTGAAATCTTCACATCCTACAGTAGTGGTGATTTTGGCCATGTGCGGATGGGAAACGGAAGTGCATCCAAGATTATAGGCATTGGAGATATTTGTTTGGAAACTAACAGTGGTTGCAAGTTGATGCTGAGAGAAGTCAGACATGTTCCAGATATTCGTTTTAATTTGATCTCTGCTGGTAAGCTTGATGAGAATGGTTATAAAAGTTACTTTGGTGAAGGTCAATGGAAGCTCACCAAAGGGTCTTTAGTGGTCACTAGAGGTAAGAAGGTAGACACTCTTTACACGATGTGGGCGCATGTGAGAGGTGTTGAAGATGGGGGAGTTAGGCAGAAAAAGGTGTGGTACAAAGCCGTGCGAGATGGGAGAAAAGCCTTGCATGAGAACCACGAGAGAAAAGTTCTTCGCTTTAAATGGGTACCATAAGTGAAGAAGGAAAGTGATAGCTCGCAACCAGAGTACAAAGCGGTTGTGAATGAATTTGGCAAGCAAAAATCTGTCAAGTTTGAGTTAGATCCTCCCATTGAGAAGAACCATGCCGATGAGACAAAGTTGGGCATGAAGATATTTGAAAATTCCAAGAAACTTGAGTTAAGCCAAGACATCGTTGGAATTAATTCCGAGTAAGGAGTTGTGGTTGGTGATCCCTCCTCTCATGGGTTCGGAGGGGGAGATTGTTGGGTGTGGGTCCTCACCCATGAGATAGAACCCAAGATAGAAAAGAATGAGTTTATATACTTGATATTAATCCAATTAGAAATTGGGTTAATGGAAGCAATATTGGAATTGGAGATTACACGAAAGGAATCCAAGTTGAAAAAGGATTTACTTGTTAGAGTGGTTGGTGACCAAGACAAGGAGATGTGATCCCTAATTTGATTAGGAGAATAAATTGTTTCTAATCCATAATACGAATGGATTAAGAAGAGTACTATAAATAAGGCTATGAGGGAGTCTTATTTGATACATGAGATAGAGAAACTTGGTAGTAAGAAGATACCAAAAGAATAAATTGAGAGAATTACTGTTTGTTGTTCGTGGGTATCCGCCATCATCTCCGTTCAATTGAAAGCTTGAACACTTTATTGCTTGGGGTGTTTTTTGGTGGTGAAGTTAATTAGGTTTCTCAACTTAATTAAAGGTAAATTTGTGACACCCCCAAAATTAGGTATACATCACCCATCTTGAGTCGTCAGATACATGGTACAGAATTCAATTACAACTTACTAATACCACTGTCGTGTATAATACGACAAAATACAACTGTGAGTTTGAATACAATAATTGTCTACTAGAGATCATACAAACTCAAAAGGAGTCCTCATTACAATTATTAATACACTATTTCTCAGAATAGTGAGGACTACTAATGCTATCCTCTGGACCGTCACTCCATTCCCCGACTAGTCCCTGCTATGTTCTCATTTCCTGAAGAGAACAATGAAAGAAAGGGTGAGCTCAACTAGCCCAGTAAGAAATATTATGACTAAGATAATGCAGAATAAATTATCATTAGCCTTCAACAATGTTAAACTGATAAAATATAATAGGCATCAAGTTTAACTGCAGCGGAATAAGCAATCCATTAAAAGAGTCAAGTAGAGAGAATTGAATCTACTATCTTTTATGATTTAAAAAGTTTTTCATCACTTTTATCACTGAGAGTCTGAGACTCAGCTCAATAAATAATCCACATCATTAAATCATCCCTGCACTACAGGCCAAGGATATTCTTTAGTATCACGACCACGAATTATCCATGCACTACGTGCCAAAGATAATCGTGTTTTCATCAACGGTCCTGATCATGCCATAAAACAATTATCTTTGCACTACGGCCGAAGAGAATCCATAGCCATAATCATACCAAAAACTGTCCATCAATGCACTACGGGCCAATGAGGACTTTTTCCACATCATTTGTAATATTACGGTCATGATTACACCGCATAATCCCTGGTCATAATCATACCAAGTCCATCTATGCACTACAGGCCACAGATGACTTTCAACATAACATAAACATGAGGATGATGACAATGATATAAGAATTTAATAAAACAAGTTCAAGAATTAATTTGTCCATGAACTAATAACGTCCAAATTGTCCATACGATACTGTTTTGTGGTGTAAAATTCAAGAATGCTCAGAAGAATATTTTCCTGAAAAGATACTGGATGAAGCGCAAATATCAAGGATATTCTACTAATTTCATGGAGTATAGAAGTCAAAACTTTAACCAACTGAGTATAATAAAGAATGGAATAACAACAGAAATCACCATGCATGCGGAACTTCGCACAGGCAGGTTATTCCAACAGAATACTAAATAACGGAACCAGGTCAGGTGAAATTCACACCGACAGGATGTTCCAACAGAATAATAAATTCGGAATAATAAATGATGGAACCAAGTCCGGCGTATAGCACAGACATGATATTCCGACAGAATAATAAAGACGGAACCAGGTCCGATGTAAAACACACAGACAGGATGTTCCAACGGAATAATAGTAAAGACGGAACCAGGTCCGGTGTAAAACACACAGACAGGATGTTCCAACAGAATGATAGAAGAATGTCACCAAGTATAGGGTATTCCGCGTATACGGGTTATTCCAACAGAATATTAATGAATGGAATAACATAAGGATTTCACCAAGTATAGGGTATACCGCGTATACAGGTCATGTATAGGGTATGCCACTTTTACAGGTTATTCCAACAGAATAACAAAAAATGGAATAACATAAGTTCTCTTCAAGAAGAAAGAATAACACCCCTTACCGTAACAGAAACTGGATATAGAAGTAGTGAAGTAGCAGAATACTCTTCTTCTTTCTCTCTATAATTTTCTCTCTATAGCTTCTCTCTATAATTTCTCTCTCTAGAGTTTCAATGAATTCGTAAGAAAATAATGAAGGAATGAGCTTCTATTTATAGGAAAATGGAATGCATAGTAACTAATCCATGAACGGTCCAGATTATTTTACTTTAATCTGACGGTCCATATTTAAAGAAAAATCTTTTAAATAAAATATAATATATTTTATTTATATAAAAACATTTTACTATGCAAACACTATGCAAAACACTATGCAACACTATGCATAATAAAATATAATATATTCTATTTATAGAATAACTTTAATAAAGTATTCTGTTTTATATAAAAAGATGTTTCCGTTTTATTACGTTAATAATACGAATAAAACAAAACGTCATTATCACTATAATAATTCATATTATTAATCAACAATAATTGAATCAAACCGAGTGACTTCTCACATAAATATCAATAATCAATGCCGTGTGCTACTATGCAACAACGCGTATTACTGTACTTTTACTACCCAGTAGTTCAACAGTATCAACGGTAAAACTTCCGCCGTTATTTTTAATAAAATATTTTTGTCGTTTTCTCAATCCGACAATAATTCTGTTGTGGGGTCCACCAATAATTTTGCCGTCGTACGAATATTCCCCGACAAAAAGAATATTCCCCGACCAAACGAATATTTTATAACAACTTGCATACTTTGCAAAATTTATAAATACTACCCACAACTATAATATTATCTCAAATTCACACCATAATATAAAAAAATTATTTCGAGAAAATTAATTCTTTATTCATAAAATCTGGGGTTTTACAATCTCCCCTCCTTATGGAATTTCGCCCTCGAAATTTACGTACGTACCTGGTATGCCAAACATGTGAGGATACCTTGACTTCACTTCAAATTCTAACTCTTGAGATATAACCATTGAGTGTTGAATACGATTCTTCTTATCCAAGATTGTAACACGTATCTCTTCAAACGTTAAATCATCCGCTATCTCGTCCGGTTCTAAATTAATAATGTGGTTCGGGTCGTACACATATTTACGTAACATTGATACGAAAAAAAAACGTTATGAACACGCAATATATTTGGCGGTAAAACGAGTCTATAAGTCACAGTTCCTACTCAATCAAGGATTTCAAATGGGCCAATAAAATCAAGCGTTTAGACTTCCTCTATTCGTCAATTCTTGCTTCTAAAATAACGCCCTCTTGAACCTTCTTAATTCTTCACATTCTTCAGCTCCGAGTGTGTAGCTTGAACGTATTTAACTTTATCGATTAAAGTCAATTTTACTCGTATATTCGTTATCTTCACGTGAGTTCGTATATTCGCACTTGTAAACGCATACGATCTTCTATTCACACGTCAACTACCATGTTCGCTTTCCCACGATAATATTGCATGGTACGATCGTAATCTTCAACAGCTCGAGTCAACGTCTTTGGCACGTTATACGTTTGTTTTAGGTGAAGAAAATATTTGAGGGTTTAAGAAATGAGTTTTGTACTGGTGTCAATACCAAATTCGATTTCACGCTCTGTGGTAAGCTAAGAAGTCTTCAGGAATACGTCAAGAGATTTATTAATGATAAAAATATCATTCAAAACTGTTACTCCCATTCAAGACTTGGATAGTACGTCACATTGATACCAACTGTGACTTCTATCCCTTAACCTAGATAGCACCTCACCATGATACCTATCAACTTGTTATCGTTATTCACGACGTCGCCTACAGAAAGTCTGGCTTCGGTGCATTCTACACAAGGAAGTCATCAACAAAAGGATCGGGGCTCTTTACTTATGGCTTGATATGACAATGATTGAATTTAGTGGTTTGGTTGCTTGAATTCGCATAATAGGTTGGTTAGGATTATGAAAGCTAACAACCTTTCGAAAAACATGATGAGTAGTTAACCAATCGTTTCCTAAAATAGCATCAAAGACAAGTATTTTCAAAGAGACAAGATCAACCCGTAACGTGAAAGTGTCGATTTGAATCAAATAAGATTTATAAACAGTGGAGGTAACGAAGGTTTCTCCCAATGGAGTTTCAATAGATAAATCAACGTTTAACTTCTCCGGAGTTAAGTACAGACATTGAACACAACTAGGTGAAATAAAAGAGTGAGTAGAACCGGTATCTAACACGGTATAGACTTCGTAAGAGCTTATGATTAACTTATCCGTGATAATTTTATTCAGGTTCCTCGTCACGAGAGAGAAAAAAAACGCTCTCTCTTAAACTACCGGCTTTGGCTTGTCTGGGACATCCTTTGGCATCATTATCCCAGCTGGAATTGACTTCATCATACGACAGAATCAAGCTAGGTGACCTTCTCTTCCGCAATTAAAGCATGCTTTGGACTGCTGCGTACAGTTTGGACGGATGTGTCCCTCCTGTCCGCATCTGAAACATACGACAGGTGGTCGTTCTTCTTCCTTAACAACGGTTGCTGGTGCTGACGTCTTTACGTCATTGTTGAACCTTCTCTTCTTGAAATGTCCATTCTTATTATTTTGGCCATGATTACCACCGAAGTGGTTACCATTCTTGGTATGATAATTTCCCCCGCGATGGTTATCATTGTTCCGATGGCCGTTGCCACCGGTATGATTATTATCGTGTTGCTGGTCATTACCTTTTGGTTGTGATAACTCATTATCGCGCTCCACTAACTGAGCTCTATTCACAATATCTGAATATAAACAAAGTTTATGAGAAATGAGGTATTGACGTATATCGGGTTTCAAACCTCGCAAAAACATTCGCGCCATTCGCTCCTCATTATCGACCAAATGGGATGCAAACCGGGACAACTCCGCAAACTTAGCCTCGTACTGCAACACGGTCATATTGTTTTGCTCCAGCTTGATAAACTCTACCTCCTTCATGTGACGAATACTTTCGGGAAAGTACTTGTCGTTGAACAACTCTTGGAACTTCTCCCAAGACATCTTGAGTGCGTCAGTCTGGGTACGTTTTACAGATTCCCACCAATGATCTCCTTCTTCACGCAACATAAAGGTGGCGAATGGAACCTTTTGCTCCTCTGAGCATCCCAAGACATCAAATATCTTGGTGATCTGCTTTAACCACGTCTCCGCCTTAAGTGGTTCTGGCTTTCCCAAAAACTCTGGTGGTCCCTGCTCCTTGAATTGCTTAGCGGTGACCAACCGTGGGTTGCCATTGTTTTCTCCTGCATTATGAACAGGAGCCGCCTTCTCCCGTTGTTGCATGAATTGCTCCTTAAACTGCTTAGCGGTGACCGTCCGAGAGTTATCAGTATTTCTACCTGCATTTTGGACAGGAGCTGCCTTAGCCTGTTGTTGCATGAATTGCATAAAGTCTCTGACCATCCCATCATTCACCATTTCATCGGTGTTATTATTTTCATGAGGAGTATTGTCCTCTAGTTGCACATTATCCTGATTATTGATCTGTGGAGACTCAACGGTCTCCTGTGCTCCATTGATAATCTCAACATTCTCGGATGCCATTTTCAAACACTGCCACAAAACAAAGATTAATTGACATGTAACATAATATCTCTAAACTTTGACCAACTAATTTAAATACAAAATAAATTTAAGTAGGTCATACTAGCGAAGGAATTCCCCGTCTCTCCCCTCCTAGTTCTAGTCTCACATCTTAGCCAGGGATCATATCCCTAAGCTTTGATACCAACTGTGACGCCCCCAAAATTAGGTATACATCACCCATCTTGAGTCATCAGATACATGGTACAGAATTCAAATACAACTTACTAATACCACTGTCGTGTATAATACGACAAAATACAACTGTGAGTTTGAATACAATAATTGTCTACTAGAGATCATACAAACTCAAAAGGAGTCCTCATTACAATTATTAATACACTATTTCTCAGAATAGTGAGGACTACTAATGCTATCCTCTGGACCGTCACTCCATTCCCCGACTAGTCCCTGCTATGTTCTCATTTCCTGAAGAGAACAGTGAAAGAAAGGGTGAGCTCAACTAGCCCAGTAAGAAATATTATGACTAAGATAATGCAGAATAAATTATCATTAGTCTCCAACAATGTTAAACTGATAAAATATAATAGGCATCAAGTTTAACTGCAGCGGAATAAGCAATCCATTAAAAGAGTCAAGTAGAGAGAATTGAATCTACTATCTTTTATGATTTAAAAAGCTTTTCATCACTTTTATCACTGAGAGTCTGAGACTCAGCTCAATAAATAATCCACATCATTAAATCATCCCTGCACTACAGGCCAAGGATATTCTTTAGTATCACGACCACGAATTATCCATGCACTACGGGCCAAAGATAATCGTGTTTTCATCAACGGTCCTGATCATGCCATAAAACAATTATCTTTGCACTACGGCCGAAGAGAATCCATAGCCATAATCATACCAAAAACTGTCCATCAATGCACTACGGGCCAATGAGGACTTTTTCCACATCATTTGTAATATTACGGTCATGATTACACCGCATAATCCCTGGTCATAATCATACCAAGTCCATCTATGCACTACAGGCCACAGATGACTTTCAACATAACATAAACATGAGGATGATGACAATGATATAAGAATTTAATAAAACAAGTTCAAGAATTAATATGTCCATGAACTAATAACGTCCAAATTGTCCACACGATACTGTTTTGTGGTGTAAAATTCAAGAATGCTCAGAAGAATATTTTCCTGAAAAGATACTGGATGAAGCGCAAATATCAAGGATATTCTACTAATTTCATGGAGTATAGAAGTCAAAACTTTAACCAACTGAGTATAATAAAGAATGGAATAACAACAGAAATCACCATGCATGCGGAACTTCGCACAGGCAGGTTATTCCAACAGAATACTAAATAACGGAACCAGGTCAGGTGAAATTCACACCGACAGGATGTTCCAACAGAATAATAAATGCGGAATAATAAATGATGGAACCAAGTCCGGCGTATAGCACAGACAGGATATTCCGACAGAATAATAAAGACGGAACCAGGTCCGATGTAAAACACACAGACAGGATGTTCCAACGGAATAATAGTAAAGACGGAACCAGGTCCGGTGTAAAACACACAGACAGGATGTTCCAACAGAATGATAGAAGAATGTCACCAAGTATAGGGTATTCCGCGTATACGGGTTATTCCAACAGAATATTAATGAATGGAATAACATAAGGATTTCACCAAGTATAGGGTATACCGCGTATACAGGTCATGTATAGGGTATGCCACTTTTACAGGTTATTCCAACAGAATAACAAAAAATGGAATAACATAAGTTCTCTTCAAGAAGAAAGAATAACACCCCTTACCGTAACAGAAACTGGATATAGAAGTAGTGAAGTAGCAGAATACTCTTCTTCTTTCTCTCTATAATTTTCTCTCTATAGCTTCTCTCTATAATTTCTCTCTCTAGAGTTTCAATGAATTCGTAAGAAAATAATGAAGGAATGAGCTTCTATTTATAGGAAAATGGAATGCATAGTAACTAATCCATGAACGGTCCAGATTATTTTACTTTAATCTGACGGTCCATATTTAAAGAAAAATCTTTTAAATAAAATATAATATATTCTATTTATATAAAAACATTTTACTATGCAAACACTATGCAAAACACTATGCAATACTATGCAAAACACTATGCAACACTATGCATAATAAAATATAATATATTCTATTTATAGAATAACTTTAATAAAGTATTCTGTTTTATATAAAAAGATGTTTCCGTTTTATTACGTTAATAATACGAATAAAACAAAACGTCATTATCACTATAATAATTCATATTATTAATCAACAATAATTGAATCAAACCGAGTGATTTCTCACATAAATATCAATAATCAATGTCGTGTGCTACTATTCAACAACGCGTATTACTGTACTTTTACTACCCAGTAGTTCAACAGTATCAACGGTAAAACTTCCGCCGTTATTTTTAATAAAATATTTTTGTCGTTTTCTCAATCCGACAATAATTCTGTTGTGGGGTCCACCAATAATTTTGCCGTCGTACGAATATTCCCCGACAAAAAGAATATTCCCCGACCAAACGAATATTTTATAACAACTTGCATACTTTGCAAAATTTATAAATACTACCCACAACTATAATATTATCTCAAATTCACACCATAATATAAAAAAATTATTTCGAGAAAATTAATTCTTTATTCATAAAATCTAGGGTTTTACAAAATTTGTATTATCTCAATTTATTGTGTAACCTCAAGTTTTAGGGCATAAAACTTGAGAGGATTATTGTAAGCCCATTATTAGTGATATAGTGGAGATTCGGAGTTTGACCCGTGGTTTTTACCTCTTAATTTTAGAGGGTTTTCCACGTAAATTTGGTGTCTTGCTTGTGGATGGTTATTTGTTATTTTTGGTCTCATAATTGGTTTTGTTGATTTCATATTTAATTGTACAAAGACGGAAAAGTAATTTATGGGATATAGATTATTTTTGGCGTACTTTTCCCAACAATGGACGGGCCCAATAATTCATCCCACATCAATTCATCACCTAGTAGGGCACACCTGTGTAGACGGACCCAATAAGTATGTTTGACCACCTCCTTACCTAAAAGGTTAACCTATTAGGTTGAGGCTCTACCATACTTATTAACCCATCTACACTCTTGAATTTATCCGATGTGGGATTCATGTGAAATATCCCAACAATCTCCACCTTTCACTTGAATACCCATCACAAGTATCATACTTAAGTATTCTCATCATTAAGCACACCTTCTTTGAATCCTTCAAGAGCTCTTTGCTCGACTCTAATACTACTCCACCACGCCAGCAGCAAACACTAGCACCCCCCTCGCACTTTGGAGTTGATACTTGGACTTTATTTGCTCCACCCACGAGGCCTGCGAATTTTACCCTCGCACCTTGGAGTTGTTCTTGGGCACATCGAACCATGAGCTTTGATACCATTTGAAGCGGAATTGAACGATCCATCCCACATCAATTCATCACCTAGTAGGGCACACCTGTGTAGACGGGCCCAATAAGTATGTTTGACCACCTCCTTACCTAAAAGGTTAACCTATTAGGTTGAGGCTCTACCATACTTATTAACCCATCTACACTCTTGAATCTATCCGATGTGGGATTCATGTGAAATATCCCAACATTTATGCTATACGGCATCAGTGTTGACTGAAAATAATTATGATCACCAAGTGTGAAAGATGTCTTCTGCTATTCAGAATTAGATAGGACTGCCTTGTCCTTTATTATTTTCTTTGAACCTTTAGACATATTCATCAAAATCAACATCATTTGCTTCAAATAATTCAATATTAGAAAAAGCAAACAAACCTCTCCCTCAAATATCAATCTATTTGCTTATCTATCTATCTGCCTCAGAAAAAAATCAAATTTTATGCATCTATGTTACCATATGATGTTTAATTATGTATTATGGTGAAAAATAAGTTATATAGATGGGGTACAAACACAAATAATTGAACATGCAGTTGAAACTGGACAGCACATATCTGACAGAAACAAGTTTGTCAGCTATTTATGTTTATCAAAAATAAATTTAAAAGTCAATCTTGAATGGAACTTCATACCTCTGTAAGGAAGAAGTTGCTGATGGAGAAATACAGAAAGAAAGAAGTTGTCCGAAAAACAAAATTATCAATTATCAAATAATTTTTTTTCCCACTGATTCATTTGTTTTAAGCTCTCTCTATATACATTTTATTCTTTTCTTCTATTCATTACTTATGTTTTATTGAGTCCAACCAAAAAAGTATGCAACTCTTATGAAACTCTTGTATAGGTCATGGTTCTTTGATTCTTTACCCTAATTTTTCTTCTTTTTTTTCACCCGGGGGGGGGGTCACTTTATAAGTATTATTCAACTCCCCCGGATGTATTGCTATCTTTTGTTGAATTCCCTACAAATATACTGTATTAGTTAATAAGTATATGTGCTTTGTGAGCATTATTTCTTCTTGGGAAAAAAAACAAACCAACCTAATGAAGAAAGCAAAAAAAAACTTGGCAAATAGAAGGCTCAAGAGGGAAAACAAACTACAGAAATTCAGCATAGGCCTTCTATTTGCAATGACCTCATGCATGACAGTATGATTATCATTCACTGCACTAGTACCTTCTTTTCCTTTATAACTGATGACAGGCTTCCTCTGTAGATCGTGTCCTTCAAACACAAGAACAGAAAGACACGTCGGTTAGTGAAAAATACTCCCTACGTTTCAAATATAAGTTATTATACTGAACTATGAAAGTTGAGATATTTTCAAAACTTGACATTGACATAAATTTATTTAGTTTTAGCCGATAAAATGGTGAATGTTGTAAACTATCTGGAAAATATTATTTATTATAAGTTTTATCGTGTCATAATTTTTAATAAATCATATTAATTTTGAGTTTGAAAATGTACTTTCAAAAGTCACTTATGGTCTTATAAGTAAGAGCGGATGGAGTTAAGAGAAGTAAACATGAGATCAAGATCACTAGCTCTAGTAAAAGATGGATACTGCTTTATAGTTCATCTATATCACGAACACAGTTCTTGTTTGTTCATGCCGTCAAATTTAATTTACTTTCATGAGTATCCTGATGCTTTCAAATATATAGCAATGTTATTTAAGCAAGTTGAACAAATTAATAAGAAAAGGATGGGGACAACCAAATCAGCTAAATCAATTTCAAAATTATACATTCATAAAAAATTTACGAGTCATTGTACGAAGACTTGTACCGTCAATAAAGGCTCTAACAAACAAACAAAATTAATATTCGAAACCTCATTTCAAATGCCATTTCAAAAACCATATTTGAACAATTAATGAAATTTAGATAAATAAAAAGTAAAATTTAAGCTTTAAAAAATAACAATCCAGTAAGTAAAATTCAGACTATCTTTCCAAATTTATACACTAATTTTGTTAGATTTATAAAATGGGACCAAAGTCTAGTTTATAAAAACATCAAACTCTCTAACTCAAAACTAATTGACAATGAGAAGAGTTGGTCAAGTCATTATATATTAGATATATTTTCTTAAGTTATTCAATGTGCGACAAGATATATACCCTAACACTCCCCCTCAATGTGAAACAAGATATATACTCTTAACACTCCCCCTCACGTATAACCCGGTATATTGAGGGTTGCACGTCAACTTGATGAATACGAAGACCCCACAAGATAAGCAAGCCCAAAGAAGCTAGTCACAACAAGTGGATAAAAATGAAGGATAAGAAGAGTGTTTAATTAGGCCCAAGGATAGCCTACTTTGATACCATGTTAGATTTATAAAATTGGCCCAAAGTCTAGTATGTAAAAATATCAAGCTCTCTAACTCAAAACCAATTGGCAATGAGAAGAGTTGACCCAAGTCATTATATACTAGACAAGGTATTCAATGTGTAACAAGATAATAAAAATGAATGAAGGTGGATTAGATAACGTTCTTGATGTACTTGTCATTCACTATTGTTGGGGCATGATTATTTGGGCCCGGATGACTTAGTGGTCATAGTCCATGTGGAGGAAGTTTCCCCACGTAGAAATTTGTTTCGGGTACTTGGAGAACTTTAGAGAATCTAAGATTTCTAACTATATTTAATTTTCAACTCCTAAGGAAATAGTCGGGATAGAATCCGACTTCCTTTTTTTAAGGAGATTCAATTCTTTCCCATTAAGGTATCTATCCTAATGAGGGATTCTATTTCCATACGGGGACGGACATGTAAGAAGAGGTGAGGCTACACCATAATTCTCAGGTATCTCATTATTTTTACAGCACTAAATCTTAATACCTCCATTATTAACTTTATTCAGTCTGTACTTATTCTAACACCGGAGATATCCCCCGACAGCCCAGGCCATCAAGTTTCTCCGTGTTACTTCGTTTTTGTGCAGTATTGAACGCGTTATTGGTGATTGAGGTGTGTGGACGGCATTAACAACTATATATAAATAAGTTACTTTGTTTCATTAATAGTATGATCTCAAATAAGTAAGCTTTTCTTCACTAGCGTATACACTCATCTTTCAAGTCAAATTGTAGATGATATTATGACATTCTTTCCTATGTTACACGAATTCGAAATGGAGTGTCCGGTTGGACATGATATTCTTGAAGAACTGGCACGTGTACTTCTAATTTTGTCAATGTTTTATACTAAAATGAAGTGTCTAGTACCTATACCCTTTCCTAGTGTTATGCATCGGACAAAGGTATTTTAGGGTGAAGTAAAGAGTCTTTGTAATATAGATTCTTTCCGATTAGTAGGATGATAATTAGTATCCAAGAAAGAACAGATGTATATTCTAGAAGGGAGGGAAAGAAAAAATCTAAGGGATTTCTAGAAGCAAGACATACCACGATGGAGCTCCATAATAGGCTTTTTTCCTTTATCAATGAGCTCAAGTATGAAAGCATCTCCTTCCTTTAGGCCATTTGCAATAAAAAATTCACGCAATCCATGTCTAATATAAACATGAAAGCTATTGTACCCCAATTCTACTGGCCATGACCTTTGGTTTTCATCTCTTAGGATCATCTGACAGTGCCTTTTGTTTAAGCCATTCAATTTAGCAAACTGCATTGGAATATACTGCAAAACAACATCATATGTATTAATTTTCAATCGCAACTGTAACTGATAAATTATGTAAATGTATAGTACTCCCTCTGTTCCAAAATATAAGATCATTATTGACATTTTAGAGTCAACTTAAGACATTTTTAAACTCAAAATTGACAAATTCCCTTAGTTTTAGCCAATCCAGAGATGAATATAGTAAATTATCTAAAAAGTATTAAGCATTGTTAAATTTATTTTTTTCATAATTTTTAATAAATTATCTCAATTTGATTTTAAAAATATTTTAAATTGACTTTCAAATGTCAATAATAATCTTATAATTTTGGAACGAAGGTAATATATCTAAATAAAATTTTCGGTTAAGAATATTTGTGCTTACCAAAACCGAGTTTTTTATGCTATACGGCATGACAGTTGATAGAAAATATGTATCATTACAAGGTGTGGAAGAAGTCTTTTTCACTGCAGAATGAGAGATGATTGCCTTTTTCTTTATGATATCCTTTGAACCTTTGGACAAGTTCATCAAAGTCAACACTTCAAATAATTCAATATTAGTAGAACATAAATGATGTTTAACAATTTATTATGGTGAAAAATTACTTTTAAGGATAGTGTACAAATGAAAAGCATTGAACATTTGGTGTTGGTCAGCATATCTGATGGAGAGCAAGTATGCTGACCATTTATGTTTAGTAATTTAATTTATTTATTTTTTGGATAAATTTCTCTTAAACTCATGAGGTTACATGTTTTTGCATATGACCACATTAGCAAGAATGAAACTAAATATACAAATCAGCAACCAAAAAAAAAAATGGAAGAATGAAACTAAACAAAACAAACATACTTGAAATGTTACCTGCTTCCACAGATTTCTCTACTGGAAATTCCACTGCCTCTCTTGTGTGAACTTGTTTCTCATCTTCAAAAGGATAATCTTTTTCACATGCAGTTGGGTCAAATACAATGATCTCAAACTCCATTTCTCCTTCATGCCTAAACACCAACAAATCCCCCACTTCTAGGCCATTGTCCTCTGCAAACTTTGCCCAACCATTTTCAAAACTCTGATTATTTATCTTCACATCCCATTTTCCACAGCCCCTTCTCAAAATTCCTTTCTCTAGCTTCTCCCCATTCAAGTACTTCAAGAAAGATTTCGGAATTTTCTACAACAAAAACATTAATTTTCTAACCCCAATTGTTGTAATTTCAAAAATGTATTTATATATGTTAATTAATTATTAATTCCAAAAATAATCACTTTGACCAATATAGCCTAATATGTATTTTAAAATTGAAACAGAGAGACTTACAACTCCACGTTTGAAATCTGGACTTAGGGGCTTAAAGAAGTGAGGCTTCTTGGGAGGAATTCTCATGGTAGTAAGAGCCTCTTTTTTTTTTGCAAACTGCTTCCTAATCTTCATACTCCTTTACTGCTACTTTTCATCAAATTTATAGAACAAAATAAATTTATAAAAAATAATTAATTAAGATTTTTTTTCTCTCTCTATCTCTTCTCTTTTTGTGTCCGATGGACACATTTGTTGAGGTTATTCACGAAGATTTTGTCAGGAGGAAAGATGCACACTCTGCATTAAATTATTAATACCCCAAACTTTCATTTCCCTAGTTTGAGAACCGAACATTTTTAACGGCTTGGCTAACGGCGACTTTTGATGTTTTTGTTAAAAGGTGCTGCCACACCATAAATACAATAGAGTGGTTAATTTATTTTTAATATAGGGTCTCCATCCACAGCAACCGGTTGTTGGAGAGCAACCCATTTTATCGAGACGGTACAAGCTGTACCGGCCTTAGAATTTTTTTTTTATAAGCCGGTACAGCTTGTACCGGCCGGATAAAAATAGATTGCTCCCAACAACCGATTGCTGTGGATGGAACCCCTTTAATGTATGGGATAGTTATTAATGTATATTTGTTATTAGTTCATTTTGACCTTCAATTTATTACAAACAAAAATTACAAGCCTAAATACAACTTAAAAAAAAAAGTATAATCATTGTATTAGATAGATCAGTCATTAGCATCACATGATGCTTAGCAAAAAAAACAAAGAAAAATCATAATCGCTTTTTTTTAAATAAATAAATTATCGGATATATTTATCTTTTTTAATTGAAAAAGTCAATAAATTAATTTCCTTTTGTTTGCCATTAAGATAAAGTTAAATAAATATTAATTTTCATTTTAGTTGACGTACTTAAACTAGTGCTAAAATTTTCAAAATAATAACATGTATGTTTTGTGGCTCTATATAAATTTGGTTTATGTATGTAAATTCGAGAAGAAAAAAATGGAGATAAATTAAATTTTTTGAGAACAGGAAAGAGAATAACTTTCTTTCTCTGTGTTGATAAAATTTTTTAAATAAAAAAAATAAGTATAAAAGTAGATTAAAAATTTTCCCTTATAATACTAAAAAATAAGTATAATAGTACATTAATATGTTTTACAAGTCTTTCATCACTTTCTTCTCTATTCTTCCTACTTTCACAGAGCACTCTGTTTTGAGTTGAAAAGGGAGAGGGAGGGGGAGGGGGAATGAGAGAAAATTAAGAATTGGAAGCTGAAGTTCCCTTTTTTTTTCAGGTTGGAGAAAAAGACCAATTTAACAGTATTTTTTATGATGACCTGGTCGGAGATACTCAAAAAGATGTTTAAAATATAAAGTTTACATGTATTAAGAAAGTCAAAAGTAGAGAGAAAAATTTCAAATTTCTCTCAAATGATCCCACAAAATTCAGTAAGTGATGAGTAAATTTATTTATTTTTATATAAATAAACCACAACACAATTATCATTGACTTTATGTATTTTATCTCATATCTTTTAGAAAAAAAATAATTATACCTTTGCTATCCTTTTGAAGCAGAGAGAGTAAGATCTGCACATTTTCTTTTAAAAAAAACACAAAAGTTGTAAGAATTGTAAAGAAAGTGATGAAAAACTTAAATTAAAAACAATTATAGTGGTTATCTCAAATTTAGTCTCGTAAACATAAAATATTAAATATACTAGTATTTCACACAAACACAAATAAAAATAATAGTAATAATAATAATAATAATTTAATTTCCTCGTATAAATTTTGGCTTCTTTCACTTTGTTTCTTTCTAAAATTCACAAACATGTCTTTTCTTTTCTTCCTATAAAAAAACTCACAAACTAGAAACTTTAACTCTCCCTAATTTATTTCCTTGTCTCATCTTCGAAACTCACAAACATACTGCAAGTTTTTCATGTGGCCGAATGCCTATGCAACAATAAAAAATTGACAATAGGTCAAAACTTCAGGGAACATTAGTGGTAAAAAAATCACGAAAATATACACGCAGGATCAGTGCATTTGCGACAAGTGATATCTGTCAACCACAACTAAAATGTAAATTAAAGCTTAAATGCTGATTAAAATCCATCTACACCCCCCCTTCCCTTCCAACAAAAAAAAAATCTAAAAAAAAAAAGTCCCCACCTCAAATTTGTACTGCTATATAGTACGAAGAACCAAGATTTCTGTAAATAGTGAAACCCCAGAAAGAATTTCCAGTTTCCCAACTCGACCACGACCATTTCCTTATGGTCAGGGAATCAATGACGAATATAAATAACATATCATTTTCCTAGTTGTAATAGCATCGGTGATAAGTGCCAGCATAAATTGCAGATTAACTATAAGATTCTTACTCGAGACTCCAGAATTTTGAGATCAAGTAGTACACCTCATCACTGTTCCAACATGATTCAGCATTGTAACTAGTACACTAGTATGATATGCTGCTTCTCCATTAACAAGCAGTAGTCAATTCGCCAATATCTTCCAAGGCTTTTGCTTCTTGCTTATTCGAGTATTTTTCCCTAGGACGCTTTCCAAGAAAACCAGGAGGAAAAATTGGTTTCAATTTTGATTCTGAAAATTTTATTCCACCGTTTTTTCCTTCTACATCATCAGTGCCATGAGAAGATGGCAAATTCTTTCCGGACTCTAACTTTTCTGGCTTATCGTTGCAAGTAAAAGGATGTGCTTCATCTAAAACTTCACCTGTGCTTAAACCTGCAACAGAACCATCATGGAGTGGAATTTGTTCTTCAACTAATGACCCATCGTTCTCAATATCAAAGCTCTCATGAGAACCAATGGGAGTACTGGAACCTCCATTGTATGGGATATCAGATTCACTGGATTGAGTTGCAACCATCTGATCCTCATCTTTAGAGTTCACAGTTTGTTTCTCCCAAAAATCTGAAGGAAAATGAGTTTCTTGATTACCAATATCCCCCTCATTCGAATGAGATAAATCACGTTTTGTAAATCCATTACTTTGGCAATTGAGGTTACAAGCAGAAGCTAATTCACCAATCTCTGTTGCAGTTTTTGCTTCTTGATCTGAATTTTTTTTCCAGGGACGTTTTCCAAGAAAACCGGGTAATAAAAATGGCTTTGATGTTGATCCAGAAAATTCTCTGCCATCCTTTTTCCTTGCTGCATCAGCAGTGCCAAGAGAAGATGGCAAACTCTTTCCAGACTCAAATGTTTCTGCGTTACCACTGGAACTAAAAGGATAAGCTTCATCTAAGACTTGACCTGTGCTTGAAATTGCAACGGAACCATCATGGAATGCTTTGCCATTCTCACAGACGCCATTCTTAGAAGGCCCAGTACTGCTAACTTGAGAATCTATAATGACACGCTCGTTGACACTACTTCCATTATCCCCATTCTTACTTTCAACATTAAAAACTGGGATTGGTGGTTCCACCTCCAGAACATAAGGTTCAGTTATAGTTGAGGTGCTTGCCTTAAAGACAGGTCCATGAGGATTTTCAAGATCAGAAACACTTACTTCAGCTGCATTAGAACCTCCACTTCCCTGACCTTCCACATCATTTGAAACAGATGAACTGACCTCCAAATTTACCATATTTAGATCTTTTACATCAGTAATGGAAGACAATTCTTCTTCACAGCCAGAGATGATTGCTTGTGAAATGGTATCAGACAGCAAGTAACCAGTCTTACTAGAAACGCCAGAAATATTGATAGACTCTGCTGCAGAGTTCTCAACAGTATGCTTTGCACAATGCAACACCACTTGGGCCACTTCCAACTTTTCCTCGTGTTTCCTTGCAGATTCCATGGGGTTTGAGCATGAGGGTCTGACGCAAACCCTGAAAAGAACGGGCAAATAAAATCAATTAAATACCACATTTATATTTAATAAATTCCATACATTGAAAAACAAATTTACATGTTTACTCAAAACGTGAAAATAAGTGCTCACATTCAATCACATTTCAACAAACTAACACAAAAAACAAGGTAAGATGCAACTAAGAGTCGAAGATAAGAAGCAGACGAATGAACAATTTTGCAAGGTTCTACCTATATCAGAGCTAGACAAAATACTCCTCAATCGACACTTGTTCATGTCCAGATTATTGAACAACTCATCTTGCTTAATGACCAATGCCTCTCATAACTAGAACCCCAATTGACACTTGTCAACCAACTTAGTTTATCCAACTAAGCAACTGCTCTATTACAGTGCATCTCACAAATTTCTGAACTCAATATGATTGGGCATGAGCTCTAATGCATCAGTATTAAATTAATTTACCTACCTAACCATGTTAACATATTCCAGAAGGATATTTTATTGTTTTCATGACAAACCTGTGCTACTAACTTGTAGTGGGAATTCATAAAGCATCTCCAAAACAAAACAAAACACTACAGAATTTTAGATGGGTAGAATTTGAAATCACGTGAGGCAGTGATCATCATGGGTTATTGACTAGTCACTAAGAGCATTAAGAAAGGGAGGAAAGAACTACCTGCTGTATAAGAGCATATAAGCTCCCTGCGAAAGCACCTCTTCCAATTCAACTCTATTAACCTGATAAAAGTTGAGAATCAAGTTAGAACAAAAAAAGAGAAGGTGTATCTGAAGACAGGCAACTGTATGCCTGGTTTTATGGTCATCTAGTCATTACATCCGTCTATTGATATTTGTCTTATTCAACCAACATGGTACATCATACCAATGTTAATGAAAAAGATTAAACGTTATTTAAAAGAAGTAGGATATTGAACCCCAAGGGGTGGAAGAAATGGCCGTGTGGTCTTGACTTCAAGGTTGCTGGTTCCAATTCCCATATCTGGGGCAAAAATTACCTAAAAACGCTACTGAGTTTTCAGAAGTTGTAAAATCTGAGGAAATTTGGTGAGTATTATATGCTTGAAGAATATTAAGTATATGTGAGTGACATTCACAACACAGTTTCTCAAATATTTAAGGTTATAAAGTACCAACTATTGCACCGACTGAATCAGATGCATTTACAGAACAGTGTAGGATGAAAGCCGTCCTTAGACAAAGGAAAATTAATACAAGCACCGTGTATGTACAATATACTGAAGTGCGGATGTATATTTCTGCATTAATGAGCATTTAAGGCCTCAAGAGAGACTAAGGACAGGAAGGAGGAGGGGGAGAGAGACTGAGAGAGTGAGTGTGTGTGTGTGTGAGAGAGAGAGAGATTTCTACCTTACAGTCATCAATACTGTACCAGTTTCCGGAGAAATCCTTAGTATAGCAAATGTAGTGACCGAAATATGATGCATTCAGCATGTCCACATGAACAACAACGGCATACAGCTTATAGACATCACCGTCATCGCCTACTTCACTCATGTAAGGACTAAGATCCAACGTTTCAGGAAAACTCACCCTCTTATTAAGTTTTCCAAATCTACCACTCTGCGAATAGTAGTAATATCAGAACGAGCAGGAATACACCAAAAGTAACAAATTTGACATACTATATCACTCTATTAAAAAAGTAGGAAAGAAACAGTTTCAAGCATATAACACTGTTTATGACAAACTCTTATACCAACCAAAGAAAATGGTTAAAAATCCATGGAAAAGAACAATTTTTTACTATCTTTAAGTTATATCTTGCAACAGAAGAACATGGTAAACAAGGGGGTTCAATGGTGTTTATAAGCATTTTTTTTCAACCTAGCATGAGCCTGGGTACATAAACCAAATCTGTGCAGTACTAGTTTCATACACTGATACACCTTATACATAACACAGACCTGAAACCTTTTAAAGGCAATTGTAAGAATATTTGGAGGCCGTCGAATGGTAAGGCGCTTCCACGCCAAGACGTAGTCATCGCATCTGCATCAGAAATAGTATTCCAATAAGTCATTAACATTTATACACGCACAAACAATTTTAATATAAAAGCAGGATTTTTTGTGAAAATATGATTTAAAACTTGCACAATGACAGAATTGTAAGAATGCTATGGCCTTAATGACCCTACCAAATCTACTAATCATATTTGAGGCATCTACAAGTCATAATTCAGGAAATGAGTACACAGCACTGTAATTTAGGGTACATCTGGCTTAGAATTTAGTGTCATCTCAGGCACAATACCCCAAGGTGACTGAGTTATTTAACTAACTAGAATGTAATATTAGAAGACTGCAATCTAGAAGTCCTTGGCGGCATAGGATACAAGGACAGTTCAAATTTCCTGTTAGAGATAGGGAAATTGTCACTTGCCAGCCCTATCTTAAAGGCCGTCTTAGGTTTCCGCTACAGTGATAATTATGTGAAAATTCGAATACCACCATGACTTTCCAGTGTTATAAAATATATATCAATACAAAAGGACCAACAATTAAATAACATATCAGGAAGAGTGTTTAACTGCTTAGACTTTGATCAATAGATTATTTATCAAACTCCCTCAACTGATGCAATATGAAACTCTAAACAGTAGGTGTTCTTGATTTATAATTCAAGCCTAACATATCTTCATACGATATCTAGGTAGAAATTCACAAACAACCTTGCCCACAAGCCCATGAGCTTAGAACCAAGATTCCGAATTAAGGTTACTATAACAGTATCCACGCTCTGTAATGTCTGCTATATATCATGAGTTTAATACCAGTATTCCTCCGTTTTCGGTTTCTAAAACCAAGTAGGTCATCAGCGTATGCAAGAAAAGTTATGGATGAAATATAGAAATAATGTAGTTTTCCTGAGACAGGAAAACACAGGTGCTAGACCCCAACAGTGATATTTTATGTCCTCCCTTAATATGTATGAATAGGTGAATCTTTGCAATCCCATTCTATTAAATTAAGTTGTTCCATTTATGGGGTATGCAGCATGGATATAAAGATGTGCCTATACAAATTGATAGGCTATATTTTTTCTATATATAATTCACAGTTTAAATTATAATACACTTGAGCATGGAGAATTTTTTAAAAAATAAGGAATGTATTTTATAAATGTGTTTACAGAAGTCCCAAGTCCTAGCACGCGGGATGCACTTACTCAAAAAGGGGGCAACTAAATTGGGATCGAGGTAGTAGACAGTATAATATAATTAATTAGTAAAATATGAGTAATTATTGCAAAATTTAGACTAATATATTGTTCTGATCATTGGCGAATCTAGAGAACAACAGCAATTAAGTATAATGCTCAAGTCAACAGTTGAACATGTCATTATTCTGCCACAGCCTTAAAAATGGCTTGGATAGGACACAGGTATTTGACTAAACCTACATGGAATACCATGTCAAAACGCTTTTTTAATGTGAATGCTACAAAATAGCTTCTAGTAAAGACCAAGTGTAGTGCATAACAATGAATGTATATATGAAGTTGACAGAGTAATAAGAGGGCCCTCACCCATCACATTTATACATGTTGTCTCCATGAAGGCGCTCCTTGACTGTGAATTGATCTAAGCATTCCTCCAAAGATGCAACATCCCCTTGAATTTCAACCGTCAAATCCATCATATTTTCAAACTGGTTTGAAACATTATTGCATTTTGTACATATCACCTGAAAATATTTAGGACGCACTCAAACTTCACATTAATTTAAAACAAAAAGTGTATGTATAATTTTTTTTCCTTGAAAAAAAAACACAAGGTTAGATCAAAACTGGAAACAATCTGTACAAAAGAGCATATGCAACAAGCAGGTTTGAGTAGTTTGACTGTATGGAAAACTAAAAGGTAATCCAAGTGAAATTGGGCCAAAAGACCCAAAAAATAATTTAAAAATAAATAAAAGCTGCTCCATCTTGGAAAACTTTATATCTTGTTTCAAATTGTGGTTTTATATTTGCAAATTAGATCTCAGGCATTGTCAATCACCTGAAGTACATATTGTTAGCCATAACAACCGCTATCAAGTCAGACCTTAACACATTAGCGCCAATTTTACAGGATTCACCAGATCTATTAAAATATAAACATCGCAATGTACTTCGATAAATTCAGGTGTCAAGCATATTATCATATAATTTCTCATTAAGCCTTTTATTCTTCAGTTGTATAGAAAAAGTATTTGTTTCTAGAAAAGAACATATTACTTTCTCACACCCAGACTTATAACTTAATAGGGGACAGGGGTTATGGGACAAAAAGGATCTCACAAAATATTTCTCACACAAATTCTCAATAAGTTATATAACTCACTATGAACAAAATAATATAGTACATCCCTATTTATAATACTCTTAAACAACTTTAGTTGATATCTGTAAGAACAATTTAATATCTGATATGTGGCTCGCTGGGCCAAACAATATTAAATTTATATTTTGAGGGGGCAAAGCCCACCACAGTAGCTTGCTACTGGGTCTTTCGCGCCTCGCCCATGCGCTGCACTACTACAAGGGCCTAGCGCACCCCTCACCTAAAAAATAAATAAAAATAATACTCTTAAACATCTTTTTCTAATAGCCTAGATTGGATTCTAACAAGATAACTACCAAAGTAATAAATAATGTAAATTAATTAAATAAAATTTCAACAAATTTCTTTTATTTTCATGGGCTTCTATTGCCTCTTATACTGGTCCAACCAAATCTCTCGGGCGCGTCCTCCTTTAGTTCTCCTCCACTGAAAAGTACTAGACCTCGCCAAGTTATGAACATCTAACACAAGAACGAACACGCTAGACCACCAAGGACTTCTTCGTAAACTTCAACTTTGGCATGTATTGGTACAAATGAGAGTGTATTTGGAGTTGCCTTTGATAAGTGAAAAGTAGCAAGGGCATCATGTTGTGCATGACGATCTCGTAGCCATGTACGCGCTAAGATGATGTGGCAAGGAGAAAAATATCATCTATAACAGATACTTGAAGCTTGCTAACAAAAAATGTAACCAAACATATCTGGGTAACTCACAACTTTGAATTGGTAATATATGCTAAACTATATGGCTCTGGGTGAGACTCAACCTTAACCCAAGTTACTTAGCTTCTTCCTCATAAATATATCGGTAAAGCTTTTGATTTGATGTAGGACAAGATGAAAGAAGGAATAAAGGAGATCACAAAGAACAAGGCTTGTATATTTTGTCTTGCTACTGAATTTATTAGATGGAAAGATGGGATTAGATGTTTGCCTTCACATTGTTTGATAAAATGTGACTAGTAGACATGTCTATTATTTTCTTTCAACTGCTTGCAGGTGACAGATTTATAAATAAGTCATGTTTTTATTTGTAGTTGGGTGCAGATATTCGCAAATCATGTTTATTTTTTATGCTTTGACTAGTAATCAACATTCTTTAGCAAAAAAGTTTCAAAGCTTTCTAGGTGCTGAGCAAAAGATCGTGCATCACATTCAATTCATTTCTCAAGACATACAAAACCTGCCTATGAACTAAAGCTGATCACAAAGTGTGAATATAAGCATACTAAATCTTTTAGGTGATTCTGAGCGAGTTGAATCCAAGTAAAGATATAATGCAGTGATAATCAAAGGAATCAAAAAAGTGCAACAAGCAGGTCAAAAATTACAACAGTTTTATAATATCTGCTCCTCAATTTCATCCATTTTAGAATGACACAATTTCTAAAGTAAAAAGGAAACCCTTAACGTTATCCGTGTCATAGGCTACCTGTGATTGGAGGTGACCCCCAAATATATGTTGAATAAAGGTCGTCTCTTGTGCCCTAGGATGAACAGCTTTTTCTCCACCAAATTCGTCAAGGCACACTGATTGCATGTATCAATGGCAAACCTAATGACACATTTTTTTTATACTCGGTCAGTAACTTATCAAAAACTCGCATTTTTTATTAAAAAAAATAGGACATCTTTAGGAAAATAAATAATAATAATATGTCTAAGAAAGTAAAGCTACCTCATAAACTCGTGTGCGTCTTCCTGTTTTCCATAACCAAAATTACCACCAATATTAGGTAACCGTGAGAGAATATTGATTGGTGAAAAGGGTTGTATAGTTCTGCTAGCTCTTTCCCATGTCTTTGAAATTCACACATAAAGCACCCAATCGTTCCGCCGGCCTGAAGAACAGAAGAGGCAAAAAATCTAGAGAAATCCTTTTAATAACTGTAATCAAAACACAAAATACAACACACACACACACACACACACACACACACACACACACATATATTATATATATATATATATATATTATTATATAAAATAATAATAGAACTGATTAAGCAAAGACGACTGAATTTTCTGATCTGAGCATTTACAT